>JAJMJF010000007.1:0-359235 GCA_030563415.1 Casaregolazyma lundiana | reverse complement strand
TGCAATTGTTCTCCCCCTTTTTTCCTGAGACATATACCGTAATATCGTCTACAAAGCCTATTGCACTTGCCCCCTCGCGCTCGATTAGATCGTACGAAAAAAACGACCTTACCGTCCCTAATTCCGCCGCTATCAGGTATCTAGACTTACAGCAGGCATCGAAAAATACCCTAATCGTTTTTTTCTGTTTTCAGACTTAAAACTGGCTCATTTTTCTCCAAGTTTGCTCGAGTTCGGCATCTCACCCATTCATTGCCTGGCTCCTATCTGCTTGAATATCGTTATTTTATATCCTGCACAAATTCAGGCGGAAACTCTTATCGTACTGTACCATGATAAGTGTATACATCACGTATTTCTCAGTCAATTCCACTTGGTAATAGGATTGGCAGATCAACTATCACGTTCAAGGCCGTTTAAGGAACAGCAATTTCGATTGTAGGATGGATATGGTTCGTCTCTTTGACTTAGTTCCCGTCTAATTCTCTGTTCTTTTAAGGTTTGGTTGAGAGCCGGTGCACTGTGCTACATATGTGGAGTTTGATGAGTCGGTCAACATCAGACGACATACCCTACCACTATCACCGTAAAAGGGCTACCTTCAATTGATTGCGCAGCACCTCGATTGTGCCGCACGCTTCGGAATGCTTTCTTTCCACTTCGACAGTTTTAGGCAATTGTCCAGTAGTTTATTTGTAATCGTTGGATAGCCGAACCGTTCGAGGAGCCGCACAATGCGGGGAGCACGAGCTCCGTTTTGCTTTTTGAGAGAAATCTCATCAAAATAACAGCTAATCTGCAAATGTCAGCATTTTAACAAACCAAATGATAATTGGACTTTCAAGGCAATGGCTGATTAAAAAAAATTGGAAAACTTTATTGAAGAGTCGACTCGTTTCTCGGTGCCCGGAGCGGATTTCCTTCTTGATAATGAACTTACTATGCACACTCGATGACTAACCACCGTGAGATTATATAAAGTACAAGATGGGAAACAGTTTGGAGCATTACTTATTTGATCTCTATATCTATGACATCGTTGCAGAGTGAAAAGTCCGGCCCCAGCATGTCTTCAGTTAATAAGGAGACGGGCACAGCAGGTCCACAGGAGGGCGACGAGCCCACCGCCGTCATGAAGCAAACATTTTCTCAAGATGAAGAGAAACAACCTCATACGGCCACTGAAATTCCAGTACATGAACTAAGTTGGGATTCTCCTGAAGACCCAGACAATCCTCAGAACTGGTCTCGAAAAAAGAAGTGGTTCAATACCATGGTCACCGCATCCTTACTGCTGGTGATTACTTTGGGGTCCTCGCTATATGTGTCTGGTATCAATGCTATTGAGAAACAAATGCACGTTGGTAGAGAAGTGGCTCTACTCGGTATAGTGCTTTATCTCTTCGGATTGTGTTTTGGTCCTATGATCGGTGCTCCAGTGAGCGAAGAATACGGCCGCAAAGTCGTGTACTTGACTGCTTTTCCGATCGCTATTTTATTTACCATGGGTTACGGTCTTTCCAATAATATTGCCGCCCTACTTCTATGTCGATTCTTCTCCGGCTTATTTGGCTCTCCTCCGATGGCTGTTGGTGGTGGAACCATTCTAGACATGTGGTCTCTGAAAGATCTACCTACGACTATGGGTATCTTTTGCCTGATGCCCTTTATGGGGCCCACAGTTGGACCCGTCATCGGCGGATTTGCTGATCAGAGCAAAGGCTGGCGATGGTTGGCCTGGATTCAGCTAATGTTCTGTGGGCTGTCGGCCCTAGGAGTTGTCTTCATGCACGAGTCATATAAGCCAGTTGTTCTAAAAAGAAGAGCAAAAAAGCGTGGAATCAAGGTTATTGAGCCAAAATTTTCAGCCAGCGAATTTGCGAAAGCATTTTTTGTTGACACTCTGGCGAAGCCATTTGTGATTCTGTTTACGGAAGCTATCGTTTTAAGCCTTTCAGTTTACGTTGCATTCGTTTTCGCTATCCTTTACAGCTTTTTTGAAGCCTATCCCATTATTTTTACAGAAATTTATCATATGGGCGAAGGTGTAGCGGGCCTGCCGTTTATTGGCGTTGGAATTGGCCTAGCCGTTGGCGTTGTTGTCTTTGTTGCCGACTCGCGGTGGAAAATGTATCACCCCAAATTAGATTCAAATGGTAATCGGGTACCACCTAAAATTGGCGATTGCCTTTTCTTAATGAAGGTTGGCGGTATCTTGCTGCCAGTCTCGTTGTTTTGGCTCGGGTGGTCATCCAGACCGAGCGTGCACTGGATTGTCCCGATCATCAGTGGAGCAGTTTTTGGAGCTCCTATGATATTCATCTTTCTAACCTCGCTCTTTTATATATCTCTTTCTTATCCTCCGCAGCATACTGCATCGGCTTTGGCTGGCAATAACATTATGCGCTATGCCCTGGCTGCGGCTTTCCCGCTCTTCATACCGCAAATGTTTGAGCATTTGCATATTGGATGGTCCTGCAGTTTATTCGGATTTGTTGCGATTGCTCTAATGCCTATACCATTTGTTTTTACCCATTTTGAGGGCGCCATTCAGAGTCGTTCTCGGTATAGTTTGATCGCTCTGAAGAAGAGAGCTCAGCAGGAGCAACAGCGAGCTGTCGAAGCTTAATAGTCAAGAACTCTAGTGGATTAAGCGAGATGGGTACATCTCCTGTTACAGTGGGTGCGAGATAATTGTAAATACAGGAAAAATAGACATTCGCATCTGATTAATTTTTATCCTGCTAGCATTGGTACGTAATTCTATACTTTTCTAAAAATATTTTAGCCTTCTTTTTCCCGCGTTGAAAGCGTTGCGGTGATCATGTTTTTGTTAACCAGCCTTGTTCAAACGAGCCAGCCATTGAATTTATGGAAGCGCAACGACTGATAACCGGGATTCTCCATCAGAAACGAAATAGAACAGGAACCAACGTAATTTTGAAATTATGCTTTTTTAAATTGCCGGAATATTCAGCTAATATCTTAATATTTTATAAAAAAATTACTTACTGGTGGTCGTGCTTAAATTCTTTCCTTGGTTAGCCAGAATCATCGAAGAAGCCCAACCACCCCCATAATTTCCTGAATGAGCCATAAGAGATATAGCCAACGAAAATCACCAGAATGATCTATATAACCACCCTTGTCGCCAATAATTTTACCGTCCATCTTACGCCATGGATGTGGAAACTAAGAGAGTTCCTATATCAAAGCTGAATGAGTATCTTGAGTTTTACGGCAAAACCGACGGACTCGTAGTATTGCGTCGGTATATGCATCGGGATATCTTCACCACGTACAGTTCCAACCACAAGATTCCCCAGACTGTCCATTTTCGAGAAAGTTATCTGGTTCATCGAGATGACGCAGATGCAGGAAGTACCGAAGAATTGCATTTCAAGGGCTGGAACCCGGATAGCAAAAGATCCAGTCAACGCATCAGCATGTGCTTCTACAATGAGGACGAGGATAACGGCAACGAATCAGAAACTTCTTCTGATCGAGACTACTCGCCGCCTGTGAGCCCTCAGCGTAAAGACTGTTGGCTGAGTAATGAAAGTTATATGACTAGTCGCACCTCTGAGGAGTCTCGGTACATTTCCGATAAGAACGAAGAGGAAATAGCATGTGAAACTTCGAGTTCGCAGAGTGACCTGCCGGTACAAACAACTAAAACGAAGTTTTATAAAAGGCTTTTCCGTTCTAGTAAGCATGCCACTGATCAATTGGTTGTTCAAACGACAGAAACAAAGACTGCTACGAATGCGGCGGAGGCTGTCACAACTCTGGAGATCGGCACTTCTGACTTCGACTTTCTGTCGGACGCCCGATTAGATGGTATTTCTGTCAAGTCATCCGTTGCAGAGAAATATAAAGGCCATCAGGGAGATCCTAGTGAAATTGTGGTCAAAAAACGGCACCGCCCTTTGAATCCAGATTTGTCTTTAACTTCTAGCACAACATTGATTCCTGGCAATTCGAGTTCCGAAGCAAGTGACATTAGAGTCAGTCCTGATATTTTCCGAAACTCGGCCTCAGTTTCGCCAACGTCCATGATCGATGCCGGAATCCCCCCAAAGCTTCCGGCTCATAAACAGGAGATAAAGATGCCGCCCTACGTGTTTAAGCGAACGCACAGAGTATCTTCTAGTGAAGGGGCTTCCCCCATCTCACATCAGAATGATAGTTCTGCGAATTCGGGAGATATCTATACTCGCAAATGCTCCTATCGGCGACCAAGGTCCATGGTGTGTCAACCCACGATAGACAGTGATGCCAACGACGAGGCCGATGAGCTCATCAAGCTGGAAAGAAAGTCTACAAAGCTAGGCGCAGATAATACGGAGGAAAAGCGATCGTTCGTCCTGCCTGGATACGATGAAGAGAACACAAGATTACATTGCATAAACCCGGATAGCCGACAGTCAAGTACTACATCCCTTCAGCCGCGACCCGTGTCTTACATGGACTTTTTCACTGCGGATAGCGGCATTTGGGGCAACAGGGCTCAAGCGTTTGCTTCCAAACTTGGTGCGTGAGACAGCATTCCATGTGATCTGCAACGTCAACTCCATAACTATAATAATATTAGATTGTTTTATTACATTGTCAGTTTCAACAAATTGAACGTATACAAAATACAGAGAGATTTGAGACTTTTTGCTAGCTTGTACTCATAAGATATTTGTAGAAAATCACGCGGATAATTTATTTTTCTTTCTTATGGGGCTTAATGGTCATGGTCGTTTGCTATTTTTACCGAGTGCTATTGTTTACACATTTCCCAAAAGGGTAAAGATATTTGTGGACCAAGACAAAAAGTACCAGTTTTTACCATAATATAAATAGGAGCCAAGCAGTAAGACAGGGTGTAAAGGCAAGCAGATTTTGATTCTGGCGATTGTGAATCAGCTGAAACTGATATAACTGCACGAATCTGCAGATTGGTTTAGTTGTCTGTCTGGTTCTGTCGCGAATTAGACCTCATCTATCGTTGTGAAAACAGCCCCGTGTTTCCCTTTCCTATAAAGTTACGCCAACAAGAACTTCCTTCGGTTAGATTACATCTGCAATAGTACAGACGCCATGTGGTAAGTGAGGAGTATGAAAGAGAGCTGTTATACACTCTGACGGTCAGGAAAGGGCCGTCAGCAGCATTATACTCTGGCTTCTTTTCCCCGTGTCGAAAGTCGAATAAATTAAAGCTAACAATAGTACAGTGGTATTTTCGGCTACATCAACTACCTGGTCCCTAAGACAAGAGGAGAAATTTTGGATATTTTATTGGAAGCTCTTCAGCGCCAGGAATATCGAGGCTATGATTCAGCTGGTCTTGCTGTTGATGGTGAAAAGCCGGGCCAAGTCAGCATTTACCGAGAAGTAGGAAAAGTCCAGGCTCTGAGGGACAAAATTGCCAAAGCTCAGCCTGATAAGAGCCAGGTATTTGAGTGCCATGCTGGTATCGCTCATACCCGGTGGGCCACTCATGGAGCACCTCGCGAGATTAATTGTCATCCTCAAAGATCGGATGCCAATAATGAGTTCACCGTGGTCCATAACGGTATCATCAACAACTACAAGGAAATCCGCTCTTTGCTCGAGTCTAAGGGGTTCAGGTTTGAATCTGATACTGACACTGAGGCCATTGCTAAGTTTGTCAAGTACATGTATGATCGGCACAAGCATGATAGCTTGGACTTCTCGCAGCTGGCAAAGATGGTTATTATGGAACTGGAAGGTGCATACGGTGTTTTGATCAAATCGACCCATTTCCCCAACGAGCTGGTCGCTGCTAAAAAGGGATCGCCTCTATTGATTGGTGTTAAAACCGAGAAGAAGCTCAAGGTGGATTTCGTCGACGTTGAATATGAAAATCCTGACGAAGCCACTAACGGTACCACCATGAATGGACACCTGGGTGTACCTAACGGTGCCGATTTGAGGCACTCCCAGTCACGGGCCTTTTTGTCCGATGAAGGTATTCCTATGCCAACAGAATTCTTTTTGGCCTCGGATACCGCAGCAGTCATCCAGCACACGAAGAAGATCCTCTTTCTGGAAGAAGACGACATCGCCCACATTTATGATGGCGAGCTGCACATCCATCGGGTTAGACGTGATGAAGGTACTCCTACGACGCGAGCTATCCAGACTGTGGAGATGGAATTGGCTCAAATTATGAAAGGAAACTACAATCACTTTATGCAGAAGGAAATCTTTGAGCAACCCGAATCAGTAGTCAATACTATGCGTGGACGTGTCGATTTCAAAACCAATACCGTCAAGCTTGGTGGTTTGCGCTCTTATCTGACTACAATTCGACGATGCCGACGAATAATTATGATCGCCTGTGGAACTTCGTACCACTCGTGTCTGGCAACTAGGGCTATTTTTGAAGAGCTGACTGAGATTCCAGTTTCTGTCGAATTGGCCTCAGACTTTCTGGACAGGAAATCGCCTGTTTTTAGAGACGACACTTGTGTGTTTGTCTCGCAATCCGGTGAAACTGCAGACTCTTTGTTAGCCCTGCAGTACTGTAACGAAAGAGGTGCTCTTACAGTTGGTGTCGTAAACACTGTTGGATCTGCTATTTCTCGGCAGACTGTATGTGGTGTTCATATCAATGCTGGTCCTGAAATTGGTGTTGCTTCTACCAAGGCATATACATCACAGTATATAGCTTTAGTTCTCATTGCCCTGTCGCTTTCTGATGACAGAATCTCAAAGCAAAAGAGGCATATGCAAATCATTCAAGGGTTGTCACAGATTTCTACTCAAATCAAGGAGGTTTTGAAGCTGAACGAGCAAATCAAGGAAATGTGCGACTCTAGCCTGGCTACCAAGAAATCTTTACTGCTGCTTGGTCGTGGCTATCAGCACGCAACTGCTTTGGAAGGTGCGCTCAAAATCAAGGAAATATCCTATATGCATTCGGAGGGTGTCCTTGCCGGAGAGCTCAAGCACGGTGTCTTGGCCCTGGTTGACGAAGAACTTCCGATCATTGCTGTAGCTACACAAGATTCATTGTTCCCGAAAGTAATGAGTGCTATTGAGCAAGTCTCTGCTCGTTCTGGTAAGCCTATAGTCATATGCAATCCTCCTGATCCCGGCCACGAACGATTCGATGATAGATTCAAGACTTTGGAGGTTCCAAAGACCGTTGACTGTCTACAGGGTTTATTGACCGTTATTCCTCTGCAATTGATGAGCTACTGGCTGGCCGTCAATAAAGGAATTAATGTCGACTTCCCTCGAAACCTGGCCAAATCTGTCACTGTGGAGTAATGCTGGCTCTGAAATATATGGGTTTTTAGTGCTTATTCGTGAATGTTTTTATTTTATTTTTTATTGCTGAATATAGTTACAAAAGAAAAAATTAAATGCTTCTGTTATATTATTCGTGTGCTACTTGCTGAACTCTGCTGAATTCAGCTGTAGCTTTTTATCCTTACCTGCTGATGCAATGCCCACTGAAGAATCCCAGTCCACACCGTACACAGCGGTAGGTTTTTCTCCCGATTCCCGTGAAATAACGTAAATTGACTTCTGTGCGCGCACGTCCCATATTCTTGTGGTACCATCGTGAGATCCTGAAGCCATCATATACTGGTTTGTAGGACTTGGGACGAGCGATACCACGAAGTTTGTATGTCCAATCAATTGAGATTGAGTAGCAGTTGTTGTAGTTCTGGGATCGTGTAGAGTTATATGACGAGAAGACGAGCCGCATGCTATTAATCCTGCCGCAGCTAAGCTGGTGACTGAAAGGACTGGAAAGGACGTGGTCCTAGTATCTACATGTGAAGCACTTGTAAGATCCCACGTCCTTATAGTATGATCCTGCGAAACAGAGTATGCGACAGTGTTATCAGAAGGATGGAAAATAACGCCCGTAACGGGCGATTTGTGTCCTTCCATGGTCGACAAACACCCACGAGATCTAGCAGCCGGAAGAGCAGCAGAAGCGACTTTTCTTCTTTTATGTGAAGAGGTGAACTTCGAAGGCTCGGGTTCTGGGGCTGCAGGAAGCTCCTTATAATTAACAGACCACAACTTCACGGTAGTATCAGCCGAAGCAGAAAGAATTCTATTACTGGCAGCGTCGAATGCCAAGTCGTCAACTGACGCAGTGTGCCCCTTCAACAGCGCAACAACAGAAGCAGTTGCAGATTCGCTTACGTCTAGTTCACTAATAGTATCATCGTCGGAAATACCGTATTTCCATATGCAAATCATTCGGTCAGCAGAAGCCGACAAAAACCTCGAGTTCTTAGCCCACTTGACCGACTTGATGGGGGCATTATGGCCGACCATTTGGCACGTCACCCGTCCTGAATGATTCCAGAGTCGAACTATGCCATCATAAGACCCCGTAGCAATGACAGGATGTGATCTAGAGATGTGCACAGAAGAGACCCAGTCATCGTGACTAAAAGAAGACAGGAACACAGGCGGTAATATCGACCTTGTATATTCTAATGTGAGAGTGTTTTCCGCAGAGAGACCGTGCGAAGACAAATATGTATCTAAAGATGTGCGAAGTAATTGTCTGTCTACTAGGAAATCAAACGGAACTGGAGTATCGAGCTCGAGCAGCTGATTCACAATCTCGGAAAGCCCGTAACGCTTTAGAGACACGGGAACAAGAAGAGGAGCATCAGGAACTTCCAGTTCTTTTTCTCTGGTCACCAAACGGATCCGAACTTGGGATGCGTTTTCCATGTTCGAGCGGTAGTTGAAGCTGATTGAATTGGTAAATTTTTTTTTTGGCAAAGTTTCACACGTACGGCTGAGTATACCGATCAGTAGCATTTTATACAGATTAGTAGCTATTCCTTACATTCCTCTATTAAACCAAACATTCTTTATAGGATTGCCGTTTTTATTCCGTATGCCTCTAAATTTATCTTCTAGGCGATCGACCTTGAGGTACTGTTTCTGGGGGAACACCGCTAATGCAAAAGGAAGAACTGCAAAAGACGTTACCGTTATGAGCCCCAGATTGGCAGCGTTCAAAACGAATTTCGATCGACCTCGCAGAATGCCTTTTTCCAATCGTACCAAGATCAGAGGAGGTAATGCCATGATAGGTGATGCATTTATAATTCTAGACAAGGCAGTCTCGCCCACAGCATAAGTCGCAGCAGTTCTGGAGTTCTCCAGCGGCTGGTCGGTTTCAGAGTCGAAGACAGTGATGCCGTTCTTGATCTCCTGGGCCCTCATGAGTGTTACATTTACCAGTCCAGCTGATATAACGGCAGCAAAAGGTACCAGCCGGGAAAGAACAAGTTTAGTATTGGCACTGACTTTCCTTAGGCGAGGCACAATGGCATTCAAACCAACAGCCACTCCGCAAGACCCCGAGACCGCGATCAGATAATTTGTAATGAGCTGCTGAGTGGTCAGCGGATGGCTCTTATTGGCATTTGCCGTGTTTACTGCCACATTTAAGCTCTGGTTTGCTATCTGCCAGAAAATGGTACCTCCAGTGCCCAAATTCGGCGTGAGCATGCCAGCAGTGACGACAAGATTGGACAAGACATAAGAAGACATTCTAAAGGGCAAAACCACTTTTTCGCCAGTGTCAGGGTGCAGCGTGGAGTCCAGGATCAGCTTGGCTCGCCATAACTGAGGAGTCATAGAGCCTGACCCATTCTTATAGTCAGATATGACTCTTTTGGCATCTTCAATCTCAGTGTTAGTATTCAAAAGCATTCGCGGGTCCGACAATTGCGCGCAATGCTTTACGCGGCCCCAGTACGTAGTGAGATCATACTGAGACTCGGGAAGCGGACGAGAGCCTGGGACTGAAGATGCCATCTGAGCAGTTGAGGAGGTGAACAATTTTTCGATAAGCTTTCCCAAGATCAACACAACGTGGGGCCTTAGCATTACCACAACTCATTGAAAACAATGTCTGTCGCTGGTATCGGTACTGATATTCTTGTGACTTCTCGTATAGCTTCTATTTTGGCTGAAAATCCCAGAAAGCTCCACAGATTCATAAATAGAGTGCTACATCCGATAGAGATTGATCGATTCGAGACCACACCATCAGCAGCACAAGTGCGTTTCCTGGCATCTACTTGGGCTTGTAAAGAAGCATTGTATAAATCTCTTGATTATGATAGACAGAAGGATTTTCAATTCAAGCATTGGTACCGGGCAGCTGCTGGAGGTGAAGATCAGAAAGGGCAGTCGCATGAGTTTCTCTCTGCTCAAAAGCACCCAAATGAACGCTTCTTAGTATCTGTTTCGCACGATGGAAATTACACTAGTGCATTTGTGGTAAGGACGCATTAAACTGGTGATTAAACTGGTGAACAATTCACTCGGACTCTGTTTACTCGTTATTCATATCTATCTGTATGCTCATTCTATTCCCATTCTACAGTGGCCGGAGGTTTACTGGTGACATCGTACACCACTCTAGCAACTCCGTCCACCTCGTTAACAATTCTTCGGGAGACCGTCTTAAGGAATTCCACTTCAAAAGGATACCAATCTGCCGTCATGAAATCCTTGGTTTCAATAGCTCTTAAAGCAATGACTTGTTCGTAAGTCCTCTGGTCGCCCATGACGCCAACTGACTTCACCGGAAGCAAGCATGCAAACGCCTGTGAGATCTTGTTATAAATCCCTGCCTTCCTGATTTCTTCAATAAAGATGAAATCGGCTTTTCGAGCAATGTCTACTTGCTCAGGCGTGACTTCTCCCAGAATTCGGATGGCGATTCCTGGTCCAGGGAAAGGATGTCTCCATACCAGATCATGAGGAATTCCCATCAGCTTCCCTAATTCGCGGACCTCGTCTTTAAAAAGCTCCCTAAGAGGTTCGATAAGCTTCAATTTCATATCCTCAAGCAGTCCTCCCACATTATGGTGAGTCTTGATGGTCTGCGAGGGGCCTTTGAAAGAAATTGACTCAATAACATCTGGATATAAGGTGCCCTGCAGCAGAAATTCAATTTCATCATCTCCTTTAACTGGCTTGATTTTAGCTGCTTCTCGTTCAAACACGTGAATGAAAGTGTTGCCGATGATCTTCCTCTTCTTCTCCGGATCTGACACTCCTTTCAGCTTATCGAGGAACTCCTTTGAAGCATCTACGACTGTTAAATTGATTCCAAGTCCCTCAGTTAAAGTCTTGTGAACAGTTTCACATTCATTCAACCTCATTACACCATTGTCTACCAATATAGCATGAAACCGGTCTCCAATGGCTTCCTTCATAATCTTCGAAGCAACCGTGGAATCAACGCCCCCTGAAACGGCTCCAATTACTTCGCCATGAGGGCCGACTAGCTGGCGAATTCGTTCAATTTCCGTCTCAATGAAGTTCTTCATGTTCCAATTTTGAGAAGCTCCACAGATTGTCACTGCGAAATTCTTGAGCAAAACCGTCCCTTTGGCCGTATGACTGACTTCGGGGTGAAACTGAATACCCCAGATTTTGTCTGACTCATGGGCTACGGCAGCATACGGTGAATTTGTAGTTGTAGCGACAACTTTGTACCCCGCTGGTAGAGCAGTCAACTTATCACCATGGGACATCCAAACCTGCATGTTGTCAATACCAGTGAAAAGAGGATTCTCTGCGTCTTGGACGTGAATAGTTGCATGTCCGTATTCGCGTTCCGTGCCGCGTTGGACGCCTTTGCCGTTGATCCAGGCGAGCTCCTGCATGCCATAGCAGATGCCCAAAATGGGTACGCCGAGCTTGAAGATATCCGTATCAACGTGAGGAGCATCTTTTGCATACACAGAATAAGGGCCGCCCGAGAGAATTATTCCTTTTGGTTTCCAATGAAGCTCCGAGATCTTCTGAGTGCATGGGAGCATCTCACAATACACGTTGATATCTCGCAGTCTTCGCGTAATTAAATGACTATACTGAGATCCGAAGTCCAGAATCAAAATAGTATCAAAGACATTGTTGACATCGACAGGCTTCGTCATGGTATAAGTGATTGACCGCTCGTGGAATGGAATTTTTTTTTTTTTTGACTAAATTAAAATTAAAAAGATTTCCGTGACTAATTACCCGGATTACTGATATGGGTTCAATTGAATATACTTGGAAGATTTAACTATGGATCTGAGTAATTATAAAATGGTATTATTCTATTTTCGCAAATCGATTTCTTCCTAAATTCTCTGTATCGTGGTGACTTCGTTCCGTGCTAGCCTCATTGCTTGGTGGAAAGCATATGCTCATTGTTACTGTTATCGTCGCATGTAATAGACGAATTTGGTAATATTTACACGGAAAAATAAATATACTTTTATGAAACACCTTTTAACTCGAAATATATAATTAGCAAATGTTTCCTCATTCAATTGGGGTTGAAACTGTTGCATGCCATATTATGGGGTTCACCGCGATACTTCTTTGGGGTTTGATGGAACCACAAAGTTCCATCTTCTGATCTAGCCAACTAAACCAACAATGGCACTTCCTCCGTCAATAGATTCTTATGACTGGTCAGATATCGAGCCTATTCCTTTATTTGAGGGAGATGAACCATTGGCACAAATCATGTATAGCGAAGACTACAAAAATTGCACCGCACTGTTGAGAGCATGCATGGCCAAACCTGAATATTCTCCCCGTGCTTTAGCTGCAACCGCTGCTGTTTTGTCACATAATCCTGCTCATTATACAGCATGGGAATATCGGTATCAAATTCTGAAGAACGTCGGGGACTCGTGGATACCGAAAGATCAACAGTTTGTTCAGGATGTCCCCACCGGTGTGGCCGAGCATCTGGATTGGATCAATTCCATGACTGTAGAAAACCCTAAAAACTACCAAGTGTGGAACTATCGCAGACTTCTATACGCCAAGGGAAGCCGTGAATACTATGCCGGTGAAAAGGCGGCGCTATTCTCTATATTTGAAGATGATGAGAAGAATTTCCATGCCTGGTCTCACTATAAGTGGCTTTTGAAGCAATGGCATAGTGACGACGCCTCCGTACTTCGAGAAGGCTTTCAATTATCCGAGGAGTTTCTATCTTCCGATGTCCGCAACAATTCCGTATGGAGTCTTCGCTTCTATATATGGGAGCTCAAAGGAAGTCTCAGCTCCGAAAAAGAATTCGATGAAGAGGTTGCCTTCGTCCAACAGAAAATCGACCTTGCCCCTGATAACGAAGCCTCCTGGAATTATTTGGTTGGCATTTATGAGAGGTACAAGTCAACCAATGCGTTACAACTTTTATTGCCCTTCTGTGAAAAGCATAAGGATACCTCTACGAGGGCTTTGGAACTAGCTGCAGCAGTGTATGAGATTGCTGGACAAAAGGATCAATGCATTTCTTCATATGACTCTTTGATTACTAAACTACCTATGCGAAGGGGTTACTGGGAATACAAGAAGGAACAAGTTGCTCAGGCCAACTAGCAGTCGTGCTGCTAATTAGCACATTGGAATACCATACCTGTCTGAGTATCTTTTGAGCAAATCCCAGTCTACTGCTGATCCGCCACATACAATTACAACGACCACTGAATTCGTTGTAAGACTTGGAATAATATTTTTGAGGTTTCCTTGATAGATGGGCGCTAATGCTGTACCACAAGCTGCTTCAATGAGCATCTCGTGACTTCCGGCAAATCGGATGCATGCCTCGGCAGCATCTGCATCGGAAATCACCACTGATCTGGTTGGATGAACGTTCATGGCATAATTGATCGTCTCCTTGGTGACATTAATTGTGGACAGTGATGTTGCGATGCTGGTGGGTCGTTCGAGGTTAACCTGAGTTCCTCCATTTTCAATAGACTGGTGTAATGCAGCAACCCCCTCTGTCTCTACTGCAATTATTGGAACATCGGTCCATCCGTGGCTTTGAAATCCTTGCACTAGTCCGTTGTAAAGTCCACCGCCGCCGACAGAGCAAATGACGGCATCTGGCTTAACACCGAGCTGAGAAACCAACTCGGAAGCAATTATAGAGTTGCCTTGCCAAACAAGGGGATCATTATAGGGATGGCAATAAATAGGGGTAACAGTTTTGCCTTCCTCACGAATAGCCTGCGGTATAAGAACCGTTTGAATGTACTTATCAGATTGTGCAATATAATCTCCATGCATGATGACCTGGGCGCCGGCTTTTCTGATTCTTTCAACCATGGTAGGATTGGTTGAATGGGGTACGCATACTGTACATCTCTGCCCGTACAAACTAGCTGCACAAGCGGTCGCACAGCCGGCGTTTCCACCGGAAGGTGAGAAAAAATGAAAGCTCTTATCAGGGTTGGCCAGGACGGTCTCCATAACCATATGCCCCAGTCCTCTACTTTTAAAGGATCCCGATGGCTGTAGAGATTCCATCTTCATGTAAACATTGGCACCTCCGGCCGTTGTGAGGGATTCAGAATAAATAAGCGGTGTCTCGACATACGGTTTCTGATGCATAGATACCATAGTGACAGATACAAAGTGACTAGTAGCAAGAGGCGCAGATCAAATAAAGGGGAAACGTGTTTTTATATTCAGCCTACTAATACTACATTGTCGCCATGGTATTCCTAATTTAGCAGCACAATTGCCCCTTTTCGTTATCTTCTTTGTGGCCGATATCACCGAGTACACTCGGTCCTGTACGGCTGAAAATAAATTTGGAATTTTTCTCGGAAATTGTAGAAATATTTAGAGATAAAAACGCCATCAGCATTGTTTGCAATGATTTTATAGAACAGATGTAAAAAAAAGCTTGTTCAAGTGGAAATAACAGGATTGATGTTTATATGCGCTCCTTCATAAAAAGTTTGCGCACTTCGAAGACCGTTTATCAGAAGTGCTGCAGCTTCTATCTTCTATCTTTTTTTTTGTTTTTCCAGAACAAATTATCGGCAAATGTAAAAAATGAAAACTGAAGTTCCTTTCCCCTCATCACATATAGACTTGACTGGATCCGCATGGCTCTCAACCAGATAACCAGCCATATATGGCTGGGGTCTTTCCTCTCATTAACGGCTACCCGTACTATGGAAGAAAATAATATAACTCATATCATATCTGTTCTGGACCGGCCAGTGGGATTGATGAGTGGTGATAAAATCCAGCATTTATGGATCGAACTGGAAGATGAAGACGACCAGAATATTATCAAACATTTTCCAAGGGCTAACGAGTTTATCGATGATGCGGTCTTGAAGAATGAGTCCGTTCTGGTGCACTGCCAGGCAGGAATATCGAGATCGGCTACAATTGTGTGTGCATATATAATGAAAGAGCGTCAATTAACGCCAACCGAGGCTTTGGAAATCGTTAAGGCTAAACGATCGGTAGCCAACCCTAATGAAGGATTTCTGGAACAGTTGCAGGTGTATTACGAGTGTGGTTATACAGTATCAGACAAAATACCAGCATATAGACATTTTCTACTTAAGCTTGAGGCTAAACGGATTCAATATGGTCATAATCCCGAGGCGCTCAGCTATGCATTGCCCGACGGAGATCCTCTGTCGCTTCAGACTGGCAGATCTTCTGCTCCTCAGTTATCACAGATCCGATGCAGAAAGTGCCGAACTGTTCTAGCTATGTCAACATCATTCCTTTCGCACGAACCAAAGAATGTCTCTCCATCAGGTGCCAATTATGCTCCTCAGAATGGACTACAGGCTTCCTCATCTCTTCCCCGTTCTTGCATGCATTATTATTTGGAGCCCGTGAAGTGGATGCAGCCGGAGCTCGAGCAGGGCAAGTTAGAAGGCAAGCTTCTGTGTCCAAAGTGTAATGGTCGCCTCGGTTCTTATCATTGGCAAGGCGATAAATGTTCTTGTGGTGCTTGGATTACTCCTGCTATAGAAATTCAACGATCTAGAGTAGACGAGGTTCCCGTAAAGACAAGAAGGTCCATGCCTGATAGTGCTTTATAGAAAGTAGCGCAGTGTATATGTAGTAAAGATTGCATTTTATTCAATCATCATATATGTTTAACAAGTATGTAATGAATCTATGCACGTATATTTGACACGACGATTGCATAAACATCATGTGAAGTACTACATTACAAGTAATTATGCTGCTTAAGCCATTCCCGGACTTGACTGCCATCTCGCTTAGCCCAAGCCGCCTTGGACTTGATATTATCCAGTCCCTGAGCCAATGTTCGGTCGTAGCCGTCTTGATTCTTGTCCCTAAAGAAGCCTTTAATTTCATCGTATGCTTCATCCGAAGAGAACTCATCCCACGCATGCATCATTTTTTCAAATATGACCATGTTAGGGCTGTAGATTTTCCAAAATTCATTCCAATGTTCCACGAAAAATGGCCACAGCTTTGAATATCCATGAGCATTAGCAGCTAGAGATGGGAATAGATTCTTTATGGTATTTTGCGTGGCAACGCCATTGAGACATATCTGAAGACTCCTGTCGAACAAATCGGCATTCTTAACTGTGCCAAGTGCAGTTGCAGCCACTTCCGCGCTGTCGACGGAAGAAGGATTCTTGAGTTCAGACTCCAAGTAAGAGTATGCCTTTCGCAGAAAATCACCCTTACTGTGACTGAGCACAGCTTCAAACACAGCCGAACGCAGGCTAGGATGAATAGCTGTTTTGTCCCCATCCATGTACCGAGCAAATAGCTTTTCAGCCTCACTGACAGTTTTTGGCTCGCCAATACTAGCAGCTGTACGGACCAAATTGGACCTCAACTGAGTTATACTAGATTGCTCCTTTTCATGAATTTCCCAACTCAGCTTCTCCAGTAGTGGAGAAATCATGCCTGTCGTCAATTTAGTGAGCCCTGACAGAGATTCTGAATCATGTTCGCTCCAGACGGACTTAATCACCTCCAGACCGGACAGCAACTCAGCCCATACATATGAATCAGTTTCATTTTTGAAAGCTGTGACTAGAGTGAGAAATCCGCTAGTAGAGCCCAGACCGGCCAGAGCAACTGCTCTAGCATCTGCAAGTAAACCAACTTTGTCCTTGTTCGACAATTTATGCGCATTTTTGCTTAGAAGATCCAAATGCGTTTCAGGATAGGAAACCCTATATGATCCGATTTGATCCTTATTGAGTTTAAAAAACCCGCCTTTGCCAATATGATCAGTGATATCAATATGTCGGGAATTCATAGTCACTGCCGCTGGAGCGGCCGACTCACCATCATGTATGGAAAGCGGTATCCACCACAAGGTTTTATCTTCTTCCGGATGGACGTCACCACCACTAAGGAACCTATTCTGCGTAGCAATAATTCTGTCTCCTTTCTTTGCTACTGTAATCACCGGGAAGCCAATTTCAGATATCCAGGTACCCATAGCAGCCTCAATATTTTCGCTGCTTAGTGATGAAACGCTCTTCCATAAATCCTCAGTCTCCGCGTTTGACCAAGAATATTTCTTCAAATAGAGAGAAACTCCGTTAGTGAACGTGTTTACGCCCACTGTGGAGCTTAGCATTCGAATGACAGAAGCACCTTTTAAATAAGAAATGGCGTCGAAAATCTGGTCTATATCTAGTCCTGATCTGACAGCCACTTGCACCGGATGAGACGAGCGTAATGAGTCCAATGCTAACCCTCGCTGTAGTGTCTCAGAAACAAAACGAGTGAAAACATCCCACTCTGGGTGCATTTGGTCAACGGCCAGCCAACCACAGTAAGTGGCAAAGCCTTCATTAAGCCATAAACCATCCCACCAGTCCATAGTGACGAGATTCCCAAACCATTGATGGGCCAGCTCGTGTGCTACGACATAGCAAACTCGAGATTCGGCAAGCAAATCGCCAAATGATTCAAAGAGAAGTGCGGTATCTTTGAATGTGACCAATCCAAAATTCTCCATGGCATTAGAGGAGAATTCATGAACAACGATAAGATCTAGCTTTGGGAGGGGATAATCAACGGCAAAAATATCTGAAAAGTAATCTATCGTTGAAGCAGCAGCCTTCAAGCCCACTTGACCAGACTTTTCAGCCAGTCCTTCTGTGGTATAAATACGAATAGGTATTTTCTTCTTCGAAGGGCCAAACTCCTTAGTAGTAAAAGCCTCGATATATTCAAATTCACCAATCGCCCATGCAAATAGATAAGTAGACATAACGGGAGTCGTTTGAAAGGTAACCACTTTGAGCGGAGACGCGCTTGTACCTTTCTCACCGCTTGTCAAGCTCTTGCTGGATGCAACTGGCATATTACTCAGAGCGGTCCATGATTCAGGTACAATTAGCTTAAGATCTAAGCTGGCCTTGCGATTGGGTTCATCGATGCAGGGAAATGCCAGACGAGCAGCAGTTGCTTCAAACTGAGTGGATAGCATATACTTTGTTTCACCACCAGGCGTCTGGTACTCTGACCTGTAAAAAGAATTCATATTGGAATATATGAAGGCTGTGAAGTCGAGTTCCAGTAACAGTTGACTGGTCAACGCAGTGTCGATCTTATGGCCCAGTTTCAAGAAAACGCGCTCACGCCTCTCATCGTACGATATGTTGTCAAGCGGAATATTCGTCTCTGTTTTACCTGAGGCATATTTGACTCGGCCGGCGTTAATGCGGAGATCTCGGCTATTGAGGTGTATCGTATCCGATGTCCCCTTCACCTGTAAACTGATAACAACTGTGGCACTATATTTACCAACGATGGGCTTATCAGTAGGCTTGGACGAAGCTAGAGCATCATAATCAATATCGGTGATGCTTAAATTGTAATTTGTAGGAATAAAATCGACAGGAAGAACCTCCTTTTCGGATGTTACTGAAGTCGCCATATTACTACATGTGACGGCATTGGTGTGCTGCCCCTGATCTTCTTATATGCAATGTTGCTCGGTTGTGGGCGGAATGCATTGTTCAAGGGTTTTTATTAAATGCTACATTATCGGGCAGATAATGCATCGGAATGTGGTTATGTTAATGGGTAAACTGGAGCAAATGAAAAACAAAATTAAGCATAGTGGGCCAAGCCGAGGCGGGAAATTGATTTAAGATGTTGCAATGTACTGCAGCCGGATAGACGTAGCGTGCTAAAAGTTGCCGAGAATACTGATCTTCGTGCTGCTCGCTACTGCATATAAACATTTACCTTGATGAGGGGTCATCTGTATCGCTTGATGATCGTCGTATTTTGCTTTTTGTTGCCCTTCTTTTAGATTTCAATGGGCTAAATGTGGTAATTTTTCGATGAGGTTTGCTGGATTATTTTCTTCAGGTTACCTTTGAGGTAAAAACAAAATTTATTTCCACCGATATTTTTTTAGTGGGCAGGCACCGTAAATGCAAGAAATTATATCGATACCGGCAGATGAAGCAGCTTTTGAAGAGGTGATTCCTAATGAGAAGACTCGCCTCGAAAGAGGCGACAGCCCTTTTATGTTTGGTCAGAGATATTTAGAAAATGAAGGCGATGTGTGGAATCATAACGCATGGTATGTTACATTGGTTAATATGTCGCACCTGCGCCAGACTTCTCGGCCTAACTAACTTTAAGGGATCATGTTGAATGGGGCGAAGAACAGACAGTCGAGGCTGAGAAGGCTATAGCGAACCAGAAGTGTGCGCCCGTTGGAGATTTTGATAAGAAGCTCTATTTGTCCAAGCCAGCTACATACTGGGATCGATTCTATCGAAGTAATAAAGACAACTTTTTCAAGGACAGGAGCTGGTTACAGTTGGAATTTCCTTCACTATGGGAAACAATGAGGCCAGAGGCTGGCCCCAAGAAAATTTTAGAAGTGGGTTGCGGTGCTGGTAATACCGTGTTTCCTATTGTTCGCAATAATGAGAACCCTCAGCTCCAGGTTATCGGGGTTGATTTCTCCCCTAGGGCTGTAGAACTTGTGCGAACTTCCGAATCGTTCAATCCGGATAATACAAAAGCGGAAGTCTGGGACCTTGGAAATGCCGACGGTCTGTTACCTGACGGTGTAGAAGAACATTCGATTGACATTGTCGTCATGATCTTCGTCTTCAGTGCATTATCTCCCGATCAATGGGACCATGCCGTCAGCAATATTAAAAGGCTTCTAAAACCCGGTGGAGAATTGCTTTTCCGAGACTACGGTCGGTACGATCTGACCCAGCTGAGATTTAAATCTGGCCGTTTATTGGAAGACAACTTCTATATACGAGGTGACGGCACCCGAGTATACTTTTTTACTGAAGAACAGCTGCGACAGATATTCGGCAGCGTATTTTCCACTGTCAAAATTGCAACAGACAGACGCCTGATAGTCAATCGAAAGCGCAGGTTGAAGATGTTCAGAATATGGCTACAAGCGCATTTTAGAAACGATAACCTCCAGATAGATGCATAGACTTTTTCCTGTAATATATGAGGAGCATGGAAATCCTCAACATGAAATGAGAAGCCCACTACAAAAGATTTCTTTTGCTGAGCTCCGTCTCTGTCCATTGCTTGGTGTGCTCAATAAGCTGGGCATTCTGTGCCTTGTAGTTGGTGTCCCTCTCAATGGCATATGGACCTATATACTTGCCACTGTCCTGAGGAGCTTTCAGATTCGGATCCAATGATGCTCTGAGAATAGGATAGCTTCCAACCTCATTTCTTACTCCAGCAAATAACGTCACTAGCTGGAAGCTCCATTTGAACCCATACCCCATAAATGGCTGATTTGTCCAATAATGCAATAAATTTGTATTTAGGGCCAACCCAGGATGCACTGACAATGCAAGAATGCCAGGATTTTCCTTGCCGAAAATAGTCGCAGAGTGGATATTTGCCAGTTTGCTTCGACCGTACCTGAGCCATGTCCAGGCAATATTGGGCGCATGATTGTACGTCTTGTTGAAGTCATAGTGGTAGTCGGTTATATGGTGACCAATTGAAGATACAAAGACTATTCTTGGATCATAGTTGGATTTCCCGAGAAGTTCAATTAGTTTGCTGGTAAGCAAATATGGTCCGATATGGTTGGTTTGCAGCTGTATCTCGTAGCCGTCTTTAGTCAACTCATACGGGAGTGCCATAACTCCAGCATTATTAACAAGCAGACAACATTGTCAGTAAATTATGATCGGCATGTCAATGTTTTACTTACTCTAAGTGCTGTTCCTTGGCTTTGAATGCTTCAACTGTCTCGATAATGCTGGCCAGATCATTGAGATCCAAATGCAACAAATATACAGCGCCGAGCCTACTTTCCATAAGCTCGTTTGCTTTTTTCTTGGCCTCCTCAGTCAAATTTCGAGCTGCTTCGGCTGCACGAGGGAGATCTCGACATGCCATGTACACAGTCCATCCATGGAGATAGAGATGCATCGTAGTGAAATAGCCTAATCCGCTATTGGCGCCGGTTACAATTGCAACTTTCCGCGTTACACTGGGATCATTGAATGGCAAGGAATCAGGAGTAAACGCTTTGGAGTTCCAAAATGGAATCCACCAGGACATGTTGCAGGTGAAGTTTGCAAGTTGGATTCTAGTGAGTATTATGGGTGGATCTGGAAAACACCTGCCAAAATAGACGGCATGTAAAACCATATTGAACAACCATATTATAATGCTTTTCTAATTTAGTATCATAATGTAAACATCGCATAATCTATCAATTCTTTCAATGTTCTACTCCGGCTTAGGATCCTCAAGTACTGTCAATACTCCGCCGACTAGTATCAATGATCCCGTCACCAAAACTTGGACGGGTTCGGATATTCCCCGGATCAGATTAATGCTCTCCTCTATGCTTTTGGCAACATGAGGCTCGGAACGGCTATCGAGATTAGTCCATGCCTCGGCCAGCGATTTCTGCACCACGAGCTTCTCGACAGCGTCACTATTGACATTGTGTGAAACTAAGTCGGCCGAATATGCACCCGAGGACCAGGTGACATTTGTGGTAAATATTACCGTATCAAAAGAAATTCCGTGTTCCTCGAGGTAGGAATGTAATAATTTCAGAAGAGCAGCAGCATCTCTAGTTTGCTGGTTAAATATGAGCACAGTCTTCTTGTCCGGATCAACAACCGATACAAACCACTTGGCCGACTCCAGAATACTTTCCTTTGTATGAGCTCCATCCAAATGCCAAGTAATGTTGCCTTCTGGCTTGGTTTGGCAACGACCTCCCCATTCGGCCTTTTCTAGGCCCTTTTTGAACAAGTCCGGTAAATGCTCTGATACATCCAGATCTTCTCCCTTTTTGCGCAAGTGTTCAGCTGCAAGAGCAACTGCAACAGAGGCATTGCCTTGCTGAAATTCACCGGCAAGACCAAGAGTGATGGAAGGAATTTCAGGGTGTACTGGAACTACAGTGAGAGTAGTCTCTCTCTCCTTTGCACGATCCTGCAGTACTTTAAAAGCTGCAGAGGGCTGAGGTGCGGTGAACGCTTTTGCACCCTTCTTGAAAATTCCACCTTTGTTCCAGGCAATTTCCTCTATTGTATTACCAAGGATTTGGACATGATCTATGCCGAGAGGAGAAACTCCGCATGCAGATGGACTAACCAATACATTAGTAGAATCGTATTCACCACCAATTCCCACTTCAAAAATAGCCGAGTCTACGCCTTCTTGTAAAAAGGTATGGAAACACAGAATGGTCAAGTAGCGAAAGTAATGCGGTTTCTCGCCTTTTTGCATGCGGTCGAACTTCGTTTCGTCAGAACTAGTAGCCTCTATAGCGTCCCAAACTTCAAAGAAGTATTTCGCAAAGAGATCCTCACTCAGCGGTTCGCCGTTTATCCTGATTCGCTCCCTGACTGATTTCAGGTGCGGCGAAGTGTACAAGCCGACCTTGTTGGTAGACCTATTTTTGCCTCTGTACTGAAGAAGAACCGACTGCACAAATGCGCATGTGGATCCTTTTCCTTTAGTTCCAGTGACATGAATAGCATTGAGCCTGTCGAAGACTTCAAGGTCGCTGTATCCGGCCCTTCTGAACCATTCGCGCATCTCAGGCATGGCCAGCTCATTGGACCTGCTTCGCCCCATTTTTCGTATGGCCTCAATGGCAGCAAAGTTCATCTGGAGACCATTCAGTTTGTTCACAGCATCGGAATACGTTCGTGTGGACATGGCTCGCTTGAAGATGCGCAGCATTCACTATAGGTGACTCAATAAGTTTCAACATCCCACCACCGCACTCCGCGTGGGGCTCGTGCGGGTACAATTTGCGGTGAACTTGTGTGTTATTGTATGTACCTAGTAAACAATAATGCTTCAGACGTGTAAATATGAGGATATGTGTTTATTGTTTTGCGGATCATGGCTGATGCGGCCGTTTCCAATAGTAGCTAAGGCTACAGTAGCTGGCGTAGCCTACATTTAATTAGTTCGTTACATTGCTCGTTAGTAAATCTATTATACTCTGAAAATGTATCTTCTCCAGCAGTCAGCTCATCATCACGAGAGAAATATGCAGAAACCCATCGGTGTACATAGCCAAATGCCACAACTCAGGCAGTTCGGCCGATAGAGACACGACTGCTCCATGAAGAAGCGGCCGTGACAAAATGCAAGTTCTTTTAGAAGGAAATAGTCCAGGAAGCCATTCATGCAAGGCTCCACCCAGAGTCTGAGGAGTGCCGTCGGCCCTGGTAGCTGCTATCGAAGACTCCAGGACCTTATTGGATACCGGAAGATACATTCTAAATGGAACATTGCGAATATTTCTTGGAAATGGCACCAGTTTGCTCATGATTTTCCAAAACTGCTCGAAATCGTCTGTTGTTAATAGAGGAGAATTGACGAGGATTGGTATTACTTACGCTTTTCAACGCCCGTCCAAAGTTCCATGCTATCTTCTTTGGAGAGATTCATTATGGCAGAGGCTTTGCCGTCACGAATAAAACAAGACTGGGAGAGTTAGAAAAAGATCGAAAGGGAAGTGAGGGGAAGTGAAGGTGTAGCGTTCATGCGAGAAACATGCAGCGGTAGCACTGTAATAGCATCTACGACCATTCAATGCAAACCACATCTCCAGACGCACTTGAAAATTTGCACGCACTAGCTAATTTGCATTCTCAAATTGAGCCAATGCACCATTTACCTACCTCCTTGCTTTGATTTATCCAGTAGTCCTCCAGCACCGAACCATCTGATAATGCCAGCAAATAGTCCGTCGGATAATCTTTGAAATGCAAAACCAACTTCCAAGGCAGATTCTTGCTCTGTTCATTAGGATCATGACCCACAAGGAGATCGTAAGATAAGCCAATTGGCCAGTTCCTAGTTGGTTAGACATGCCAGGCTCGCCCTTCCAGAAGCACCTACCATTTAATGGGAACCTGTTCAAACTCGAACCACCACGAGTATTCACTAGCCAGCTCGGGCCTGTTCAAATACGGCCTGAAGTATTTTAGTATCTGTGGAAGATATGTCGGAAGATAGGATATACGATGGGCAATGGTCTGAAGTTAGAGTCCAAGTGCAACTAACAGTATAATATAATCATCACATACCAGATATTCCACGCATTTGCCGCTCCTACTCTCATTTTCAGCCAAAACAACCCTCAACGGAAGCGTGCCGTCCCATACGCTTCTTCTTATATTTGCCTCCATCGGTATGGGTTTCAAAGAGCATGCGGCTGGACTGTGTGATTTTTGTGAGTTTGGTGAAAAATTAGTCACTCAAACTCAGTTCAACGTACAACGTGATGTCCAAAGAAGACAATAAGACGCTGGTTCTGGAAAACGTATGTATAGACTGTTCTCTGCTGGAGATATTGTGTATTTCAATATAATCATACCACGGGTGTTTTTGCTGACATTCAGACGAGCCGTCGTGACGTTCTCATAGAGACCGAGAAGAAGTACCGGAAGATCTGGAAACACGACCGTGTTTTTGAAACAGATGTGCCCTCTGGTTCTTCTGAGATCGCTTCTGGGGAAGAAATTGCCAAAAAGTACCCGTCGTACCTGGCTACCATGGCATATCCATATATGAACGGAATTCTCCATGCCGGTCATGGCTTCACTCTTTCCAAGGTAGAATTTGCTGCTGGTTACGAGCGCATGAATGGCAAACATGTTTTGTTTCCACTCGGGTTCCATTGTACTGGACTGCCCATCAATGCTGCTGCTGATAAGCTGGTCCGGGAAATCGAACTGTTCGGCCCAAACTTCGAAGGTGCTCCTAGCGATGAGCTGCCCGACGATATCCCAGAGGAAAAGAAAGCCAAGGAGGACTTCTCCAAGTTTTCCAGCAAGAAGTCCAAGGCAGCTCAGAAAAGTGGAAGGGCCAAGTATCAGTTTGAGATCATGTTGCAGCTGGGTATTCCTAGAGAAGAGGTTCACAAGTTTGCTGATCCCATCCACTGGATCTACCACTTTTCTCCTCTGTGCCAGGCCGATTGCAATCTTTTCGGCGCTAGAATTGACTGGAGACGCTCTTTTGTCACGACTGACGAAAATCCATACTACGATTCATTTGTCAGATGGCAGATGAACGCTCTAAAGGCATCCGGCAAAATTAAGTTCGGCAAACGTTATACTATATTTTCTGCTAAGGACGATCAGCCATGCATGGATCATGATCGGTCTGTCGGCGAGGCTGTGAATCCTCAAGAGTATACCGCTATCAAAATTAAGATCGTTAGCTGGGCAGACAAAGCTAAACAGACTCTGGCTTCTGCTGGTGTCGAACTTACGGATAAATCCGTCTATCTCGTAGCAGCTACTCTGCGTCCTGAGACCATGTACGGTCAGAATTGCTGCTATGTGAGTCCAAAGATCGACTACGGCTTGTTTGATGCTGGTAACAATGAGTATTTCATTTGCACCGAACGCGCCTTCAAGAACATGGCTTTCCAGGAAATTTCCCCGAAATGGGGCTATTACAAGCCTACTGCCATCATAAATGGTTCTGATCTAATAGGATCTAAGATAAAGGCGCCCCTCTCCGCTTATCCAGAAGTCAGAGTCTTGCCCATGGAAACTATTCTTCCAAATAAGGGTACCGGCGTTGTCACTTCAGTTCCCAGCGACTCTCCTGATGACTACATCACAATGATAGATTTGCAGAACAAGCCTGATTACTACAAAATCGAAAAAGAATGGGCCATGTTTGACCCTGTACCTGTCCTAAAGACTCCTACCTATGGTGAGAATACTGCTAAGGCTCTGGTAGAAGAACTCAAGATTAGATCTCCCAAGGATAAGGAGGCTCTGGCCAAGGCGAAAGAGATTGCTTATAAAGAAGGCTATTATCAAGGTGTCATGGTAACCGGCAAGTACAAAGGTGAAAAGGTTGAAGATGCTAAACCAAAAGTCCGGCAAGACCTTATTGATGCTAAGGAAGGTTTCCCTTATTCTGAGCCTGAATCACAAGTCGTCTCACGTTCTGGTGATGAATGTATTGTTGCTCTGCAGGATCAGTGGTATACAGACTATGGTGAAGAATCCTGGAAGAAACTTGCTCGTGAATGTCTAGATAGCATGAATCTTTATTCTCCGGAAACTCGGCATGGTTTCGAAAAGGTGCTGGATTGGCTCAACAACTGGGCCCTTTCTCGAACTTATGGCCTCGGTTCCAAAATACCGTGGGATCCCAAGTATTTGGTAGAGTCTCTTTCAGACTCAACTGTGTATATGGCTTTCTATACGGTGTCCCATTTTTTGCAAAAGGACTTTTACGGCAAGGAGCAGGGATCTCTCGGTATTAAGGCGGAAGAGATGACTGATGAAGTCTGGGATTACATTTTCCACAGAATCGAAGCCGTTCAAAATTCGACAATTCCTCAGAAGAAGCTGGACCTCATGAAGCAATCATTTAGCTACTTCTATCCTATGGACTTGCGAGTTTCAGCCAAGGATTTGGTTCCAAATCACTTGACTTTCTGTGTATACGTTCATACCGCTTTGTTCCCTAGGAAATTTTGGCCAAAAGCCTACCACGTGAACGGGCACTTGCTTCTCAATAATGAAAAGATGGCCAAGAGTACCGGCAACTTTATGACATTGCGACAGGCTGTCGAAAAGTTTGGTGCTGATGCCACTCGAATTGCTCTGGCGGATGCTGGTGATACTTTTGAAGATGCTAATTTTGATGAGGCCAATGCCAATGCGGCTATTTTGCGATTGTATAACCTGCGTGAGTGGGCTGAAGAAATACTTTCTGGTAAGGAAACCTTCCGCGAAACAGGTACCCCGGATAGCTTCTTCGATCTGGCCTTTTTGAACGAGATGAATGAGCTCATCGAAGAAACTCGCAAGAATTACGAGAATGCCAATTATAAGGCTTCGCTTAAATCTGGTCTCTTTGATCTACAGCTGGCTAGAGACTTTTATCGTGATGCTACCAATGGAATCGGTTTGAACATGCATAAGTCTGTCATTTTGAGATATATTGAAGTGCAGGCTTTGTTGATCACACCTATAGCTCCTCACTTTGCTGAATGGATCTGGAAAGAGGTGCTTGCGAATAAAGAGTCGGTACAGTTTGCTCAGTTTCCTAAAATCAATAAACCGATCGACAAGTCGATTAGTGGGGCTCTGACATATGTCAGAGAAACGGCTCGAGCAATTCGTGAGTCGGAGGGTGCTCTGTTGCGTAAGAAGAAGAAGGGCAATGAATTTGATCCAAAGAAGCCGTCGGAACTTACCTTGTACATTGCTTCCAGTTTCCCTGAATGGCAGGATAACTATATTGAATTGGTACGACACGCATTTGAAAGTCAATCTTTGGATTTCTCTGGAGACTTCAAACAGAAAGTGGCGAAAATGGGAGACGTCAAAAACGGCATGAAATTCGTCAACTTTTTGAAGCAGAGATTGACGGTTGGGGGTGAATCCCCTGAGGCGGTTTTCAGCCGAAAATTGGTTTTCAATGAAATCGATACCATCAAACAAACAGCTGCCTATCTCAAACGAGCCTCCAATAATACTAAGATTGAGCGATTTGTGACTATTTCTGTTGATCCTAAGGAGCCTGGCAAAGGAACAGACTTGTCCACCAATAAAGTGGTCGAGGTCAGTCCTTCTAAAGTAGTACAGGATGCCGTTCCAGGCTCTCCCGGCATTACAATTGTTAATATCTAATTCTTTCTTAGCTAGTTAAATAATCATACAATTAAATATAGTAAAAGAAATGCAGAATATATTATAAATTAGCCCTCCAGCTTAATTATGGAATTATGATGTCAGCTCTTCTTCGGCCGTCTCGGGAATGTCTACTACCTTTCTAGATCTGTCCATTCCGGGTTGTTTTCTTTGCACCTTTCTATTAGGTGTTAGAGATGAAAAGGCGCCGGCAAGCCCCAGCTTGCGCATTGGCCGTGCCTGAACTGCCTTCTCATTGAATCTATTATTATTATTGTCGTCACGGTGCGACGCGTTCAAACGAAACACCCCTGAAAGGGGCCTCGTGGGCCTAGCAATTGAACTCAAGCTGTCATCGAGATCACGAGAACTATCATCTCGGCTTCCGTATCCAGAAGCTGAAATATTCGATGTTGACGACGCATTGGAATGTCTTGACATATGTCTCCGCCTCAATGATATGAGGGATGAGAACGACGATGAAGCGCTAATTTTGCCATTACTTGGCGACCAAACTCTTGATCGGGAAGATTTATAATGAGAACCTTCCCCATCGGAATGTTGAGAATTAACAGATGATAATTGAGAATTAAAAGAATGCTGAGAAGCTTGCGACCATGTGCTGATATGCGAGATCTGCGAGAGTGGTCGGGCTCTCGAAGACAGCAAGCTGCTGTTATGCCTGCTTCGAATAGTATCGGTCTCTGGAGTGATAGATGTGCTTTTAAGATTATTAGAGTTTTGCTGAGTATCCATGGTTTTCGGTGTGATAGTTGCCCCCAAAATCTCATATCTATGTTGCTCAAGTTCAGGCGGCATTGTCAAGGATGAAAATTGGTCGTCATTGACCGTGTGTGACGTCTGACTAGATGGGATAGAAGAGATATCCGAATTTTTGCTCTGCAGCTTTGAATACGGAACGAACTTCATCAGCATTCTTTTTAGACTTGATTGAGACTTCTTGCTTACCGATGAAACCACGGTCATCGAGGTAGTCGACGATCGGCTGTTTATTGAGCCCAGACGAGGTGCAATGGTAGATCCCTCCGGCGACTCAGCCTCTTCCATAGTAGGTTTCATTGGGATTCGATTATCATTCACCAACAGTACTGGTGGATTATTTCTGTTAAAGGAATCAGAATCATTTCGTTCCTCTTCTATACCAGCAGTTGGCTCATTCGTTCCTTCTTCATTAAGATCTTGCGTTGGACTATGCGTATCAACCTGTTCAGATGGCTCTTCAGAGTGTGATTGATCTTCTTTGTTTTGCAAGGGCGATTTTGGAGATTTGGAACTTATAGATAAGCCTCGAGGTATCCTCCGTGACAAACTGGAGCTCCTTGATGGTCTTTTATCACTGTCCTTGCGAAGCAGACCACCATATTTTGTAAAATTCAGGCTGTTCCTGTTCTTGCGTCTGTATTCTAGTTTTATTTCGCGTTCCAACGCAAGCTCCCACAGACCTGCAAGAGGATCACATCTGTGAGTCAGAACACTCCGCTTCATACGATCAACATCAATATGACTCGCTTTGAGTTTTCTGAGCAGTCGGGCTTCAGGCTTAGAAGAAAACGGCGGTGAAGAGGGCGCCTCAAGTATCTCCAGTTGAACCCTAGCCTCCTCCTCAAGATAAGGATGACGGAAGATTTCATCTATTGTGGGTCTTTTTTTGGGATCTTTCGATAGCATCTTTTTTATGAGATCAATAGCGTCACTGTCGACTTGTACCTTTTCTGGGTAGCTTGGTTCTTCAGAAATGACCATTCTTTTAGTTTGAATATCTTCATCTTCCTCAAACGGCATCTCTCCATAGAGTAAAGTGTATAAAATTACACCTAGAGACCAAACATCGACGCAATTCCCGTAGTACTTCTTCCTTAGAAGCAATTCAGGTGCCATATAGCAAGTAGTCCCGCAGATGCTCTCTAGCAAAGACCTTTGCTCATATTCTCTGGTGAATCCAAAATCACATAGTTTGACATTATCATTCTTATCAAGAAGAATATTCTCCAGTTTAAGATCACGATGGACGCAGTGGTTTTTATGTGTATATGCGACTGCCCCACAGATCTGTGCAAAGACTCTTCTGGTTTGGGCGTCTTCCATTCGCCCTCGATCCAGTAGATACTTGTATAATTCATCTTTTTGGCAATATTCCATCACCAGATATACCAGTGTGTCTGTGACTATGACTTCATAGAGTTTAGCAATGTGTGGATGCCTGAACTGCCGATGGTGGTATATTTCCCGGACCAGATTGGACTGGTTTTTAGAGGCAGATTTCAAAACGACCTAGCTGTTAAACGACTGTTCGGAACTATTTTTTAGTAGACATACCTTGGTTTTAGTGAGGAGATGAATGGCCAGGTAGGCTTTGCCGAATGATCCTGGATTTGTTAGCCATAACAAAGAAGGCAAAGAAGTACATTGAAGCGTATTCGCGCAGAATCAAGCAGTATCTAATATATAGCGGTACTGGGATGCCCGAATCCATCAATCTGTACTCACCTTTTCCGATCTCCCTAATAATCATGTAATTGCCGATCGTCGCCGGCACTGGAGCTGCCAGCTGCTTTAGCAAGTTCTCATACGAGTCATAGAGCTGTCTGTTAGTCTCACAGAAAAAGTATTGCCCAAGACCTGGGCGCTTAGGTTCTTTGTTCCTCATACCTCTGACTTGGCGTTGGCAGTCTGCAGATGTCTTGCGGTGCCATACATTTGCCTAATATATATATTATACAGATAATCTCATTGAGTTTCTGCAGAAATGCTAAAAAAAATGCTCAATGCTGGAAAAAAGCAAGATTGTCGTCAAGAAAACAACAGTGCAGTGAAATCGGAGAAAAGGCAGTCGGGTGATCTAAATAAATCAAGTTGTACAAAAGCCGTTGGAACCTTCCAAGGGGTAGTTTGACTGGGGGCAGTGAAAAAAGGAGAATTGTACTGACATTTAAACAGCTACTTTACTATTTTATTTATTCTGTATCTTTAGACAGTGTACGCTATAAAGACTGCCTCATATTGTATTCAATTGCGCTCTATGCTGTCTTTTGTTATCTCGCCTGCTCATAAACACACCGAGTTTCTTCGTGTGTTTGTTGTTGCACTGCTTGCACTACAATGGCCAAAGGTAAACAACGCGTCTCACCGCCTACAAAACCGGGCCCGGCCTTTCATTCATATAACTCACAAAGCCACTGGGCATGCTACTGGGTATTTATCCCTCATAAGGTCGGCAAGGATGCTAAATCTCAGCTGGCTGCTGTAGCTCATGATTTTCACGAGATAGTAGCCCGGTCCGGGTACTTCTGGATGTTTAATGCACCAAGGTTGCTTGAGTTGCAATTTTCCGGCATCACTGGGCTTTTTGGATCTCTTAGAAGTAACCTTTCGGAGGATGATGAAAATACACTAATTTTTCTGCTCCTCAAACTCTCTCAAAAGCGTCCGGAAGTGGCCATCCGTATTTGCAATATGATAGGTGAGCCTCTAATGTTCTTGACTGACTCGAGAAAATGGCCGCCATGGCTTCTGGGTATAAAGCGTCCTGAATGCGTGAACTGGAGAGTTTTTTTGAAAAATGGTGAACTTGTTTTTCTGAAGACGACCAAACTCTCCAACGCGTTACATCCAAGAACTGCTGCAAACCTATTGAAAAGCAATAATCCCTCTATCTGCTATAGAAATAGCCAAATCACGAGTCAGATCGTCTCAAAGCTTTTCGGCTACCCCTTCCGCCATGGCAATATGACTAAGGTGCGTGCCCTACTACCGTTAAGTCTGGCTCGGCTTTTACGAGCCCGTCATTTACATGGCTTGGCTATTTTTGGTGCAAGTCATTCTGAACCCGAAACTGGCACGACCGAAAGGGCACTGGATTTTAATGAGGTTGTAAAACTGAACAAATCTGATCTTGTACTTTGCACTGTCACCATTGCAAGGGACATATTCCTGTTGCTGTACAAATGTATACCTTCACTATCGCGAGTTCCTTCTGGCCAACTCGCTCCCGAGCATGCCATGGGCCTCGGCATCATAGAATACCTAGCATGGTTTACTCATAATGTAGACCCGGAGTTGGATATGGATATTTTTGCCGATCAGCACCAGACAGAAGATCAAGATGAGTTTTCTGTGCGTCTCGATGCATTCTATAAGGTGTACTATGAACCTGTCACCGAATTTAAAAGCGAATTTCAACGAATTTGTAGTTCAGAACCATTACTGACCAACCAATACAAGAAAGATTTGGCTAAATGTGGCCGTGAGCTTGTGAAGGCTATCTCTCCTGTTGCTTCGGAAGCGATACAGTGGGAGAGAGGCGAAGCTTCTCTTGACTGGATGTACGATCACTTGGCCAGATTGAGAAAATGTGAGGTCGATAACAAGAATCTCAGAGAAGTAATAGACAAATATCTCGACGAGGGCCCCGATGATGGTTTCGGGAGTGGCGATGAAAGTAGCGACGATTCTGATATTCCTGAGGACTTTATCGCAGCCTATGAAGATAGCCGTCTTCGTTTCAGCGCGGAGAGCCTGGAAGATTCGATAACTGAGGATGACTTTTTCGAGTTTTTTCTGTCCGAGGGTCTTGGTCTCAGCCCGACAGAGGTTGCCGCATTTGCCAGCGCTCGACATGCAGTTCAGCGTGAAGAGGAAAAGCAGAAGACAAACACGGATGGACAAAGAACGGTAAAGGCCAAGAAACAGGCTAACAAGAAGAAAAAGAAGAAGTCAAAAGCTAAGTCAACGGCCAGTGCGGATACAAAGATGAAGCAAGGCGAAGGTGAAGACAGTTTGATTGAAAAGCTTATGGCCCTCGAGCTGGCGGAACATGGTATCAACGTGGGCGGACAACCAGGAGGGTTTTAACTGTCTTGGGACGTAATTGCATTCAACCTTGAGCTGATGCCATTAGAGCAGAAATTTATGAATATAGTGCCGCGATATACCCAGTGGCAGTGTTCCTATGATCTATCAAATATTTCACTTTCTTCCAACTCTTCATCATAGTCATCCTGATGTTCCGAAGCAACGTCGTTACTATCCGATTCTGACGATTCTGAGATGTCATAAATTGATTCTCCGCCTAAACCAAGTGATTGCAATGTTTCGTTCTTCAGTTGCGAGCCAGAAGATATTATGTAGCTGCCTTCAACTTGGCAACTGGTTAAATGAGCCTTTTCCTTAATAACAGCGCTCCTGCCAATCAAGCAGTTCTCCAGCACTGCGTCGTCAGCGATTTCTACGCCGTCAAATATGACGCACCCGGAAATACGACACCTTTTGCCTATTTTACAATTCTTGCCAATGCAAGATCGTTTGACCACCGTTTTCTCATCTATAGTAGTTTCAGGACCAACAATCGAATCAGGAGATACAGTAGCAGCCCCTTTCTGTTGTGCAGGGGCTTGTTTTTTGGTAGAATTCTTTATCACTTGCTTCATCATATATCTGTTGGCTTCAAGGTAAACTTGCAAGTTGTTGGCTCTCATTAAGGTAGCTTCATCAGACAACACATAGGTACCGACAGCATCCTCAATATTGCGATGGCGCCAGGACCTACGAGCAAAATCCCGTACTACCTTTGTCCACGATTTCTTTTCAGTAGCTATAGACTGAGAAGAGACTGGATCGGCTAATACGGAGATCACCTGTCGCCCACAGAAATAAATGCCAGAAGAAAGAATTTTGGTGGAAGCCACAGCATTTGAATATCTCCAAAGCATGGCCATTCTAAGATGGAGGTATTTTTTCTCCTTGACCGACTCTCTAGTAAACATGTCCAGAAGAACTGGCTGTCTTGTGTTGAAAGGAGTATGAACAAGAACTTCTGATCCCAGTGACAACGGATCGACATGTTCGATATTATTCTTGTAGTAGACGGCCGAAATAAGTATGTTCTTGTCTCTGTTTCTGAAGTCATTTATCAGAATGTTTGGATCCAAGTCGGTGATAAAATCACACGGCATTATCACGAAATCTCCAGTTATTCTAGACCCCAAAGAAGCTACAATTTCCCCGGTAGCATGCTTATCACTTCCTATGACTTCTATGGGAGTTGTATGTGTATACTCTGCGATGTATTTCTTGATTTCGTTCAAGGTAGGAATAGTAGTCACGACGGTGATTTCTAAAGGTTAGCGGTCCACATTGAATAGTGACACTACTGAATAGCGCACAGTATAGTATCTTAAATCAATACATACGTTTAAAAGACACTTTTTCACACCACTCAATGGCATAGCTGATGAGGGGCCGGTTTGCGACAGGTAGAAGGGCCTTTGACGTGCCACTTTTTTCGTTCGAATAAGTCGATAAAGGCGAAAGTCGACGTCCTCCACCACATAGAATTACAGCATGGAACTCCATCGTGAGGAAATCCAGCGGCAAATGCAATCAAATGGCTCTTCTCAGTCAACTTATTTCAGTTGAGAACCAGATCTTTTCTCAGTTTTCAAAATGCCCCAAGTCGGGTAACAAGTGCATTTCACATCCATCCCAGCTGGATATCTATCCTTTGTCATTAATACATAGACAAGAGAGAATTGACGTCTTAGATTATCGTAACCATGGCATCTGAGGGAGAAAAGGACCCTTTGTTGCAAGCGCTGGAAAACGAGAGTGGAGCGGAAGCATCAGGCTCGGTAGATCCTGAGCGAGAGAAGGCTTTGGAAGGCTTCAAGCAGAAACTCAAGGATCATCGTGAATGGGATGCTAAGCTGAAGGAGCTGCGACTAGGTATCAGGGATCTGGAAAAGAAATTCGATAAAACGGAAGATGTAAGTGGTTTCGTTGAGCTACGTTGTGTTGTGGCAATTGCTAACTAGTACAGGACATAAAAGCGCTTCAGAGCGTGGGCCAAATCATCGGCGAGGTGCTTAAACAGCTGGACGATGAGCGATTTATTATTAAGGCGTCCAACGGGCCGCGGTATATCGTGGGGTGCCGAAACACCATCAAGAAGGAAACTCTAAAGCAGGGCGTGCGAGTGGCACTTGATATGACCACTCTGACCATCATGAGAGTGCTTCCTCGTGAAGTCGATCCTCTAGTCTACAACATGACATCATTTGAGCCGGGTGAGCTGACTTTTGGCGGTATTGGCGGCCTTAGTGAGCAGACTAGGGAGCTGCGTGAGGTGATTGAGCTTCCGCTTAAGAACCCCGAGATATTCATGCGAGTCGGTATCAAACCCCCCAAAGGTGTTCTCTTATATGGGCCTCCGGGAACTGGGAAAACACTTCTGGCGAAAGCTGTGGCCGCCACAATTGGCGCAAACTTTATATTTTCTCCTGCATCTGCAATTGTTGACAAGTATATTGGCGAGTCTGCCCGAGTCATTCGAGAAATGTTCGGTTATGCGAAAGAGCACGAGCCTTGTATCATATTTATGGATGAAGTCGATGCCATTGGTGGTCGAAGGTTTTCTGAAGGCACCTCGGCAGACCGAGAAATCCAACGAACATTGATGGAATTGCTCAATCAAATGGACGGATTCGACTACCTGGGACGAACAAAGATTATCATGGCTACTAATAGACCCGATACTCTAGATCCGGCCCTTCTTCGTGCCGGAAGACTCGATAGAAAGATTGAGATTCCTCTGCCTAATGAGGTTGGTCGGTTGGAGATATTCAAAATCCATTCGGCAAAGGTTTCGAAACAGGGCGAGTTTGACTACGAGGCAGTAGTAAAGATGAGCGATGGCTTCAATGGTGCTGATATTCGAAATGTCGTTACAGAAGCAGGATTTTTTGCCATTCGTGACGATCGTGATTACATTATTCAGAACGACATGATGAAAGCTGTGCGAAAAGTTGCCGAGGCCAAGAAACTTGAAGGCAAGATTGAGTATGAAAAGCTATAGAGCATGTAAATACAAGTAGATTCAGCAGCATGGCTTATCGCGGAAGCACAAGTTAAAGCCTCTTATGCACTTTCTTCCAGCACTTTGCTTAAAAGACTGTCATACGCTACCTTGAATTCATCCGCGAAGTTCTTGTCATCGTATGCAAGGCTCAATGAATAAGTTATAGGACCGTTCTTTACACCAGCCACGTTGACTATGAAAGAGGTACCGGTGCTATTATTTGCCTGTGCAAAATAGAGTCTATTGATATGCCATTTGCCTGCACCAGCTGCGAAAGATCCTAGGTTGGATATTTCGAATGGCAGTTGCCTTCTTGTTGCATCCAGTCCATCACTGACGAGCTTCTTGACATCTACATAGTGTAGAATCCCAATATTGTATACAGCTTGTGAAGATTTTATGTCTTGTTGTAGTGCAGAGATGAACTTAGTAGCTTGTTCGAAGACAGTCTTAGGAGAAGCAGGTTTACGGTCTAGAGTCAGGTTCACTGTGGTAGCGCAGACAATATTACCGAGCGCAATATTCTGATAATCCTGCGAAAGTGGTGCTCTTCCTCTTAATCCAACAGGAACACTGCACGCTGTAGCAGCTTTCCCAGTTTTACGGTCAAAGAAATTATCAGGAATCAGGGGTTTCGTGGATTCTATCAAAACTGCGGCAAGGATGCCACTCACAGTGGTATTGTGGCTTCTTGCAACCTCAATTAGATTCCTAGAATCTTTGACAGATAGTTCACCAAAAACCGTATAGACTTTGAATGGCCTGGCCACGTCTGGTCCTCCCCAGACAGGCGTTGTGGGCCATATATTTTTGAACACCTTCTCATACAGTGCAGCCTTCAGCACATAATACCAGGGAGGTCTAACATCGGCTAAATCTTCTAAGGCAGGCGGTAGTTGATTGTGCGAGGTTGTAGCTATTGAGTCCGAAGTGCCAGCCGGGGTATTATTGAGTTCGTCGACGAGCAGTCTGTGGAAATGAGCACCGGCTACCCCATCAAACGGAGTGTGGTCAAAAAGCCATACTATAACACTCTCACCGATCACATAGAGTCTCCATAGCGGCAATTGAGTCTGATTGTAAGGGATCACCTCTTTGTAGAGTGCGTTTATCACACTTTCCAGTTCCTGCTCAGGCTGAAAATAAACTACATCATTGAGATCAAAAGACTCTATTCTAACGATATCAGCCTTTGAAGGCTCGTCTTCTACCTGTACATTTACGCCGAGCAATGGTTCTTTCAGAATCAGCTTCTTCAACGCCGCGTATAAAATCTCCTTTTCAATCTTGTTCGAGTATTCGCCCGACACTGTAACGGGAGCTAACAATCCTAATTCTTTCCGGTATAGCGAGTATTGTTCTAATTTTCCGACAGGTCTTCTTTCATGGAATGTCATTGTTGTATAAATCTTGTTTCGTTTGGTTTTGACATCGCTAAGTTTTTGAAGACATTTTTAACTACTAACTAACTAAAGGCTGTTCATTCTCTACAACATTTATGATCCCACACTTATCGTCTGATTTACGTGTTTCTAGACAGAAAATAGCATTTAAGTTGCTGCAGTAATATCATTCAAAATCAATAAATACACGATAACTAAATCCTGTCAAACTGTCTCAATCTGCATATCCTCCGGCTTTTCCTCCGTCATGTACTTCTTCACCGCTGATTTTCCAGTGGCATATCCAGGCTTAAAGACTTCATCCACCTCTTCAAGAGCCCGGCCGCGCGTTTCGGGGAACACAAAGTACACTATGGCTATCAAAACTGCGTCCCATACACAGTATACAATATAATACTTCCACTTGATGGCCTCCATAGCTATTGGATTGACATAATTGTTGAACAGGCCCACGACATTACCAGACAATTGATAAATAGAAGAAGCCTTAGCACGCAGAGAAAACGGGCTCAGCTCCATAATATATGGCGTTCCAATACATCCTGTAAAATGGTAAAATCCTCCGTAGAGATATATGAAGACGATGACACCTATTGAAAGACCCTTGTTAGACCAATCATGCTCTTGTCCAATTGCAGACAGAATCGTCCAGATTATGTAGCACGACCACATAGAGGCTAAGCCAAAGAGAAACATCGTCCTTCTTGAAAACTTGTCACAAATACTAGCAACAAAAAGAGCAGAAAGCAATGAATAAACCGTATTTCCTAGATTTATGTCCAGCTGTTTTATAGAGTCTGTGATGCCAACATTGTTGAGAATGATGGACAAATAGTAAGAAATCAGAGCATTTCCTTCAAGCTGCAACATTGCGGGGACAAAGCATACAATGAAAAATCTTCTTCGCATTCCAGGCTTTATCCATCGTGACCATCTTTCCACTCTCTGTACTTTCTCTTCTTCCAAAGTAGCTGATATCTCGGCCATTTGAGCAGCCACGAGAATATGGTTTTCATCGCCATTCGCATGGTATTTGACGAAGAATTTTCGTGCCTCAGCTTCTCTCCCTTTGCTCACAAGCCATCTTGGTGACTCAGGTCCAAAAGAAGCAATGATGATTTGAATAATAGGGAAGAAACACTGAAGAAGGGATGGAATTCTCCAACTCCAATTGGAGTTGTGCAGACCTCCCGCATTAAATGAAGCTCTAGTAACAAGAGCCGCGACAAAGGATCCAAACGGCCAAGACGCAAGTAGCATGGCTGTCACACTAGCTCTCTGAGTTGGATATGCGCATTCAGTAAGTAAAGGACCAGCGGCCGTTGACGAAAGGCAGCCCCCAACACCAAGAAGAATACGAGCGCCCATAAATCCGGAAAAATTTTGGCATGCACCTTGCAAAACTGCCCCTCCAACAATAATGACGCAACCCGCAATAAGGGCTTTTTTTCGGCCTAAGAAATCGACCAAGAAACTGACAAAAGGCCAAGCAATAAGAACACCAATAGTAACGCCATTACTCATCGTTCCTAATCGCCCGCCTGTGGGATGATCGAAAAATGTCTGCCACACTGAAACACTTTGCAACCCATTCATCATAGAGCCATCATATCCAGACACGATCTGGGCCAATATAGGTCCAATCATGAAGAAGTTGAGCTTGAGAATATGAGGATACATAAACCAAGGCTTCTCCAGCTTCGGGGTGAGACTTAAGATAGATTGGTCACTGTCAACGATTGTGTCGACAACCTTCTGGTCTTCATTCGCTATTTTGTGTTCGTCATCCATGGTTTTCTTGCTTGAGTCAGATGAGCCAGATCTAGAGATTTATACCAGTATAAATTTATAGACAATCGGCCCCCCACTTTTTTCCCCATCGTCCCACGCCAAAATATACCCCGCAGTTTGCTGCCCGATCCAAGCCACAAAAAACTCCGGTAAAAATGTTGTATTCCCAAAGGATGGCCGTAATGTTCGAGTGCGTTATACGACGACGACGAACTATTTCATGAAATCTGAGCATTTTTGATAGAATAGGACGATTCGAATATCACTAGATTCCCCTGGCTGCAAGCAAAGCTATCTGTGCAACTCCACTCCACTCCACGCCTCTTGCTGCTAAAACTCCTGATCGGTGTGCTACTACCGATTACCCCGAGCTAATATTCCTCTTTGGGTTGATTGTCGCTGATCTTGGCATTTCGGGGTATCATTTGAGCGCGGTGTCGCGTGGGGGGCGACGATCATTCCAGTTTCCATTCAAACCTCCTTTTATTCCTCCCGGAATGTTGAAGTTACTGACGTAAGCCGAAGACGCATAGTTAACTGATGTTTTAATTATTACTGTGAACAGCATTATCACCAGCGTGATCAGTAGCACAACCAATAGGTGATGCGGCAGCTAGCCAATTCTTCTAACTATAACTCGCGTCTTTTATAAATCGCTTATCATGCTCTTCCGCCAAGTGCTTTTTTAGCAGAGCAAAGCTGCGATTGAAATCCTTTTTGCACCATACGCATACCAGGTGTGCCTGTCTAGCCATGAGAGAAGACTTCACTGGATCCAAGCATGGAGCACCATCTGCGATATTGGGTATATCATCGAAATTTACAAAAAAACCAGTCGTAAATGAACTGTAGTGTATAGCCTTTTTCATACATGGCGAGTACATGTCTGTTGACATGATGTGAATGTGCAAGTTGTCCATTGATGGCACACTATGAACGCCAGTTCGAATAAGTTTGGATTCCGAGTCATCACTATCCGGTTCCTTGAGGTAGCCCTTCAGCTGATCTAGCGCCTTGGTTTTGAACTCTTCCACATACGGCTGAAGTAGCTGATAACAGGACGAGTCACCTCGTAATGCTTTCAAAGGATGCTGCTTGGTGATGCGGGGGTCTCTAGGTAGAACAAGCCAATGGATCATGGCCTTTGGATATCTATCCTTGATAACAACTACATCACTGTTTGAAAAAATGACGCTATCTTTACGTTTTTCTGGAGCATCTATATAAACCTGGAGCCCTGAGCGGAAACTCATTTGGCTGTTTGTAGAAAACTATAATTTGCTTAGTTTGGCTTGGAAATGCAATTATGTGCGGTGTTGTGTTTTTCATGCCACGCACTACTTTAACTTTTGTGTCAAGGCATTCAACTTACATTCTTTCAAAGTGAAAAAAAAGCCGCCAGTCCAAGTCCAAGGTACACAACTCTGTGAATTGAAACAACATGAGTGGAGGTAAGTGATGAACTGCCGGTTGATGTGGCCGATTGCATGCTTGCAAAGTTGAAATGCTAACTGGCAGTGGGTGTCCTTGATCTGGTGAAACCATTCACCCCATTTCTGCCCGAGGTGGCCAGTCCTGAAAAAAAGGTGCCTTTCAAGCAAAAGTTCATGTGGACTGCCGTGACGCTCTTGATATTCCTGGTGATGAGCGAGGTGCCGCTGTACGGTATTGTCTCGTCTGATTCCAGTGACCCTTTGCTTTGGCTGCGAATGATGCTGGCTAGTAATAGAGGAACTCTTATGGAACTTGGTATTACGCCCATTGTCTCTTCTGGTATGGTTTTCCAGCTCCTGGTTGGTACTCATTTGCTGGAGGTGAATATGGAGGTTAAGTCGGATCGAGAGTTGTATCAAACTTGTCAGAAACTCTTGGCCATCATTCTATCTCTGGGCCAAGCCACTGTATATGTATTGACCGGCATGTATGGTCCTCCATCGAGTCTGGGACTTGGTGTTTGCTTGCTGCTTATACTTCAGCTGGTTTTTGCTGGTTTGGTAGTTATTTTGCTTGACGAGCTGCTCCAGAAGGGCTATGGTCTCGGCAGTGGTATTTCGTTGTTCATGGCAACCAATATATGCGAGCAAATCCTTTGGAAGGCATTTTCTCCAATCACGACAAATACTGGCAGAGGTTACGAATTTGAGGGTGCAGTGGTGGCCCTAGTGCATCTTTTGGCTACTCGGAAGAACAAAAAGCGAGCTCTCATTGAAGCTTTTTATAGGCAAAATCTGCCAAACATGTTCCAGCTTCTCACCACACTTGGAATGTTTTTCTTGGTAGTGTATCTGCAAGGCTTCCGAATCGAGCTTCCTTTGAAGTCGACCAAAACAAGAGGCCCCTACGCCTCATACCCCATTAGGCTCTTCTATACCAGCAATCTACCAATCATGCTGCAATCAACTCTGACGTCTAATGTGTTTATTATTTCACAGATGATTTACACCAGGTATCCTCAGAGCCTTCTGTCTAAACTTTTGGGCGTGTGGGAGCCCCGGCCTGGATCTGCCCAACTATATGCTATATCTGGACTGGCGTACTATATGCAGCCTCCATTCAGCTGGAAAGAGGCGGCCATTGACCCTGTGAAGACTGTCATTTACGTGGCTTTTGTCCTCGGAACATGTGCGATTTTCTCCAAGACTTGGATTGAAATCTCCGGCTCATCGCCCAAGGATGTAGCCAAGCAGCTTAAGGATCAAGGACTTGTCATTGCGGGACGACGAGAATCTTCTGTATACAAGGAGCTCAAGCAAGTTATTCCAACTGCAGCTGCTTTTGGTGGAGCAACGATAGGATTGCTATCAGTAGTTAGTGATCTTCTCGGCACCCTTGGAAGTGGAACAGCAATTTTATTGGCCGTCACTACTATATACGGGTATTTTGAGACGGCCGTTAAAGAAGGCGGGTTCCGTTTCTAAGGTCTGTGTTAGTACTCCTATAAAGCAAGGACCCTTAAAAATTGTCAATAAAATAAATGATAGGTGTGGATGATAGCAAATGAAAATGAATCATGTGTCAGGTAAATTGGATTGGTGTGCCAAATTGAAGATAAGCTTCGGATATACGGATAAGTGCATTATTACTAATAATGGCCTTGGTATGCAGAACTGCGCTTTGTATGCGCGTTTTTTTTGTTCTGGTGCGTATCTTGTTCTAGACAATGAAATCGGAATGCAACCGAGAAGGAGCAAACGTTGTCAAATATCGGAGCAAGGCCCCCGAGCAACAACTTCAGCTAATATATTTGAATATCTTGACGGCCTGTAGTGTATACAGCACTATTAGCTTCAGACCAGCATAATTTTACATGTAAATTTAGTCGCGCTATTTTTCCGTACATGTGGCTTAGGCAACCTGTTGTTATTCCCGTTTACTTTTAACGGCCGCCACACGGCTCAGTTCTTGTTTGGGTTGAAAGCGACAAATATTGGCCCGACAGACCCATGGCATTATTATGCCAATCCGCTTCATAAATAGTGGAAATGAGATTCGCCAAGGGGAAAGACTAAAATACATGGGAAAAAATAGATTTCATCCTGTCTCAGTGTGATTGCTTCTTATCGATTTCGATGTGCATGATTTTTGACACATAGAGCGGGATATTCTAAGATCTACAAGAGCCGCACGACTTTTCATTTTAGCCTTGTCGGCTATACCTTTAAAAATATAGAAGATCCTATCAAATATAACCAGAACGATAGTTGCGAATGAATATATAGCCCCTATCGGAAATTGTCTGACTTGTTATTGCCGAATCTTTTGGAGGCTATGCATATATTGCAGCGTGGTTTTGTCTAGCCACCCAAAACTTTGCTTGTGGCAGAAAAAAAGTCCAAATTTAACTCAGGTATAAATATCGCTACTGGGCCACCAATGATCCAGCCCTTGTTGCATTCTAACAAACTAGCATTTAGCGAAGAATAGCCGGCTCATTTCCGCTATCAAAGACTTTTTTGGCGCTGCCAAACATTTTGCATAATACAGACTCTTTTAAGCATAAAAGAGATGTACTTCAGAATCTTCTGTCTGGGACTACTCTTTTCCAATGTAATGGGCGGTAAGTAACGAAAAACTTGTGGAATATTTTAGAATTTACTGGAGCAATATGGAAGCGATGGTTACATTGTATGAAAGCAGTGCATTTTGGTGGTTTATAGGTTTTTTTTTCTTCTTTTTGAGGCTCTTGACGAATGAGCCCATGGATTGCTACCACAAGCGGTGGTTGGGGTTTGTGTGATGGAGGATAGACAAACAAGTCCAAAAATGCGTCATAAATCGATTTTCTTGCAGTTGTAATATTTATAACTTTCGTCTGAAATATTGCCCCATGTAAATAGCTGTATGTAATGAGTTCAGTCTTTTCTAACTATACAGCCATCGACTACCTCTCGTCCTCTACGAGCTCAGCAGCTGACTCAACGGCCACTACCGCTACATCCGCTACATCTGTGTGGGTCACCACAACTAATGCAGCTGGCGCCGTTGCAACAGTTGAAGTCGAATATAGCCAAAAATTCAGTTCCATGTATTCTACAGTGCAGACCCCTAAGCGAGGATCAATTGGACTCGGAACAATATCGGGCACAATAGGAGTCACCAAGGCTTCTATGTATGTTACAGTATCTCGGAGCTAACGGCTTCTGCAGCACATTTATCACCAGGTACGAACGCAGAATTACTGCGTTGATATCTGAAGAAAAGAACCATCTTATGCATACATAGAGCTTTGACTATAAATAATTAATTACGATTATACATAAAAGAATTTGAAAACTCATTTTAAGTTGTTTTACACAGAGAATAGATTTGGTTGGCCTCAGGAACCATGGCAACGTACTGGACAAATCCACTGAACAGAAGCTTATAATTTGATATCGGCACCAAACTGCCATGCTTGAACAAAGAAAGCAGAAAAGTGCACAGCAATCTGACGGTATTATTAGTGGGCTCATTTGCCAGATTAAATAGCACAAACTCGTGAACTAGAACCGGAATAATGTCTTTGTTTGCGATGCTGTTAGAAATAATAGACTTGTGAATGCAGTCCACGCTTAGATTGTTCGCTCTACACCTTATCAGTGCATTTACGGCTCTCTGAGGGTCCTTGTCATTCAATAGCCATATGTTAAATACATCACTGCTGACCTCGGTGAAGGGATTGCATAGAACAGACAAATCCTGGAGAACATCGGCTCTGATTTCTCGTAAAATTAACGGCCGCAGTTTCGAAGCCTCATATTCATGATAGTTCTTATATACCCATATTATCTGATGCGTGAAAAACATATCAATAGACCATTCATCGAACCATTGCTGGCTCAGATAGCTCCGGATCAGCTCTCTGTCCACAGCAGCCTCAGCCGGTGGAGCCTCAGTTATACTCAAGTTGTCCAGCTCTACTTTACGAGATGCCAATATCATCGAAGAAACGTTACCTGCTATGGTTCCTGCTACATATTGCCTGACAAAATAGCATAGAAACGGGTTCCTGTCCAGCTGCGGATTCACCGCATAGAGAAGATACAAATATATTGCCAGCATCCAGTCCTCGCTCACATCTTCTAGTTCGTCGAATAGCTGCATGCACCAGTTGTAACTATTGTTCTGGTCACAGGAGGCTAAAATCTTGCCCAGCTTGTCATGTCTGTTGCTACGAATCAGCTCATCTATTGCCATGGAGGTTGGGTTGTGGAATTGGAACAAGTGCAAAACTATGATAGGGGGCAAATACAGTTCTTACGAAAAGACTAATATTGCAAATAAGTTTATCATGAATTATCAGCTATGACATTGCGTTGCTTATCAGCTATGGCATCGCGTTGCTTTTATGAGTGCAGTTTCATGCTTCCATACAATTTAAGATGAAGGAGCAGGGTTAGATCGTCGCTTGCCGTTGGTCAATGTGACGTTAACAAATCGTCGTGTGTACAACATTCGCTTGTAGGCTCGGCCCTTGGGGAGCTTCTTTTTTTCTTGTTTTTCGACCTTAGGGGTCATGGACTTTACTCGTCCTGCTCGAGACAATGAACCGTGTACTTTTGCCTGGATACTGTTAGTATTATAGTTAAATTCATCAACAGCGATAGGAAGGTAGCTTTCTGGTAGTCAACTAGATTCCGAAATCGCACTCTGCAAAGCTTTTCTGCTTCATTCGATATCTACGGACCGAATACCCGTTTATTGGCACTCTATAAAGCATCTCATGCAGCCACTCTATGCCGGATAACAAGCCCCGTCAACTAGCAAAACAACCTTCGCATACTCCACTGCCTCATACTCTCGGTTTTTCGAACTTACCATATTTGTATGTTATCGTAACCTTAGTAGTTGAAAAGGAAAAGACTGGTGCAGCTGGAACGAGAACTAAAGTTGGAAGTTGGGTGGGAGTGAGTGGGATGCTGAAATATACGCATGAGCAGTCACAACCATTATTATATGGCATAGTTGCGTCAAATCTGTAACGAACTGTCATACTTACACTAAATTATTCTAATTCCGAATAAATATATAAATTATTGATACAAAGATAGATCGTGGTGGATAAATAAAAACCTGTTTTGTCACAATAACACTCGGTTATGCAAGTACTGTCCTAGCTTCGCGCAAAACGTTCAAGCTTATCGTATAAGATATAACAATATTCCAAAGGTAATGGCTATCAGAGAAAAAGATAGTCCGAAAAGACCGAGCACCGATGCTCTTGCAGCCGGAAACTTGTTGTGTTGTAGGTAATGTTGGACCGAGAAGTATCTATACATTCCTTGGATCAGCACTAGCATAGCAGTGCAAATAAATAAGCCACCAATGAGCTTGGAGTATCGTACAAGAGTACTCGAAGCGGCAGCATTATAAGGGTTATGAGTCGTAGACGAAGGCAATCTGATAAATTGTGTCAATGCGACTCCTACGCTGGCAAATGCTAACGAAGTTCTCAACCAGGCCAGGTATGTTCTCTCATTAGCAAGCTATTGGTCAATATTTTGAACTAGCACGATTTCCAGCTTTCACTTACATGGTCCCTGGCCACTGAGCCTGTGTTTTCCAGGCGACGAGAGCCTATATACTGCCATATGCCCATAGAAGATGGATGTCAAGTTGAGTTTGTGCTCGAGATTTCGTTGCACAATCACATCATCCAGCTATGTCGTCCGACGTCGAAGAGCTCAACACCGATATATTTGAAGAACCGGCAGATTTTTATGCTCCACCTCCCGAGCCGACGTTTTCATATTATGACCGGGAGCAGGATGTCATTGGGCCCGGAGAACCGAGCCGGATCAAAATGCGATTGGTTGGAAAGAGCCCGTTGTGGGGCCATCTCCTGTGGAATGCCGGTATACTGACTGGAAAATACATTGATCGAAATAGAAAAGAGTGGATTGATGGTAAAAATGTTCTGGAGCTCGGTGCAGCTGCCGCTTTGCCCAGTTTATTGGCTGCTCTAAGTGCTAAAAAGGTGGTCGCAACCGATTATCCAGATCCTGATTTATTGCAAAACATTCAGTATAATGCCGATTTGCTAGCTGAATCCTCCAAGGTAAATCCTATTCTGGTCAAAGGATACAGATGGGGCTCTACTCTTGAGGATCTGGGGGACGTTGCTTCCGAGAAGTTTGATTTCATTGTTCTATCTGATCTTATATTCAACCATACTGAGCACGAACGACTTATAACCAGTTGTAAACAAGCAATTGTTCCAGATACAGGAATTGCATTTGTCGTTTTCACTCCTCATCGGCCAAAGCTATTGGATAAAGATCTAGAGTTTTTCGAGTTAGCTCAGAGGAATGGATTCCTGGTTGAGAAGGTCTTTGAACAGAAAATGACGCCAATGTTTGAAGAACAGGACGACGAGGAATCTAAAACTAGAAGAAGTATGGTATTCGGATATATAATGAGATTGATAGGGAAATCTTCAAGTTAGGGATCTCCGCTATGAATCTGCACGGCTGCGCATAAAAAAATTCGGCAATCAAAATCAATTTCATCATCTCCAAAACTCATGTCTAATTTTACCCATGCTTGAGTATAGCAGCAAACTGGTACTTGCGCCTATGGTGCGAGTCAGCGAATTGCCTATTCGCCTTCTGTGTCTCAAATATGGAGCAGACCTGGTATGGGGCCCGGAAATCATCGATAGAAAGATCCTTGAGCTTACCCGAGTGTATAATGATAGATTAAAAACGGTGGATTTTGTAGAAACCAAACCTAGTCATGTATCAGCAGAAAATGATAGCAGTAAAGTCGTCTTCAGGACGTTTCCGGAAAGAGAGCGTGGGCGTTTGGTGTTCCAGATGGGGTCTTCGAACACCGAACTTGCCGTTAAAGCGGCAAAGGTTGTCGCCAACGACGTGGATGGTATCGAGCTCAACTGTGGTTGTCCGAAGCATTTTTCGATACATGCCGGCATGGGTGCTGGACTGCTGAAAACTCCAGATCTCTTGGCGGATATTTTGGAAAACTTGGTAGAGCAAGTTGGCAAGCCTTATGGAATAAGCATATCAGCCAAAATAAGGTTGCTCGATACCAAGCAGGATACATTGGCTCTCGTTCAAAGGCTGGTTAAAACTGGGATTTCTCTTTTGACGGTCCACTGCAGGACGATTCCAATGCGGCCCAGGAATCCGGCCATCAGAGACTGGCTTGCAGACATCAACGAGCTTTGTCAGAAGGACGGAGTGTCCTGTTTCATAAATGGAGATGTTGACGGACGTTGGCAGCTGTCAGACCTGATAGAAAAATACGGCATTTCCGGGGCTATGATAGCCAGAGCTGCCGAAAGTAATCCGTCGTGTTTCTCCGACTCGTTGCGGCCATGGCATCAAGTGGCCAAGGAGTACACGGAAATGGCATTAGCATTTGACAACCATCATTCAAACACAAAGTACTGTCTTCTGAGGATGATTCCTGGGAAACATCCAGTATACCAGAAAATATCCAGAGGCAGGACAAATACAGAGTTCATACAGTTGATGGAAGATGTGGATTTGGTGGAAGTGAGTTCTGGAATCAAACGAAGTCCAGCGGAAAGCATTGAAATGGGGCCAGAACAAAAGAAGCACTTGGTTGCATCCGTCTATTAACCGTCTTAACATGATATCTAAACCCTAGCATCTATTTGGTTTATAAATCTTGTGTGGAATATCGAGATAAATAGATGAATCTAATATATACAAAAGGGCATGCAGTCCATCTTACTCAAACACTGCCTTCTTTATTCCGATCCAGGCTGCAGCTGCGGTAGTCATGAGCCCAGCCGAAATCGCCATCGGCCTAATGCCACTTGTAGTTTTGAAAAGAGCTCCTGCCAAGGCTCCAGCAGCCAGCGAGTTGTAAGAGTCATGATATCCCCGAAAGTAGTCGATGCTGCTGTTAATTAAGTTGTAAGTAAGAGCCAAAACACCGGCAGTGTTACCCAAGAACGGTCCTCGTCGAGTCACTGCGTTCAGAACACCGTTAAGTCGCAGTTTAGACGATGTTGTATCTGCAGTTTTTCTCATTCCCTCCATGAAACCATACGTTCCTCCAATACCCAGCCCAGTAAGATACACAGCTCCAGTGCCATAGCACAGATCGTCGGTCCAGTCCTTGATAGGAATAATACCGTTAGAATGGCCTGGAACTTGGCCGTATGAGTGTTCGTCGCTGATGTCCAGATACTCTAGGGTCCCGCTGTTCAGTCCCGCAAGAGGATGCAGTTTTGACACGTCCACTGTGTTGTTCAGAAATGATGAGACATCTGTATTCTGAGACGAGTCAAATGCAAATGTTTGTTCCTTTGGTTCTTCTTTTTTGCCGAACCACGACATTGTTGAATAATTCCTGTTGCCAATGAAGAGTAGATAGTCAAATTTTTATATCCTTGTCAGCCGTGCGACTGTTTCTACTGGTTACCGATTGAGGCCAGCCGATAACAACAGAAATATTAACGGGTGCATATTTTTATGTACAGTTAGAATTACGGCATATTTTTCGGGCCTGTCTGTTTCTTTTGTCTATAAAAAAATCCATTTTTCGTTTCTATTGACTACTCTAATACCCGTCAGCGTGGCCCTTTTTTCTCCACCAGTCACTGACAGCATGTATTACTCCAGTTTCAGGATCTCTGTGTATGCCATTCATAGACGACTGCGGGCTTTGGTATTCTACCTCGTGGCCTTTCGAAGACAGGGTATCTGACAGCTTATTGGGTGTTCCTATTTCCAGATAGGCTGTCTCCGGTAGCAGCTGATGGTGAAATCTGGGAAACGCAATGGCGTTCAGTAAAGGCTGCTTATACTGAAATATTCTCACAATCGCCTGGAAAACCGCCGTAGAGATATGTGACCCGCCCGCAGCTCCAATGACGAGTTCGACACCGCCTTCGTCGGTATATATGATAGAAGGTGTGGTAGAGGAGAGCGGCCTTCGATAAGGCGTCACGTAGTTGTATATAGATGGCTTTAAATCAAACGCATTGTCGGTTCGAGGTACCGAAAAATCGTCCATTTCATCGTTGAGGATGACACCTGTTACAGGATCACATACCATGGACCCGAAAAGCAAATTAACCGTGGTGGTAAGCGACACAGCCATGCCATTCTCATCCAGAACTGCCAAGTGTGAAGTTCCATGGTTTTCAGATTGCTCATAGCTTGGGTGATAATCTTTCCAAGGCAGCGTGTGGTCCATGGAAATGTTGCCGGTGCACTGGGCCGCCCATTCTTCTGTCGCTATCTCTCCCACACGAGGATTTCCCGGCAGATAGTCGCCAAGCTCCGTCCTGGCTGCTCCCATCCATTTCATGGCTTCTATGAGAAGTTGTGATTCGTTTTCTCCAAAGTCTTTCAATGAACCTTGCAGGAAGTTGGTATATTGGCTAGCTATATTGAGCCCGAGCACAAGAACCGGGCCTGACGACGGATTAGGAGATGTCAGTACCTTTTTTCCTAGATATTCCGCCCTGATTGGTTCCACTGCCAGTGCTTCGTATCTTGCAAAATCTTCGAGTTCGACAATGCCCTCTGCTTCTTGAATAGTCTTCACCAATTGGGGTGCAATCGGGCCATTAGGATCGTAGAAAATCGAAGCTCCATGCTTTGAAATGAGTTCAAGTGTATCCGCATATCTTTCACGTTTGACCCAGTCACCTTCACGTGCCAATCTTTTGCCGTCAACCGCATCCTGTATGAAGGCCCAACTCCACCAGTCCTGGTGCTGCAAAAGCACAGGAGAAGCCATCTCGAGTGCAAATCCCAAGGTCGAGCTGACTTCGAATCCTTTCCTGTTAAGTTCAATTACAGGCTCGAACAACTGTTCCCAAGTAAGATTCTTTTCAGAGTGTAACTTGTAAGCCAGTTCCAGTCCGGCTATTTCCCCAGGGACGCCTACAGCAAGTCCGCCTATTCTAGAATACATTTCTTTTCCATTATACATTTCCTTGTGCGCTTTGTGGGGAGCCATTTCTCTCATGTTGACGGATCCCGCAGTGCCATTAGGGTGTCTAATGGTGATATATCCACCGCCGCCGATTCCCGAAGAATGACTGTTGATGCTTCCGATGCAAAGTGCTGTTGTTATTGCAGCATCTACAGCACATCCGCCTTGTAATAGTATGTTTTTGGCCATTGTAGAGCACAGGGGGACATCAGATGCGACCGCTGCTTTGTTTGCAATGGTCAAATGTCTCTCGTCAGGATGAAGATCTGGTGTTCCGGTGTATATTCTTGCATGTCCATTGGTATATGGATGGCCGTTTAAAACAGTTTGTCTGAAAGGCGGTTCATGTTGGAGATAGGCGAATTGGCCAAAGCACCAGTAACGAGCAAGTATTGTAACAGTCAAAAGTACGGCAAATCCAACTCCATATCTAGGCCGCACCTTTTTCGTACCTTTGTGAGCTTGGTACCCATCCAGCGTCAGCTCGGCATTGGCATGTTGTTTCTCGTTCATGGCGATGATAAGAGTTTGGATCTCAGCTCAGAAACTCCGACAAGTGGGTCACAGCCGTGCCTTGTCGCCGACTATCACCGAGCGGAATGTCTCGACATTTCCGCCGAAATTTTCCGGTATATAGCCTGATATAAGACCTCCATAAACTCGCTTTTATGTCTCCCTGTGCGGTGACTCGTAATTGCACTTGATTTCTGCTGTTTTTTTGAAATTTTGCTTTTCTGTTCAAATTTTCAGTCTAGTATGCCATGCAAATAGCGCGCATAGTTTAAACAAAATGTAAAAATTCAAACAAAAATACAGCATTATGCAACCAAAACGGATGTGACAGACAGAGGACTGCATAATAGACGCTTAGACTGAACAGAAGGGATTGTTATTTATAAAATGTCATTAGAAATTGCACTGAGAATGCCATTATGTGGAGAAGCAGTGCACTGATACTGGTTCCATCAAGAAAGAGCCTAAAAGACAATTTTTGACTATTTCGGGCTTATTAATTTGGAAACATTCACCATCTACATACAAATACAGTATTTCTGATGTTACACAGCGCGGAAGGCCGCTATTCTGGGAATATCGCCCGCTGACGGCCCGACACCGGCAACTTCATTGTTCTAAATATCCCCCAAGAAAGCACCTGACAAGCCATTATTTCACCAATGTCGAAGTATTTACACGGATACAACGAGAGCGTTCTACGATCACACAAGTGGAGAACTGCAGAGAACTCTGCAGAATTTGTTCTTCCGTATATCAAGCCGGATGCCGTTATCCTCGATGTCGGATGTGGACCCGGGACCATCAGCGTCGATCTGGCAAAGAACTACGTCCCCAAAGGCAAATTAATTGGCCTGGAGCTTACAGACGAGATAATTGAGCATGCAAAGGCAGCAGCTAAAGCAGCAGACTGCAAAAATGCCGAATTTGTCAAAGGAAGTGTGTTCGAGCTGCCGTTTGAGGACGATTCTTTCGACGTGGTATATGCACACCAGGTATTACAGCACCTACAAGAACCAGTGGAGGCATTGAAAGCTATGAAGCGGGTAGTGAAACCTGGAGGTGTAGTGGCAGTTAGAGATAGCGACTATGAAGGATTCTTCTGGTATCCCGAGACGTCGGGATTGCAGGAATGGCGAGAGACATACATCAGAACGGCCCATTATTTGAAGGCGTATCCAGATGCTGGCCGACGATATCGCCAATGGTCTAGGGAAGCAGGATTTGAGGAGGAAAATGTTCAGTTCTCGTCATCGAATTGGACATATGCCAAGCCGGGTGAAATCTCGTGGTGGTCGGGCCTATGGGCTGACCGAGTCCTCAAGTCGGAACTGGCGCAAACCGCCAAGAAGAGCGGAGCAGCCACTGAAGAGGACTTGCAGCGGATTTCAGAAGCATGGAAGGAGTGGAATGAAGAGCCAAATGCATGGTTCTGCTTGGTAAATGGGGAATTGGTATACCAGAAGCCGTAAGTATTAGCGACAATAGGACTTTACCAAGGACAAAGAATACATAAATTTAAATCAACAGCACAATCAAATGATAGCAATAACACCAAGATGGCACGAATACAGGAATTGACAACTAGCAGCTCCATCCTCAATAACCGTGCTTTCCATTTATCTGTGTGTCTCCGCTGTTGTCAGCCGCACCACTTCCCTTTGGGAGTTTGCCGAGCTTCAACATTGCGCCTAAGCACTAAGCTCCCAACAGCGGTTTCCAGAATCGAAAATATCTTACCCCCCAAATTTTTTTAGATTGCAACAAGCAATTCCCAAGCAACGGCACACCCCGGTTTGTTTTTGCAACAACAATTGGGTACCACGATTTACACAAAACGCGTGCACATCTGGGCATGAAACGCGCAGAAAGTGCTGATTTGGCCACCCTGCCATTTTCCTATATATAGGAGGATTCCCACATTTTATACTACAGGTGTTTTTGCGTCTTTAATCACACTTCAAAACACAACACATACACAAAAACAATGTCCGGAAGAGGAAAAGGAGGCAAAGGCCTTGGAAAAGGCGGTGCTAAACGACACAGAAAGATTCTACGAGATAACATCCAAGGTATTACCAAGCCTGCTATTCGACGTCTTGCCCGTCGTGGTGGTGTCAAGCGAATTAGTGCCTTGATTTATGAAGAGACTCGTGGAGTCCTCAAGACATTTTTGGAGTCGGTCATCCGGGATGCCGTCACATACACAGAGCACGCCAAGAGAAAGACTGTCACTTCTTTGGATGTTGTCTATGCTCTCAAGCGACAGGGCAGAACCCTTTACGGTTTCGGTGGTTAAATGCTTCTATGATTGGTTATTTTCATACTATTTTTTATACTAAAGCAATATTTATTCACATTTTGTTATCTTTTGCCAACCAATCTTGTTGGGAGTTTTCCGTTTTCCAACTCCCCAACCTGGACCCAACCCCAACTTGAAATATTTATCCGTCGCAATATAGAGAGATTTGAGCCTCTCGGAATTTTCTTCCTCAACCACCACTTGCTGGACATACGGAAAAATTAGCACGCGAAGTAGTAACTGCTGGTCACAGTCTGTGATATTTCCCGTGAGAATAACAGAATTGTACGTGTGCTCCTCAACTCTGTAGTAATTTGTGCTCGTTTTGATCTGTTCTCCGTCTGGTCTCTTGAATTGCTATGAGTGAAGACAGGTACGATCACAGCAAGGTCGCTCCTCAGTTCCTTGGTCTGAACTCTCTGTCGGCAGCTCCCAAGTCCGACGTCAAAGATTTTGTTCAACAACACGGTGGCCATACTGTTATAACTAAGGTAAGTCAGTACCTGTATATTTCCCGGGGTAGTGATGTCTAACCAGCTGAATTACTAGGTACTTATTGCAAACAATGGAATTGCTGCTGTTAAAGAGATCCGCTCAGTGCGAAAATGGTCCTACGAGACGTTTGGCGACGAGCGGGCTATCCAATTTACCGTTATGGCGACTCCGGAAGATCTCCAGGCCAATGCTGAATACATCCGCATGGCCGACCAGTATGTTGAAGTGCCCGGAGGTACCAATAACAACAACTACGCCAACGTCGAACTGATTGTTGATATCGCCGAAAGAGCCGGTGTCCACGCAGTGTGGGCTGGCTGGGGCCATGCTTCTGAAAATCCCCATCTGCCCGAATCTCTTGCGGCCTCTTCGAAGAAAATTGTCTTTATTGGCCCTCCTGGAAGTGCAATGCGCTCGCTTGGTGATAAAATCTCTTCAACTATTGTCGCTCAGCATGCCAAAGTGCCTTGCATTCCTTGGTCAGGCGAAGGCGTCGATGATGTTGTCCGTGATAATGCCACTGGAATTGTTTCGGTGTCTGACGAAACTTATATGAAGGGATGCTGCACTTCTCCAGAGGATGGTCTGGCATCTGCTAGGAAAATAGGGTTTCCTGTTATGATTAAGGCATCTGAAGGCGGTGGTGGAAAAGGAATTCGAAAGGTGGAGTCTGAAGATCAGTTCATCTCCTTGTACCATCAGGTTGAGGGTGAATTACCAGGATCTCCCATATTCATTATGAAATTGGCTGACAATGCCCGTCATCTTGAAGTTCAATTACTGGCTGATCAGTACGGAAATAATATATCTTTGTTTGGCCGAGACTGCTCTGTTCAACGAAGACATCAGAAAATCATCGAAGAGGCTCCGGTCACCATTGCCCGACCTGAGACCTTTTCTGCGATGGAGAATTCTGCAGTTCGTTTGGGTGAACTTGTTGGCTATGTTTCTGCAGGTACGGTGGAATATCTTTATTCACACACCGATGACAAATTCTACTTCTTGGAGTTAAATCCCAGACTGCAAGTTGAGCATCCTACTACTGAGATGGTTACTGGTGTGAATTTGCCCGCTGCTCAGTTGCAGATAGCCATGGGTATTCCGCTTCATAACATACGAGATATTCGACTCTTTTACGGTGTTGATCCTCATACCAGGACTGAGATCGACTTCGGATTTTCCACAGATCTGGCTCTCAAGTCTCAGAGGCGTCCAGTTCCCAAGGGCCATTGTACAGCTTGCCGAATCACATCTGAAGATCCCGGTGAAGGTTTTAAACCTTCTGGAGGCACAATGCACGAGCTTAATTTCCGATCGTCCTCCAACGTCTGGGGTTATTTCTCGGTAGGGAACCAGGGCGGAATCCATTCTTTCTCTGACTCTCAGTTTGGCCATATTTTTGCATTTGGTGAAAATCGTCAAGCCTCGAGACAACACATGGTCGTTGCCCTCAAAGAACTGAGCATCCGAGGAGACTTTAGAACCACAGTCGAATACTTGATCAAACTTTTAGAAACGCCTGCTTTTGAGAAGAACAAAATAACCACGGGATGGCTGGATGAGCTGATTTCCAAACGATTGACAGCGGAGCGCCCTGATCCTTACCTGGCTGTGGTCTGCGGGGCTGTTACCAAGGCCCATATACTGAGTGAGGAGAATTGGTCTACTTACGAGCAAGCATTAGAAAAGGGCCAAGCTCCTGCTAAAGACTCTTTGAAGTCTATATTTCCCATTGATTTCATTTATGAGGGCCAGAGATATAAGTTTACTGTCACTAGATCATCTTTGGATGCGTATACGCTCTTTATCAATGGTTCTAAAGCCGAAGTTGGTGTGCGTACTCTCAGCGACGGTGGTCTTTTAATTTCGATTGGCGGGAAGTCTCATAACGTTTACTGGAATGAAGAAGTGGGTGCTACCAGAATTTCTGTGGACTCTAAGACGTGTCTCCTGGAAGTCGAGGTAGATCCTACGCAACTTCGAACGCCATCCCCCGGCAAGCTTGTGAAGTTCCTGGTAGAAAACGGAGAGCATGTCAAGGCTGGACAGCCATATGCTGAAGTGGAGGTAATGAAGATGTATATGCCACTTGTTGCTCAAGAGGATGGTATTGTACAGCCTATCAAGCAACCTGGGTCAACGTTGGAAGCCGGTGATATTCTTGGTATATTAGCTTTAGACGACCCTTCCAAGGTCAAACATGCTACATCCTTTGAAGGACAGCTCCCCGAATATGGTCCCTACCTGATAAAAGGAACAAAATGCTTTCAAAGGTTTCATGTTGTTCTGGGAATTGTTGAAAGCATTCTCCAGGGATTTGACAATCAAGTGGTTATGATGGATTCTGTTAAAGAGCTGATTGCAGTGCTTCGGGATCACGAGCTGCCGTACGGCGAGTGGATGCAGCAGGTTTCCGCGCTTCATTCTCGATTACCTTCTAAACTGGATACTTCTTTGAGCCAGATTGTTGACAAAGCCAAGCAGAAGAAAGGAGAATTTCCCGCCAAGAATTTGGTTCGAACCATTGAGAAGGCGATACCGGAAAATCATACGGAGGCTGAGATTTTTAAACAAACAGTCCAGCCACTATTGAATATTTGCGATAACTATTCTGAAGGTCTTATTGCTCATGAGTTTCGAATCATTGCTTCTTTATTGCAGGAATACTATGATGTGGAAGTGCTATTCTCCGGACCAGCCTCAAGAGAAGAGCAGGCTATTTTGAAGCTGAGAGAAGAAAATCGTGATAATCTTAAGAAGGTTGTTTTGACAGTTCTTTCACACAGTCGCATCGGTGCTAAGAATAATCTTATACTGGCGTTACTGAATGAATATCAGCCTTCTAAAGTAGATGGGGCTCTTGTTGCAAAACATCTTAGGTCTACATTGAAAAAATTTGTTGAACTCGAAACTCGTGGCACTGCTAAAGTTGTTTTGAAAGCTCGTGAGATATTGATTCAATGTGCATTACCGTCATTGAAGGAAAGGAACGATCAGCTGGAACATATTTTAAGGTCTTCGGTTGTAATTTCAAATTATGGAGAAGTTGGATTCGAAAGAAAGACACCTGATATCAGTGTTCTTAGAGAGGTTATAGACTCCAAATACTCTGTCTTTGATGTGCTCCCGCGGTTTTTTAATCATCCTGATCTATACATCGTTCTAGCTGCGCTGGAAGTTTATGTCAGACGGGCCTTCAGGGCTTATTTGATTACGGAAGTTAACTATCAGCATGAGGATAGTGAAATACCGGCATTGACATACAATTTCAAGCTTCCCTCGTACAGCAGTGCTCAGTATGGCGTTGTTCAGGAGTCTGGCGCGAGCTCTCCTTCAAGCAGCAAAACTATCACTACCCGGGCAATATCTGTATCAGATATGTCTTTTACTGTTGCAAAGGATGAGGATGCACCATTAAGGACCGGCGTAATCGTTCCTGCTGCAGATTTGCTAGATCTTGAGGACGCTATTTTACGAGCTATAGATCTTTATCCGAGAAGGTCAGGCGGCCTCCAGATGAAATCGGGGCTCTCGAGCGACCTGGCTCAGCAACGAGGCGCTCCTACAAACAAGAATGAGGAGAGCCTGTTTAACATATGCAATATCGTCATCAGCAAAGTCGATGCAGAAGTTTCTGATGATGAAATACTATCAGTGGTCCAGGGAATTGTGGAAGAAAATAAATCTGACCTTCGCTCCTGCGGTTTGCGTCGATTGACGATATTGGCTGGTAGTCCAATTGGCACCTATCCGAAATATTTTACCTTCAGAGGACCAGACTATGTTGAAGACAAGACAATCAGACATATTGAACCAGCAATGGCGTTCCAACTGGAACTTGCTCGACTGTCCAACTTCAATATCAAACCGGTATTTACGGAGAATAGAAATGTTCACGTTTATGAGGCTGTTGCTAAGAATTCCCCAACTGACAGGAGATTCTTTACTAGAGGTATAGTTCGCCCAGGAAATGTTCGGGATGACATTTCTACCGAATCCTATTTGATAAACGAGGCGAATAGCTTGATGTCAGATATCTTGGATGCTCTGGAGGTCATTGACACTGCTAACTCTGACTTAAACCACATCTTTATCAATTTTAGCGCGGTATTCGCGCTAGAGCCCCAAGAGGTTGAGAAGGCATTTGGAGGCTTTTTGGAAAGGTTTGGCCGTCGTTTGTGGAGATTGAGAGTAACTGGAGCTGAAATACGAATTATGATCACAGATCCAACAAGTGGTGCAAGCTACCCATTGCGGGCAGTTATCAATAATGTTTCTGGATACGTTGTTCAGTACGAGATGTACGTGGAGACTAAGAATCAGAATGGCGAGTGGGTATACAGAAGCATTGGAGATAAACCTGGGCCAATGCACCTTCGGCCGGTGAACACTCCCTATCAGACTAAAGAGTCTCTTCAGCCTAAGAGATATAAGGCACATTTGATGGGTACTACTTATGTCTATGACTTTCCTGAGTTGTTCAGACAAGCTACTATTTCGGCATGGAATAAGTTTTACGAACTGAAGAATCCTAAGAGTAGCGATAAGGATAAAAAGGTTCCAGAAGACATTTTCTCTTATAGTGAGCTTATTCTTGATGAATCTGGATCTGGTCTCTCTGAAATTAATAGAGAACGAGGAGTGAATACTATGGGAATGGTTGCCTGGAAGTGTTTTGCAAAGACTCCAGAATATCCTCAGGGGCGAAGCTACGTGGTGATTGCCAATGACATCACGTTTAAGATTGGATCATTTGGACCGGCGGAGGATAACTTTTTCAATAAGGTAACCGAGTTTGCTAGAGCTAATGGCATTCCAAGAATCTATTTGTCGGCAAACTCAGGTGCTAGACTTGGCGTTGCTGAAGAACTTATTCCCCATTTAAACGTCGCTTGGAATGATCCGAACATTCCTGAGAAGGGATTTAGATACTTGTATTTGACTCCAAGCACATATGAAGCTGTGGAAAAGAGTGCCAAGAAGTCTGCTGCATTTGAAAAGGTCGTTGAAGACGGAGAAACCAGATACAAGATTGAATACGTTATAGGCCAAGAGGACGGGCTAGGTGTAGAGTGCCTGAAGGGATCAGGCTTGATCGCTGGTGCTACTTCTAGAGCATATAAAGACATCTTTACTATCACATTGGTCACATGTCGATCTGTTGGTATCGGTGCTTATCTTGTGCGATTGGGTCAGCGAGCAATTCAGATTGAAGGGCAGCCTATAATACTAACTGGTGCTCCTGCTATCAATAAGCTACTCGGTAGAGAAGTGTATAGCTCTAACCTCCAGCTTGGTGGCACACAAATCATGTACAAGAATGGAGTTTCTCACTTGACGGCTAACGATGATCTTGAAGGTGTTCAAAAGATAATTAAATGGATGTCTTACATTCCTGACAGGCGTGGACAACCAGTCCCTATCTTAGAAACTGGCGACAGCTGGAATCGAGATGTTGAATACACACCGCCCAAGGGTGAGCAGTATGACGTTAGATGGATGATTGCTGGAAGAGAAGGAGATGATGGCCGATTTGAATATGGTTTCTTTGATAAAGGATCCTTCCAGGAGACTCTTAGTGGATGGGCAAAAGGAGTCGTTGTTGGTCGAGCTCGTCTTGGGGGAATTCCGTTAGGTGTAATTGGGGTTGAGACAAGGTCAGTTGAGAATGTGGTTCCAGCTGATCCTGCAAATCCTGATTCGACGGAGGTGGTATTGCAAGAGGCAGGTCAGGTCTGGTATCCAAATTCCGCTTTCAAAACCGCTCAGGCAATATCTGATTTCAACCATGGTGAAGAGCTACCGTTACTCATCTTGGCTAATTGGAGAGGATTTTCCGGAGGACAAAGAGACATGTACAATGAGGTTCTGAAATATGGTTCTTTCATCGTAGATGCGCTGGTAGATTACAAGCAGCCGATTTTCACATATATTCCTCCTAATGGAGAGCTGAGAGGAGGATCTTGGGTTGTGGTTGATCCTACAATTAACAGTGAAATGATGGAAATGTACGCTGATGAAGAAGCACGAGCTGGTGTCATGGAGCCAGAGGGTATGGTTGGAATAAAGTTCCGAAGGGATAAGCTTTTGGCTACTATGAAGAGATTGGATCCCATTTATGCCGAACTGTCACGGGAAGCGGAGAAGACGGACCTCGACCCATCTGTTAGCAGCGATATCAAAGTCAAGCTGGTTGAGAGAGAAAAGAAGTTGATGCCGGTCTATCAGCAGATCTCAGTCCAATTTGCCGACTTGCATGACCGAGCAGGGCGAATGCAGAGCAAGAACACCGTCAGAAAGATCATCGAATGGCCGGAATCACGTCGCTTCTTCTTTTGGAGATTGAGAAGAAGATTGGACGAGGAGTATCTTCTGAAGATGCTGGCAACCACGCTTCCGAATGCTAGTCGACTCGAAAGAGTTGCTCGAGTGAGATCATGGTTCAACGGCCATGTCGACACGGAGAATGATAAAGAGGTTGCCGAGTGGCTTGAGCGTAACCATGGAAAGTTGGCCAATACAATGAGTAAGCTAAAGAAGGATGCTGCAGTCTCCCAGATATTGTCTTCTATTAGACTCTCATCGGACCCGGTTAGTCTTTTGAGCGAAGCGCTCAACCAGCTTCCTAGCAGTGAACGAGCAGCGATTCTGAAATCGTTGGAGTAAAGGAAGTTTCAATATGGAATTGTTGGAATAAAGGTAGTTTGAATAGAGAAATGCAAAGAATTTGAGTGATATTCGTTAATAGTAATGTAATATTCAATGAAGCCCAGAACTAGATGCAGATTTACGTCCTTCCATACGCAGTCGACGTGTTTAATAAATTAGTAAAGAATAGGTAAAAAGTTCCCTATAATCATCATGGGAATATCAAACACGTCGCGACGTACGGTCCAAGTACATGATGTGCGGAGCCTCTCACCCGAAGGTTTTAGCAGTGTACACTCTGTCATGGTGACACCACGAGAATCGCCAAAGGCCAACTTTGAGAAAACGTCAAAATAATCTGTGACTGAGGAATCATCCATTAACTCGACAATGAAGCGGTCAGATGACACCAGTTTGGATTTGGGCCAATCAGTAAGTAAGCAAAACTCCTCGCCAACAGCGACGATTTTGCCGGTTCGGCGCCATATGACAGTTGGAGTTCCAGAGGCAGCTATTATTTTCTCGAAATCAACGAGAGTGCGCTGGAAACATTGCTCCATGAATATGAGATCGACCTCTTTAAGCCGTTTGGTACTGGCAATAAAGGAGGGTCTGTAGGCTGCCATTGACCGGGCTACAGCCAGTAAGTGTGTCCGGTCGAACCTGGATTTGAGATATGTAATGAGGCCATGGAACTCATGGGTATATGGATAAGGAGCAGTTACCGACTGGTACGTCTGCTCAACGTCCTTTAAAGAGTTATAGGGGTTACCGAAAAGACCTGCGGTAGATTCCCGGCTGATTTTCTCCGAAACATCCTCTGTGGCAACAGCTGGTGCTTGCGCGTCGGGTTTTCCGTCGCCCGCCATAGTAACGGGAATGCTGGTTGCTGCGGAGGAGACCTCGACATCCTCGTCTGTCATAAACGATGAAGGCGACGACTGTGAGAGAAATGCATCGGAAGTGGTTTGTAGAATGTTTGAAAGAATAGAGTACTCCTGGTTTAGCGTACTGGAACCGAACAAGTTGTGCCGCCGGCCATCCGTATAGTCCAAGAGGCCGTCAGGCTGCTTCCAGTTATCCCATCGCGCAGGCTCGGGCGGTGCAGCAGCTTCTTGGTTATCCGAGTCCACCTGGCCATCCGACCGTGGCTGTAGAAGATGATATACGTCGGCAAGGTACTTTGCTTTCTTGCGTCTGCCGTTGGTGCAAGTGGCTGCCAGGTTGCGCTTGATGCAGCTCTGGCATGGCCGGCCGTCGTCGCACGGAATGTGGGCCTTTTGGCAATGCAGACAGGCCCGGGATGTCTTGCGTTTCTGACCCTGGACGTTAGAAGAGTGGCAAGTCCAGCTCGTCTCAGCTACGTACCTGTTGTTTTTTGTCCGAATCCATGATGAATGTTGTGTTGGACCCCACCTTTTGAGTTTGGTTGGGCCGATCGATGCAAGAGAAGAAAAAAAAATATCAGATTGATTTCTGGTCACTGATTGCAACACCGGTTGAATCAGCATAACATCAGCTTCGAGGAAAAATGACCAAGGAAGTCGATATGGATTTTGGTGAGCAGCATTACTTCTCGTCGTACGACCATTTTGGGATCCACGAGGAAATGCTCAAGGATACTGTGCGAACTCTATCTTATAGAGATGCCATGTATCAGAACAGACATGCTTTCAAGGACAAGGTCGTGCTGGACGTGGGCTGTGGCACTGGAATCCTGTCCATGTTTGCTGCAAGATCTGGCGCTAAACATGTCTACGGGGTCGATATGTCCAACATTGTCGATACTGCCAGAGAAATTGTGCGAATGAATGGTTTCGAGGATACCATCACTCTCATCAAAGGCAAGGTCGAGGAGGTCGAGCTTCCGGTGACCAAGGTCGATATCATTGTTTCTGAATGGATGGGATACTTTTTGCTCTACGAATCCATGCTGGACAGTGTACTTTGGGCTCGTGATAAGTACCTGGTTGATGGTGGCTTGATCCTGCCTGATGTTGCCAAGATATGTATTGCCGGCATAGAAGATGCGGAGTATAAGGAAGAGAAAATCGGATTCTGGAGAAACGTCTACGGCTTTGATTTTTCTCCCTTTGAGTCTATAGCTCTTGCCGAACCGCTCGTTGATACTGTTGAGATGCGCACCGTAGCCACAAACTCGGTCGTCGTCAAGCATATTGATCTCTACACGGCAAAAGTGGAAGATTTAAGCTTTTCGAACGAATACTGCCTAGAGGTCCGCCGAAATGATACTGTCCATGCTCTGGTAGCTTGGTTCGATATAGAGTTCAGCAATCTGGCTAAGCCTGTCAAATTCTCCACTGGGCCTCAAACCAAGTATACTCACTGGAAACAAACTGTCTTCTACCTCGGTCACGACCTCCCTCTCACCTTTGGAGAACGGATAATAGGCACTTTATCGTGTAGGCCGAACCACGAAAATTCGAGGCATCTCGATATAACCATCACTCATGAGGTGGAAACTGATGATGCTTCTGGCCGCCTGCTTACAGGAACAGACAACTTCGTTATGTCCTAAACGCCAATGCATGCTTGATCTATGACTGTATAATTTCTTGATGCAAATCTATGATATGTAAATAATTCTATACGAACTAATCTGCATGGAGTCTTAATGAGGTTACAGGGCCGTCGTTACGGTCATCGTTTGGCAGTTGAGTAGCATTATAGGCGGCAGATCTGTGCACCACAAATCCAATGATTCAACGTATTCCAGAGATTCTTCTTCGCTTTCATAGGTGCCAATTGCAGGTGCAGGAAGGGTTGAGAATATAACTGCCGAAGACGAGCTGATCGACAGCATCATATCATTCAGAATGACATGCTGTGCTTTGGCTGGCAAATCATTGAATGATAGAAACGAATCTGTCTTAGAAGCTTGAACTTCAGAGGGTTTCGCTGACGATGAACTTTCGCCCGATCCCGTCAGAAGGGGTGTCCTCTCATCAAAGTGAACTTTGGTTCCACCACTTTCAGCTGAAGGTGAGCCCCTACTCTCCATACCTTCCAGACCAGCCTCCAGATCAAAAGCGTTGACAGTATGTCCAGCAAAGTTAGGTTTGTATCGCTTAGCTTTGGATTTTTCTGCGGCAACGTTAGAAACAGACAAGTGTTTGGCCAACGGGGGACGTCGCTGTTCCGAAGCTTTCGATGCTCCATCATGGACAGCAGGCAAGGCTCGAACGGAAAGCGAATTCCTTCTAGCAAAATATGAGCCCGACCCTCCATCAGTTGCAGTATCCGACTCTTCATTGTCGGATGAGCTGCTGGAGTCATCCTCGCTATCCCAAGGGGAAGCACTATGAATATCACTTTTGAGCAGCTTATTTGTCTGCATGCTATAAGACACGCCCATTTTCTGGAATTCTGTCATTGTAAACCGTCTTTTAGGGCGACGGTTGAATATCCTCGAGATATGACCTGTTAACGGAATCCCGGATCCTGGTGATGATGACGCAGGTCCATCGATATGTACCGCAGCAGACATCATGCTCTTCCTCGTTTGTTGTATATCTTTCCACCATTCATCCTCTTTAAGATGTTTAGAAACCCTACCAGACACGTCCTCGGCTCCGTTAACTATTGTTTGATAGGCCTCGACGTCCTTGCTAAGACAAAGAACCTTCACCTGAGCTGCAATTCTCAGCTTCTCCAGCAACAATGAGATTCTCTTTCGTTCACTTGGCATCTCCTCCTCAAATTCTACAAATGCAATAACCCGCAGTAAATGTGTCTTCTTCCAAGCAGGAACAGTATGCAAAATGGCACCCAATTGCAAGATGAGCATGTAGGTATCGAAGTTACTGGCTAAAGCGCTCTTTTGACCACTTTCATCGGTAATTTCAGCAGAAATTTGAATAGGATATAAATCGATATAACCAACGTCATTGGATATATTATGCAACCCACTGTTCGGAAATTCCATTTTTGGAAAGCCCTTCGCAACAGCAACGGTCGCCTGCATTGTCATGAGGTCTTCAACAATGTTGACCCATTCCTGAACAGTCATACCTCGCTCTTTTCGACATATATCAGTAGGAAAACTGTCAATATCGATACCTTCATCAGCTGGAGAACCGCTAGGATGGAAAAAATGAAAGTTCTTATGAGCAAATCGAGGGTATTGATGACCCAGCTCATAAAAACCGATCACTGTAATATTAGGTTTCATACCTCCTAAGCCAGAGCCCATAAACACATGCCTCGCACCCCAAACAAGATCCGGACAAGCAGCAATCTGTACAAATCCTTTAATATTTGTCTTATCCCTTAACTTAGACCATGCCACCCGTTGTTTCTTGACCTCGTTATACTCGTTTCTAAAATCTTTCGTCACTACCACATGCCCTAAAATATAAAGACCACCTTTCTTCAAATGATTACAAAACTGAATCAATGACCAGGAATGACGAGGATCATCAACCAGCAACAGGATTTGTGGCCGCCAAAATTTGACATGGTCCTGTCGTAAGCGAAGAAGATATTTTCGGACTTGATGGTAGATCAAGGATTGCGAAACATCACCCCACGGTTTTGCAGGCGATAGATAGTGGATAAGTAAAAATAGCGCAATAAGCACAATGATCATGACTGAAGCGGAAATGCCATCAGCAACAAACATTGCCGCCACTGAGGCAACAGTGCCGACAAAAGCTGTCTGAGAGTTGAAATATTTGAAGCTGGGACGGAAATTCGGCGCGCTCGCAATTTTAAGCAAGAAGCAGGCTAGATTAGTGACAGTGAAAGTCATCAGGTATGCCATGGTAATGAAGACGGCGATCTGATTAATGTCGAAGAAGAGAGTCAGCTGTGTTAAGAGGTAGCTGAATGCAATGGCATAAAGAGGATTATGCCTGCTCGTTTCCCACGCAAACTGAGACATTCCTTTCAGTAAATTGTCCATAGAAATAGCCTGAAGCAGTTTTGCTGCTCCAATCATTCCCATAAGAGCCGAAAAAAAAGAAGTCGAAAGTTCTCCGATGAGTATGCAATACACGGATATGTTGGAATGCTGTAAAATAGTCACATCCTGATACAACAGCGGTCTCGAAACGGTTGCACCGATAGAGAGAATAACTGATACATACAGAGAAAACGTAACACCAAGCCCCCATAGGGTACCTTGTGATATACTCTTGGAGGGTTTTCTGAGATCACCAGACATGCTAGCACCAGCAAATATACCGCTAGTTGCAGGAAAAAGAATTCCAAACATATCTTGAAAGTTCTCTTTTCCCTTTGTTTCACTACCTGCAGCACCAGAAGTGAATCTGGGAAGCAGATTGTCCTTGAACGTCGTCCACGACAAGCCGGTATACCACTGGTTGTCGAAACGAGAATCGGCATAAGGTGCAACAAATAACACTGATAGAGGGATAGATAAAGTAGAAAGAATGAGAATCACAAATAGGACCTTGGAGGATTCTGCAAAGAATTTGGATCCAACTGTACAGACAAGAGTGACGAGAATCAGAAGGAGACTCGAGTACAGAAACAGCCACCAGCGGCCCTCAGGAATGATTTGAGCCATTTCACCACTTTTGTATCCAAACATACTAAGTAGTGGATCGCAGAAACCAACCAGATTCATACCAGTGTTAAGTACTTGTCCAATATAGAACACCAGGCCGATCGAGCCTCCGAATTCAGGCCCCAACGATCGCGAAATCATATAATAAGCACCACCACCTCTGACAGTTCCATTAGTTGATATGGCTGAAATGGATAATGTCGTTAAAAGGTTGATGCTATAACTGAGAATCAGAAGGAGTAGGATTCCAAGTATACCTGCCTGGCCGAGAATGAAGCCGAAACGCAGAAACATCAAAATCGATAAAACATTCAAGGTCGTAGGGATAAACACACCATCGAACGTGCCTAATTTATCTGTGCTTGGTCCCTTTTCGTACACAGACTCAGCAGTAGTGATGCTTCGAGTGAGCGGTTTCCTTCCATAGAGCTCTCTTTCACTCAGCGCCTGCATATTGGGCTCGTTCAATACTGAGGCATCGTCAGCCCGAATACGAAAATCTGCGTCTGAGGACATCACTAATCATACGTGCCGTGGACGAGAAGAAGATATTTATGTATGGGGATGGTGGGGATCCGATGGGTAGGTAGTACGGGAAAAACAACTTGCTCCGCTGATAACGAGATAATAATTGACGGTGCGTAAATAATATTTATACAATAAATAATTCTAATGCAGGTGAACTAGTTGGATCATGAAATCAAATCATACAGAACGCTCTAGCTAGCCTTTCTGAACGCAAAGGCAAGATAAAACCCGCTAGCTTCTCTCTCATCACCGTCGATGCCGTAGTCTCCTTTGCTGTTGACAACTGACATTTTTCTGCACAAGTCCTCAAAATAAGGTTCTCGCAGTTCTTCATCAAACATATCAAGAAAAGGCTTCTTGTATGTCAATTCCAGGTTGTATTCTTGGGCGAGAGCCCGGAACGCTTCAAAGGGCACGACATATTCGGGAACGTTACCCACAGCATCCTCAAGGAAAAACAGATACTCATGGCCAAAAGGAGGTCTGAAGTCCGGTGACGGAACTGTTGGAAATTCTACAGCATAGCAAGAGTTACCGTATCTCTTCTGGCCTTCAGGTAAACTTTTGATGCGGTCAGCAATCTGATCTGAGTTTGGAATAGTGCCGATAAACATGCCCCCAGGTTTCAATGCTCTAGACACGTTATCTAGAAGTTTTCGAGCCCTCTCCTCGGTAGAAAATGAATAATGAAGAGTGAATTGACAGCTGACCAGATCTACTGGGAATGCTCTTGGGTCAACGATATCTTCAATCGACTGTGCGAAGGCATCCCCGACAACTAAATCTGACCAGAAACGTTTATTATGTAGTCCCTGAAAGCGTTGCATAGCCTGGTCAATACTCACATCAGCAATGTCGATCCCAATTAAGCCCTGTATACCTTGCTTAACCCACTTTTGCAAGTCTCCTCCCTTGCCGACCCCAATATCGAGCACCACTATGCCACGACGAGCAAATTTACGTATCAATGCGCTTTTGATTGCGTTATTAAACTTCCGTAGTTTAAATATGGGCGATTTCTGTCGGTCCTGATGACTGGTGTTGGGTCGTGCATTATAATGCTCTCTAACCTGTTCACTGCCGTCTCTCTTTTCCTCCAGTTCCCTTTGGGCTCTGGCTACCCGTTCCTGTTCCTCTTTGCTTGACCGTGATTTGGGCTTCTTAAGCTTTCTCTCAGGCTCTTCTGGAGATTCTAACGTTTTGGGGTTCTCCACCTCTTTTACAGGTTGGTCGGGGTTGTTTGACGATTGAGAAACCTTCTTCCTCTTGGTGAATCGTGAAATCTGTCTCACGTCAATGGGTCTAGCACGAGTACTGTCAGTGCCGAATGATTCAGACTCTCGTATTTTCTGAGTCGGTTTCTTGAAATTTTCCTCATTAGATAAGGGTTTAGGTTGGCCATTTTCGTCGTCAACGTGCTCTTCGACAAACACCCTTTTCGAGGCTTTATTCCCCGATCCGTCCTTCAAATTATGGCTCTCACTTCCCTTTGCTTCGTTGCCTATCACACTGGAAGTGTGCGAAATAGCCTGCTCATCAGAATTGCCTGCCTTCCCAGAATCGACTGTCTTCACGGCCTCGGCAGACTTAACCAACGGTTCCATCGTCGGCTCCTGAGAACCGTTCTGCTTCTCATCCTTAGAAATTCTACCATCCACGCCGTCAGACACCGCAGAAGCAGTTGTGTTCTCTGCAAAATCATGCGTCTCAGTGGATTGAGTCGTCTGCCCACTGCTTGTTTTCCCATTGATACTTGGATCTGCATCTATTTCTCGTGTATCTGCACTGAGAGACGATACCTCTTTCTTCTGCGGTTCTTCCTTTTTACCCCAGGTACCGCGCACGGGGTCGTACATTGTTGGTTGTCCTTCACTTGTTGTTCAATAAAGGTTGGATAATTTTTCCCTCAAAAAATATCAACCATGACACTCAAAATGCCAGAAACTATCAACGGTTATATACCGTTACCGATGAGAGTGGGAGGAACGGAGGAATCGCCTATATTTCATATGGTTTATTTAAAAAAGCATGAAGGAAAGGATTCGCATGAAGGTAAAGGCGTATTCATGGTCAATTTACCTACCGATGCTACTACAGCATCACTTCGCAAACTGAGCCAGAAGCTCGGCAACACTTTGGTCGAGGAGTTCATTCCTACTGGTGGAAATAACGGAATATTGGTTCTAGTCGACAAGACGGCGTGCAAAAGTTTCTTGTCAAAGGCTCGTGGGTATCAAAAGTCGGCCAGTTTGATCTGGGAACCAGAGGGAGTCACCGGCACAGAACGATATTTAGCACTAAATCGCATGAAATATAAAGATATGGATGTTCTACAGGATGAGGTGGACGAGATCATGGAGCAGTTTGCTATTGAAGAAGCCCAGCGGCGCAAAGAAGTTCAAACATTGGCTCAAGAGGTAGACGAGGACGGGTTCATAAAGGTGGTTAATACAAAACGCAAGTCTCTCGGCGGATTTGGACGTACGGAACAAGCCGAAGAGCCGGCAAGGAAAAAGAAAAAGCGATCGAAAGAGAAGGCCGATTTTTACAGGTTCCAGATTAGGGATCAGAAGAAGCAGGAGATGAACCAGCTGCTCCGACAGTTCCAGGAAGACAAGAAAAAGGTGGCGCAGCTCAGGGAACGGAAACGATTCAAGCCATACTAGGTTTAAATTTTATCTGTATAGGTCTTGTATTTCCTAGCTTATGCAGAAGTGCAGCCTTGAGCAAAATAGCATCTTCATGTGGTAATTTGCTCCGCATGAGAAGTTTTTAGAATTTGAGCAGTTTTCCTGCATATATATATATATACGTGTGATCTAGCATTTTTAGAGTCAACGAGCTTGTTATTTATACTATCCTGCCTGCTCTGGCCAATGTACTCTTGAGGATTCAACCTCTCATGCAATTAGGCCATAGGGCCTACGAACATACTTGGACGCTTCCCGAGTATTCATTTTCCTATATCAACTTTGTTGAATGAGCAGAGAACTACACTGGCAGGATGTGAGATAGGAAACTTCGTGGATTTATAACATAAACAACTATCTGATATAGGAAACCTACATGAAATTAACACACATCATACTGGACATCACTGATGGCGATCCTCGTATGCTTCATCGCTTTCGCCATGGTTGGAGATGTCGTCAGTATCAATTGGTTCAGGAACTAAACCGGCGTCCAGTTCAGCATTTTGGACCATCTTGGCTTCAGTGAGACTCAAGTCGCTCAGACCATACCAAGTGATTGAGCCCATTCCAATAAATGCAGAGATACACGAAAAGACGAGCGCGACTATTCCCCTCGTAGTGAAACCTGCAGGAAGGAATTTTTCCTGTGTGTTTTGTCCAGCTAGATTCAAGAAATCCGTCTCATTTGCTGCAGCATTACCCTTGCTGTGAACACCAGTCAGTTTGCAGGCTTCGAAATGATTTTCAGGAATAGATTGTTTCTGCAACTCTGTTGGCGCCTCAATAAAGGTAAGAGCCAGACCTTGAGTCAAATGCCATTCGATATGGCAGTGGAACATCCAAACACCAGGATTGTCAGCTCTGAATCGAATAACAAAGTTGCCATTTGCGTTAGCAACCAAGGTATCTCGACGCGCCGGGTACTTAGGGAAGTCCGTCAGCGAAGAGTTTGAGTAATCGAAGGGTGTAACATCATCATCTTCATATGCTGGGGATCGATACAGTACCTGGAAGGTGTGACCATGTAAATGGAACGGATGCCGTCCGGGATCCTGGTTATTCAAAATCAACTCCACCACATCCATGTGCTTCAAGACGTATGAGTGAGTGTAATCTCCGTAGATTGCTTCGTTTGTAGATAAGTCACCAGAGCTCATTGCTGTGTACAACGTGGGCACCTTGGGCATAGTGTACGAAATGTCATTGAAGAATGCATAGTTGATGCCATCGTTCAGATTGTTCATGGTGACATTAACGACAATAGTGTGATCCGGCTCCGGCAATAGAGGCTCGTGATCATAAGGGACTAATTCGTCGTCACCGAGTATCTCAATATCTGCCGACTCTTCATATTCACCGATATCTGCTTCAGGATGTTCGGCCTCGGCATTATACTCCAACCAGTTAGTGAAGTTAAGCTGTAAGCTCGATGGAACCAAATCCAGAAGTTCTGAATCGGCCACCGTACTTATGGCATAGTTTTTGTCGGTAGAGTTTTTAGCTTCAATAAGGACACCGTAACGCTGGGCAGCAGCAACGTATATCCAATCGGCCTCTTTCGGTTCAGTGTAGACACCATCAATTTCCACGACCTTCACAGTGTGATGCTCGAATCGGATAAGCTGTGCCACAAATGCACCAATGTTCATGATGCGGAACAGATATGTCTTTCCCGGCTCAACGGAGATATTTTGCCGAGAAGGAGTCTCATTAAACAGAAAATGATCCGGGATCGGCTCAGCACCGGAAGGATTGTACAATGACAAGAATGTCGGATCTATATTCTTAATGAGGTCATGATACCAGTCCGACAAAGTAATGATTCGTTCCTCGTCGTATTCAAACGGTGGATTCGGGTCCCTTATAATCAAGGGGGCTCGATACCCATCAGGATACTGGCCCTCAATATGCGAATGATACCAGTAAGTACCGGTCTGATTTGCCGTGAAATTGTATACATAGGTGTAGCCATTAGGAACCGGGCACTGGGTGACCATATTAGGGCCGTCCTGAGCATTGGTGCCGTTCTGAAACATGCCATGGAAATGAATAGAGGCGTTTCGATCCCCAAGTTGATTATTCATGTAAACGACAATCTGGTCACCGTAGTCAACCTCGATTTTAGGTAGAGGGAACTTGCCATTGATTCCGACAACGTCCCGTTCATATTGGCCGTCGGGATTCGCCTTGACCCAAGATACATTGAAATGAAACTCACGGATCTTCGCTGCGACTGACGTAGCAAGTAGAGTGGTCAGCAGCGTGACATGCAAGAGTTTTGACAGCATTTGGCACGACTAGTCTTATTGCTAGGCGAAAATATCAAAACCAATACGCTTATTTCAGTCCGTTGATCTGCAGCTTGCGGTAATCTTTATGGACTTGGCAATTCACAACTATTTCTGTGTTAAAAACAGGCCGAAAAGTAAGCTATTGGAGTTGGGGGTAAGAGAGGCGAGAAACGAAATGTAGCTAGTTTTATAACCTTTGGCCGGTCGCCGAAATGAACTGTGGGAGAAAAAGAAAAATTTTTATCAGATGTGAAGCCCAACAATATCAGATGTGCCACAACCTCACATAATGCATTGACTAAATTTTACACAACAAATTGTCGCCTGTTTCGCAGAATAAGGAAATATACATGATGCAATAGATCTTGCATAATGTACTAGAAACTAATAGAGTTTTAAGAGAAAAAACGGCACCTTTCGACAATTGCTGTTTTGTGGAGTGAGGTGGTGCCATTTGCCCACCCCATAATGGTTATTCCCTGAATTATGGTATTAGTGCAGTTTTCAGAAACTAGCACCGAAATCGGCCGGTGTTAGAACACATGAGTCTGATCAAATGCACGCATTTGCGGCAGGATTGACGTGGTTCCATCTGAATACAGTATACTTTTGCGGTTTGCCAAGCCTTGTACTACATATGGTTGATCTGATAATTTGGTGGCCCACTATTCCTGGTTAGTGAGCGGCGGCGATCGACGCCCAACGGGGACACCTGCTGAAAAAAAAGACGCAATATCAATACGAACAAAAAAAGGCCCTAACAACATCACTATGAAAGGAAAAAAAACCCTGCTTTCAATTGCAATACAATTCGACTTGTCTGATTCTGATACCCACCTTTTAGGTCGCCCTCTAGCAGCCCAATCCATAAAGGAAAAAGTCGGCCTTGGCAAAGCTAAGGCAACAAAAAAAGAAAAACTAGCTAGGAACGAAGTTTGCAACGCACAGGAAATCCTATATAAGTGCTTTGATCATAAGATCAGATAAAATCACAAAGCCGAGACCGATTTTGTTATTGTGAAGTCACTGGCTGTCTCTTTGATCTCTATCTTTGATTAGCTCTTTTAAATTGGACTGGCAGTCTTTTAGACTTCAGTTTATAACGGCCTGGTTAACATTAAAATTTTTTTTTCAGGAGCATCCTCATAAAGACCAGCTTAGCAGTACAGAAATATAGCCGACAACTCTATTAAAAACAATGGTTAATGTATTTTCGGTTCAGGTGTTTTTTGTCTGCTTTAGAGAGTCTTTAGAGGCCTCAATCATTATCTCCGTTCTTCTGGCTTTTGCTAAACAGGGACTGGGAAGAAGAACCGACGATCCCACTGAAAAGGCTCTATATTCACGGCTAGTCAAACAAATTTGGATTGGTGCGATAGTAGGTGTGATCATATGTCTGATTATCGGAGGAGGCTTTATTGGTGCATTTTATAGCCTTGGAAAGGATCTCTGGTCGTCCACAGAAGACTTATGGGAGGGCATTTTCTCTGTCATAGCCACGATAATGATCACTATGGTGGGCCTTGCAATGTTGCGAATCAGCAAAATGAAAGAGAAGTGGCGTGTGAAAATTGCAAAAGCCATTTTGGATAGCAACGATACCAAGAACGTGACTGGCTGGCGAAGATACCTGCCTTTGAAGCACTGGTCCAAGAAGTATTCCATGGCACTGCTGCCGCTGATTACCACTCTTCGTGAAGGTCTTGAAGCAATCGTCTTCATTGGTGGTGTTTCTTTGGGAACTCCAGCTACTGCTTTCCCTATTCCCGTTATTACTGGTTTATGCTGCGGTATTGGTGTAGGCGTGATTATCTACTTTGGAGGAAACATGCTTACCCTTCAGTACTTCTTAATCGCATCTACCTGTTTCTTGTATTTGATTGCTGCAGGATTGTGGTCACGAGCGATTTGGTATTTTCAAATGTACGTGTTCTCCAAACAAGCTGGTGGAGACGTTGCAGAAAATGGTTCTGGTCCTGGATCATATAACATCAAACAGAGCGTATGGCATGTCAACTGCTGCAACCCCGAGACTGACGGTGGCTGGGAAATCTTCAATGCACTTTTCGGTTGGCAGAATTCTGCTACTTATGGCTCTGTGATTTCGTACAATGTCTATTGGATATTCATCGTACTGGTTGTGCTGGCCTTGCTATTTGAAGAGAAACATGGTCACCTGCCACTACTATCCCGATGGAGAAAGAAGAAACAGATTTCCACTCACGAGGCAGACCAGTTGGTTGAGAAGGCCCAGAGAAAGTACGCCGCTGGTGAATCTCATGTTGACACCGTAACCGACAGCGATGATATTGAATTAGGTAGCGGATCTTCTGATAACAAGTCTGCTGAAAAATCAAGGGTGACGCCACTTTCCGCCTAGGTTCTGATATCAATATGTAGTAACGATATAGCCTCGTTTATGATGGTAACAAGGATTGTGAAATGAAATGCATAGCCATATTGTAAACATATGAGAAGGTTCTTTGGTATTATCTGATTTAGAATCGAAATCTCAGATAAGTATGGCTTAGAAAACGTGAGAGGTTGGCTTTACTCACTGTCGTCTGACACTTTCGATACCTTTTTGGCCACCCAAAAATCACAATTATATACAAAACCACTCTCAGGATGAGGCCGGGAAGTGTATCGGCACAGATTATCGGTAGTATGCTTGATGATCTCAAATCCCATGCTAGGAATGAGACGGGTTACAATAAGGTCCATAGACAACTCTAAACCAGATGTTTCGTTATCGTTCTCGTAATGCCACAAAAGAGGACCGAAATTGATCCAATATCCACCAGCTTTAAGACATTCATGCAGAGTTTTAATTGTCTTCTGAATATGAGGTGAAGTGTCAATAAAGAAGATTGTGGTTACAACGTCAAACACCTGATCGGGGTGATCCGAGCCATATATGTCGTCAAACGAACCAGTAGCCATAGACATGAGTCCGCTTTCCGGAATAGAAGAATCGTTCTGCGTGTCGTTGACTAAAACGTACGGATCAACATCTGGTATAGAAATAGCTTGGATCTGATCTTCCCGGGTCCGGCTATGGGAAAAAGTATGAATATAAGGGTATATTTTGAAGGAGTCCACACAACCTCCAGCATAATTGAGCATGAAATAAGATACTAAGAGCATGTGGTACGAGAATTCGTTGCCTTGAGCTTGAAAGCCCATTCGAGCCAGCTCAAACGGCAGCCTTGCGAGACCGCACCCAGGAACGAGTACTCTGATTTGATGGCGATCACTGACAGTTGGATATAATGCTGCCAACTCATTCATAACAAGTCCGTAGCTATCATTTCTCTCTTTGTGTCCCTGCGACGACCATTCACGCACTAGCTGTTTGAGTGTGCTCTCCACCTTGCTGTGATCCATGGCAGTGCCTTCACTCCATTCAGTAGTACCGGCTTCCTGGCTTTTGGGTTCCAACCAGCTGGCTTGAGCAGCTTGACATACATAATTGAAAAATTGCTGATTGGCATCGATCCGTCTTTCTATTTGAGTGATGTGATCCAAAATGCCGTACTCATCTACAAATGCAGTGGATTCAGCATCGGATCGTGTGATTTCAGTCACATTATGCCGCCGCGTTTCGACAATTTCAGCTTTACTCTTCTTTCCATATGTTTTAAAACTGTCCAACGTCTTTGTCAATACCCGAAAGTCCTCCAGACGGTCTTCGTCATCGTTGGCCATTAGGAGTTGACAATAGCAAGATCTTCCCAGCAGCTGCACAGTATGGATAGAGACGGCAGCTGCAATTAGCCAATGATATAAGCATGAATTACCATCTGTACAAATTACTTTGCAATAGCCATGACATTACAATAAGTTTACAATAATTAAGCTAGCCTTATATTCTACAATGACGTTAAGCACCCTTGAAGTTCTCCCAGCCAATAGAACATCACTCAACTTCTTCACCATCTTGGCCCGATGACGTACACGGCCGAAAACAAGAAAATCGTCCAGTCGCTTTACAGGCAGTCACTGCGTTTGACAAGAGACTGGATGAATCGCCGGGATTTATGGCGGCAAAAAGCATTGGAGATTCGTCAACAGTTCGAAGCCAACAAGGACAGAAGTGATCGAGAGGCCCAGCTTCTTATAGCCAATGCGCGGTCATTGCTAGCTAAATATGAGCATCCGGATCCTATAATTCCGCCATCTCGGCCTGGAGGAACTAAATTCGAGCGAAACATCCCTCCTCCGCCTCTGTATAGAAAGTGTAAGTGTGACATCTGGGTGCATTTGCAGTAGTTTGAGGTTTTTTTGTCTTCTTTTCGTTCATTTCGTGCTAACTTAACAGTTTACGGCTAATATAGTTACATATAGTCCTTTATCTTTTCTAAAACGTAACCAATCTTTTCTATCGGGCAGGCTAGACCCGTTTTTAACGGCACTACTTGCTCGTCCAGCCGACTTTGCCATAACGGTTCGATTTTCGGCCATTTCCCTGTGTTGCTCACGTACATCATGGTTTTCGATCGAAGCTGTACTTGAATGATGTGCTCCTTGTCGAAGAAAATTTTGACATCTCCAACTGTCCGCGGCACAACAACGGCACTGGTTGGAAGCTTTTGCAGTGTCCTATACAATGGAAGCGTAGTCTGGAGTAGCCGTACTAGCTTTAGTAGACTTTCTGTTGCCAAGAGATGCTGCAGGTGTGCCGAAACAACATAATGAGGCGATCGCTCGTCCAGCTCGAGGCCAAAACCGTTCTCTTGGTCAAGAAGCATCGTCACCACGAGATTGGCATCATCGCCATACTTAAATTTGATTTGTTCCATTGATGCAGAGATAAGATCTAAGTTCAGCGCCCTGACTAGCTGAATATACTCAACCACAACTTCTATCTTGGACAGGCTAGCACCAATCATCTTGACAAAATCCGTAGAAGCTCTTCTATCATTGTCAAGACGAAATTTGAACATACCCGACTGCGGGTCCAGGTCTACTCCAGAATGTTGCTTCGGCACTGATTTGACATTCAATTGACGCTTTGTCTTGCCATGCACCTCTATTTCTGATCCTTCCAGGCTGACTAAAAGAGAGGAATGGGCCCAACTGTGATCACCTTGCTTACTAGCCAACACACTCGCCGTCTCAATAATAATAGTAGGAATATTATTTTCAGATTGCAACAGGCAGAAATTCGCTCTATTGGCCGTCAAGTTCGTACAAAGATAATGAATGTTGAATCTGCAGCCAGCAAAGAAAGCAAGACTTTCAAACAGTCCATAGCTAAACGTTGCACCAACTGCCCGGCCCATATTTGAATCATCAACATCTGCCTTCGAAGCGAGTTTATTCCCAAAATCAATAAAGATTTCTTCCAGAAACTGTATGACCCACTCCCCTTCCTGACTGGCAATTTCAGATATGAACCACTGAGGTCCACGTTCAATGCTTAGGGTAACAACCAGAAACTGAGTTGATGCCCAATCAGGTCGGCGAAGAAAGCAAATAGAACTGAACTGGAATGAGCTATGCTGTTGTATGGCTTCTGGTTTTTTGGACCCGTGACTAGCTAACCATTTACTAAAATTCTCTGCTTTGAGTCCAACGTTGGAATTGGATATCCAACCTGTGGCCGCCCCCTTTTTGGTCAGAATATCCTGTAAAGATGCTAGGCGAAGTCTGGCTAGTACATTATAAGCTTTATGCGCGGGATCGCCCATGTCATTGAGGGCCTTTTCGGCATTAAGGCTCAAATAGCCAGGATTACTTAGAGCAGACCTTCCTGAGATGCGGTCTATAGAGTAGACGACGGAAGAAGAATCAGATAATGCGATCTTGAGCATATTGTGATTTGGTTCGGCTAGCCAGAAAAAGTCTTCCAAAGATTTGATTGCCTTCAAATTAGCGTGAATGCTTTCAATGATATACTTGGTGTGCAAGTCTACAATTTGATCAATTAGCCATTCCACATCAAATATGGTTTTGCCAAACTTTTCGGTAATATACTCTGGGATATTTTGTACCAAATGGCCCTCTCTTTGCCAACGGATACCAATTTTATAGTCCTGATCCTTAAGGAAACCTACTTCGATGGTATTCTTGACTTGATTGCTAGAATTAGTAGACATTTGACACCAGTAGTCGATAATTATGAGGCTGTGTGAGCCATGATATGCATATTGTACGTGACCTGAGTAGAGACCATTAACCATGGTATGCAGTTGTTGGTTGAACCAGGCCAGCTTATAGTTTTGAGTGAACTGAAGTAGCCAGTCCAGTACAGCTGAAAGTTTGTCGTTTTTCAAAATTTCGTTAACAATAGTCTCCAGGCGAGACTTGACGTTTTGTGGTATATTAATTATAGCTGTAGGCCGTGAGCTTGTTTGACCTTCGTTTTTCGGATAGTCACCTTCAAACAAATCGCCGTTGCCTTGCCCATCGGCAGTTACAGATGCAAATTCGTTATTGTCGTAATGGTTAGTCGTGGAAATGCACAATTGGAAATCGACCAGGAAAAAGCGAGCATCGATGGAGTCATCTGCGATGCCCAGATCAACAGTGAACATATTATCCACGGTGAACTTGACTTGGCCATCGTGTATAAGATAGTTCCGGTACTTTACAGGCAGTTCTTCTACCAGAGATAAGCGAATCGACAGTAAAACATTAAGGCTGCGCAGTACCTTGTAGACCAACTGAGGACTGAGAGGAGAGGGAGGTACAAAGTTGTGCTTCTTTTGACGAGGAGCACCGTCTTTCAACACCTCCAAAGCAGTATCGATGTCGGGATTCCGTAACTTGGCCCCAGCCAGCAGCTTCTCGATGCCATAAAGAGCATGGACAACGTTGTTGAAGCAGTTCTTCTGGCCATTGAGCCACGACACCACGTCGACACATTTACTAACATCGCCAGCGACTCTTGCCCACTTGGCTAAAACATACAGCTTGACAAGAGACTGCCTGCTCTTTATGACATAGTCAAGAAACCGGCGCTTCTTGGACATGTCGGCCGAGACTGAGGGAAGAGTCTCCAGGACGTTCTGCAGCTCCTGGTAGCTGGTCCCCACGAGATTGGCCACGACATGCGACAAAGGAACGTAATTCTCAGTGACATGCGGAATCTCCGGAGGAGCCTCTGAGCCCTCTTTGCGCATCTCGATACGAAACTTGTTGCAAATGAAGGTTGGACCTTGAGAGCTAGCAAAAGGCTAGTTGTGGTTCCCGTGCGGCCGGGTAACCGACCCGCCCTCCCCACACGCCTAATTAACTGCTCTTTAAAACGGAGCAAACAATCAAACACAGCCATTCTTTGCCGCCTTTTTGTGCCATTTCTACATCTGAGTCTCGAGTTCTCCTCTGGACTATCAAGGTATGCATTCCCCTCGACAACACTCCCAGAAGCATGGCCCTATACCCTTATCGGTTGTTACTTCAGAGATAAAGTCGCCGAACGGCAGCGAAAACTCTGCTGGCGACAGCGATTCTCCCGTTGCATTTCAAGGTCTTTTCCCCCTGCCGTCTCCAGTTGTTTCAAATGATGGCGATTTCTCCGCAGATCAGGCCATCTTCAGTGCTTACAATGGCCGTATTCCTCCTGTGGGAGCTGCCATATCGAGACAGTCATCCTTACGGCTTTCTGAGGCCGCTGATGCGCCAGAGAGTGAGCACTGGCGTGTTTATAGTGATTATCGGCCGTCGCCACAGGCAATCGCTCTTGGAGAGCCGTGGATCGTTGACAGATCTGTCATGTCGCCTGCATCAGATGAAGTCGAGCTCACTGTGTCTAAAACGCGGAACAAGCCACCTCAGCTAAATACAGTCACGCAGAGCGAGCTGCAGAGAGAGCAAATTCGCCGCGCAAGTCTTGCATATTCAACTGAGCATACTCCAACCGAAGAAGAGACCTTTGGCAATAAGACGTACCAAGCGTACGATTTGACAGGCGTTCCCTCAGAGTGGCGGGAAATCAGGCAGCTGGGTCGCGGTGCATTTTCTCGTGTCATATTGGCCGAATATGTTCCAAAGGAGTCGAACGGTCGCCGTGAATCTTCAGATCGCCAGAACCAGCTCGTCGCTATCAAAATTATCAGTCTAGGCCCTCAGGCCAGAGAATCACGATCCTTGCTGGAAACGCGATTGGCGAGAGAAGTTGAAATTCTCAAATCCACCTCTTATCCTACCTTGATAACTCTCCTTGCATTCAATATGAACACATCCAAAGCTATAATGGTTCTACCATACTGCGCAGGTGGCGACCTTTTCGACTTCATTGAAAAATGGAGCGACTTTTTTTCCACTGATATTCAAAGATGCACGCTGATCAGACGCATTTTCGCTGAGGTCGTCAGGGCCATTGTATATCTTCACTCTAACGACATTGTTCATCGCGATATCAAGCTGGAGAACGTCCTACTCAGATATCCAGCTGATCAGTTACTGTCAATGGAAGATCCCTTTTCTTGGCCCCATCCTCTCTGTGCTCTGACGGATTTGGGTCTGGCGAGGCGCATCGACCCTTATGACCCTATTCTGAAGACTAGATGTGGCTCGGATGACTACGTTCCCCCAGAGATAATGGTAGGCCAGCCGTATGACGGACGGTCCACTGACTCTTGGGCATTAGGAGTCCTTTTGTATGCTATGATGGAACGAAGACTTCCTTTTGATCCGCCGCCAGTCACCCCGGGTGCTCGGGTGAAAAGTCGCACTTCACATCGAATTGCTCGTGTCGATTGGACCTGGTTCGACCTTCGGCACATATCTCAAGAACGCCCCAAGTCAAATCCATGGCTCGGGGCCGTGGATATTGTGGAGGGTTGTCTTCAGCGTCGAGATCGTCGCTGGCTGGCATCCAAAGAAATTGTACAACATGAATGGGTGGCAGATATTGCCATATGAGAAATGTAATAAGTATAACGATCTATATGATGACAAGAACGCCTTTTAATATGATTAATATGATGAGAAGAAAGATGCACCGACGATTACGAGAACCAAGAGTCTTCACAAAACCGCTCGAATTCTCCAAAAATATCTGACTCAGAGAGTGAAAACGGAAAAACGTTCTCACCTTCTTGAGGAGTAAAAAAATGATCCATAACACGCATAGCGGGCTTAGGAATGTCGTACTGCTCGGTTCCGCATTCTTGTTCCAGTTTTTCAAAAGTGCGCCTGCTCATTGATGACATGGTTTCCGCGCAATACCATTTTATGCTGAGAGAATCTAAAAGAGCACATCCTCTACGCCAATGAGAACGCACAGCTGACTTGTTGAAATATTTTAGAAAGACAGTTAATGTCAGAGCAACAGCATAGACTATCACATGGAGTGGCATGAGCTCATATGTTTCGACAATACTATATATTTGTAGAGCATTTTCAATGAGCATATCAGGCAGATCCGCATTAGATACAAAAGTGCTGATACCACGTTTGTAAGCCAAAATAACAACAACATGTCTCACCAGTTTCGAAAAAGCGTCTTGAGAAGACAATACGCTAGTATCACTAGCGAAAGGTGATGCAGCATATGCCTCTATTGAAGCAGGAATATTCCTGCAGCTTTGTTTAGTAGATGGGCGATACAGATAAAGTGCCTCATCCAGCAATTTGACTGACTCATGGAATTCAATCGTCTCCTTGGAGACGAGCGAATCATATCCCTTCAGAAAATCCATACCAGTATCTATAGTATGGCTATGCACAGGAATATTTGCTGTGACACATAAAAGACGATCAAGGCACCACAGAGCTCTCCATAGTCGAGTGTTTTCGCGATGTGCACCTGAGCTCTCACCTCCAGACAGATGGATTGCCTCACCATGGGCATACGAAAATGCCAATGCTAAATTCCGTAGACCTGCATTTGCACCATCACTACCTTCGGCATGAAAAGATAGCAATGCATAAATTCTTGTCAAGACTAAATTATTAGTTTCAACTTTAGCGAAGAGCAGCGCATCAATCTTCCTAGACACCCTTGCCGCAAAAGTCCTGATATAACCTTTGTCTGACTCGTCTCGTTTGTAAGGCTCCAAAAGCCTGATGGCGCGCGAGTGTTTACAAGCGGCAAGAATAATCGCATGAACTAGAGGATAACTGGCTTCGTTCTTTCCCAGACTTGTCCTTAGAGTGGATTCCTCAACCAATGGCAGGAGAGAATTGATTTCTTGAAAATAAATATCGATCAACTGATTCCTGAGTGTTATATCAGGATACTCAAATGATTCTAAAGTGTTTAAGTAAGTTACTAAGCTGCTTGAAAGAGGATCAGGAATGTCAACTGATATTCTGGTAACACGGGGCTGACGGACGGAGTTATTAGGAGAACGCTGTTCATAGGATCCGATTTTTTGTCGCTTCAGCGGCCCAGCTCTAGAAGGTGGCGATCGATTCTTAGGCGATTCAGAATTGGACTTTTTCGAAGCCTTGGTAGATCTGCCTCCAGCCTTTGATCCAGCATTTTCATTCGATGCAGCAGAATCCAGCTCATTATATTTAGCAGAAGAATTTCCCTCGGTTGCGTCCTCCTCAGGTTTTACCCATATTCCAATCTCGTCTTTGTCGGGATCTCCTTGATCAGCCAACAGATCCGATGATGGATCTAAGCTGCTGAAAAAACGCACTTTTCTGTCATCTTTTACACGCTGACGCATCTTTTGCAGATACAATTCTCCCTCCGAGAGTGATACATTTTGCTGAAAGCTGCATTCCGTCTCCAATTCTCGGCAGCTAATGCATCGACGATCCTCTTGATCGTTAGAGACCTGGCATTTGCGTCGGTACTTTTTACACAGCGAACAAGCTTGAAAACCCTTCTTTCTATTTCGGAACCCGGCATCTAGAGCTGGAAATACAATCACCTGGGATTTCTCCATATGAGTCATGAACGTCCAAGCTTAAAAAGTTGGAACCGATCTGAATAAATTTACGTTGGGTACCATCGCTAAGCAATTATTAAGCACCTAGCCATGTAGAGCACCCAGAGTTATTCCAAACCAGACCAGATTAAATATCATTATTATGTCATTTACATTACATCGGAGAGCTTTATCTTTTTTCGAGTCCCAGAATCCCCTTGATGTTTATCTACTTGTTCTTCTAATTGATGGACCTTCTTTTCCAGGTCGCTAACCTTTTTCTCCAGCAAAACCCCATATTTTCTAGCGAGCAGTTCCGATTCTCGGACAGCTCTCTCACACTGCCGAGCAGCTGACTCAGACACTTCTAGTTCATTTATTCGGGATTTGTACAGTTCGTTGATAAGTTCAAGTTCCGAGGTTCTTGTCTTAAGCAGAGCAACGTCATATTCAGTCTCCCTTTCATTGCCGGCCGAAGGCGGCGGTGGCGAGTCTAACTGTGAGGTGCTTGTCTGATCACGGCTAATTGGAGAACTAGCACTCGAGGGTGACATGCTCTTTTGCGGTGCTGGCGTCTTTCCATCAAGGTAATCACTATGCGAAGACATGTAACTGGCAGACTTACCCGCACCTCTGGTATCGGATTCAGCTTGGTGAGGTGACAGATAAGGCGACGCCGCGGCAGCAGCACTAAGTTGGTCCAAAACAGTGGTAATTGGCTGTCCTTGTGTTCCGTTTGGTTGTACCAACGAAGATAGAGAAGCCTGCTGCGGTTGCTCGGTAGTCGAGGCTACATGAGCAGCTGCAGACAGAGCAGCCAAAGCAGGCTCTGTCTCAGTAGATGAAGTCAAGCCTCGAAGAGTTAACATAGAAGATGACGAAAAAGAAGAGCCTGGAGTAGTCACATTATGATGTCCGTTGGGCCCCATACTAGACAGTAACAAAGGAGACGTTACCGCACGAGGAGCCTCACCTGAGGTAGCAATGCTAGATAAGTCCGGCAATTTTCCAGGAGGGATTGCATGGCTGGCAGACTGCAGTTGTGGCAAGTGAAGAGAGCTCTCAGCAGAACCATTCGAAGAAGCCGTATTTGAAGGAAGCGATGAAACATTTGAGCGGAACTTGCCCGTGCCAAATGTAGTCGAGCGCTTCTTCTTCGGGTTCGAAGATGGATCATGCATGGTCGCGCCAGAAGTGGTGGGAGTTGTATTATTGCCTGGCGAAGTAGGGCCGAATGCAGGCGATGACCCAGCAGACTTAGAACCTGACCTTGAAGAAGATGGAGCATTTGTTTTAACTCTATTCCGCGACTTTATAATATCGGTTTTCAACGAAATGGGGCGAGGCTTACCATGGAGCTTTAGGAATAGCCCGCAAGCATTGCACAACACTTGACCGTTTTCGTCCCGCCTCCATAAAGGAGTTGTCGAAGTAGAGCAATTTTGACAGGTAGGCTTGGTAAGGTCGGTTACCGTAGACAGGTTTGACCCGTTCGGCGACTGTTTAACAGCTATCGGAGTGGAATTACCATTAGCCCTACCAATTTCTGTAGCACTGGCCGTATTCCAAGAGCTCATTCTGCCAGTTACTTTCAGTCGTTCGTCTATGCTGCTATTTTTAATAGAAAAACTAGTTCTACTGTCAGGCAGGGATTGATGAGTGCTGTTTATTTGTTGAGTTGGTGAAAATGTCCTGCTATCGTTCATGCTGTTATCAGCCAGCCGACAAAAAGATAAGGAACTTTTCAATGAGGTGGGACCAACCAGAACGCAAGATTAGGCAAACACAACTGCTTGTACAACGATAAAAAGAGAAGAGCAAGCTCAAAAATTACAAAAGAATGTTATCGGGAGCTGCGGAAGGTGCTGAAGGTTCAGTGTCGTGTTTGATACAGATGGCTTATCGTTGTTGACTTTTTTTGAGTGCTTAGCCGTTTCCAGTAGCAACCTAGCCCAAGCTTTTTTTCACAGATGAGCCTTAGTCAGGAGGTATTTTCTTATCGGTAGAGATCTAACACCTCAAAGCTGGAAGCTAGTCAGCTCACAAATGAAAGTACAAGTCAGGCACAATAAGAACACGTGCTGTTTTATCTAGTCCGGTTGAGATGGAACAATTGCTCGGTGTTTGACGAAAATTTTCACTTTTGTCAAGTAAGGCGATAAATAATTTTGAGTGAATCTGAACACCTATCAAACCTCCCAATTTGAGCGTTTTTATCGATGGGGCACGCAATCGGCTTAGATAAGCAGATCGTTGATAGCGAATTGTGATAGTGAATATAAGCCATGTACGTATTATGTATAGATTATGAGGGTATCTTTGATGTATCAATTTGTGCATTTCAGGAAATAGCTGCTGTTATGTGGCACACGGTGCCTCGCTTGCGCATTGGCTCCAATGAACAGCATAAGCCTATCACCGAAAGTGTTTTACCAAATTGGCTAACTAATTAATTACAAGGCTATTTTGGTCGGCTGAGTCCTTCAAGGGAAATATTCGTTGTCGTTGTGCGAAACAATGGGCGACCTTCTACCGGGACCGAAGAGCCGAACTAAAAAGGTCAACAGGCCAAAGCGAATATGTATTTTGCAAATGAACTAATCACCAACTCAAACTATAAACATTTTATCTTCAGGCGGCACTTGATAATAGCCCGACTGGGGCGAATGATGATACGCCGTTCTTCGCCGTCGAAGAATATGGGCCCTTCGTCGCTGAACAATATATACAAACACGGCGATAGTTAAGAAGGTTATGCAAAGTAAGAAAAAAGGTGAAAGAAACCCCAGAGTCGTAATCATAGTATCCACTGCATACTTATAATCACTGTATAATGGTTCTGTGACTCCTCGGTAGTAATGCAAGTAGAAACCCTTGAAGAATTCGTCAGGCTGCTGGTCATAATCTGCGTCCCCGCTGACCAAGCCAAAGAGCAGACTCATTGTAAGCCAGTAGCATATAAATGACCCGGTTGATTTCGGAACCATGGAGAGTAAAAGCTTCAACAGACAATAACTTTGTGTATGGAATGAAATAGATAAGTTTTACAAAACCGGTTGCTGTGAGGATTCAGCGCTTGGCAACTAATCAGACCAGAACGGCTACCGAGATGAAGGATATCAAGCAAATGCCAAAAAACGAAATATGCCGATGTGTACACTAGTACCTTCCTTTAATCACCTGCCAATAGTTGTGAAAAAAAGCCCTTGATTTTAGGGGCCTGTCACAGTCAGACTAAAGAAAATGAAGTTAAAATTGAGGAGATCGGTTCGGATCCGCTGGCTGTTATGTGGGACAGGGAAACGGCTTCACCGGATGTCATGGAACGGATAAGCTCCGACACAGGACAGGAACAAAGAGAATTACATCCAACAAAAAGTCGATACAGAGAATCGAATGTTTTATATTTTTTGCATCTAATAAAAACAAGTTTATTTTAATAATGATTTGAGCAATATAGCTCCTCTGCGTGCATCAAAACGGCTCTTTGCTTTTCCGCGCCGCACATGACCATCTCCAGAAGTTGGAAATAAAGGTGCGGTGCGTCAACGGTCGAGGTGCGGATAGTAGTTTAAGTTATTGCTACTATTCTCATCATCCATAGCCATATATTGGCCGAAAGCAAAGGTGAAACGGTCAACAGAAAGAATAACTACAGTCTAGTGTGAGATGAATTTGCGGAAAGTACCATTAAGTGTCTATAACTGTATCGCCGTTCTTCAGCCAAACAGTGGAGTTAAAACATACATGAAAATTTTCACAGCACGTAGCATTTCCCGTCACTTCATATCAACTACTACGATATATGAATATGGAGGTATCGAATTGTTCACCACATATGTTAAATATAAAATGAGTACCGCCATTTGCCATCTCGAAGTGTTCTAAACCGACTTATACTTCCTTCCACTTTCAACGGATTCTGAAAATTACACCCAACCTTCGCAACAATTAGTGGCATCAAACCATATCGCAGATTCGCGCATGGCTCCATCAAAAATGGCCCCTCCCATGAAGGGTCTTGTACAATTTATAAGCGATCTCCGTGCAGCTCAGGGCAGGGAGCTGGAGTCGAAGCGGGTTAATGCCGAATTGGCTAACATTCGCCAAAAGTTTACAGATCCCAATCTCAGTGGATATAACAAGAAAAAATACGTCTGTAAACTAATCCACATTTATACGTTGGGATATGATGTTGATATCGGATACAGGGAGAGCGTTTCGTTAATCGGCTCGAACAAGTATTCCGAGAAACAAATGGGTTATTTAGCGATATCTTTGATGCATACTGTGAACGATGAGCTTCTCGACATGGTGGTAAATCCCATACGGAAAGACCTTGAATCTGTAAATGATTTTTGTACATGCTTGGCTTTGAATTGCGTTGCTACTGTGGGGGGAAGCTCGGTTGCAACTGAACTTGGTGATGATATCTTTAAGCTTCTAATTTCTCCTGTATCTTCAAACTATGTTCGCAAAAAGGCATCTCTTACGATCCTCCGTTTATACAGACATTCTCCTTCTATAATAGCATCCACTTGGCCAGACCGCATAGTTGCATTATTAGATGATCCTGATTTAGGGGTGACTCTCTGTGTAGCATCATTGGTCATTGCACTGGTACAGGACGACCCCACTCGCTATAAGCTATGCTACGGAAAGGTTGTCCGCAGGTTAGAGGAGTTGACAATTCGTGAACACTATTCGTCGGACTATGTATACTACGGCGTGGCATGCCCATGGTTGCTTATTAAACTGTTCCGCATTCTTGAATATTATCCGCCTTCTCAAGATGATGCTATCCAATCTGCTCTCCGCAAGGTCATTTTCAAAGTGGTGGGTCAATATTCTTCGACAAAAAAGCATTCGCATGGAAATAAGAGCGGTGATCAGGCCGATCCAAAAGAATCAGGCGGAATCAATGCGCATAATGCTAAGAACGCCGTTTTATTTGAGGTGATTAATTTGGCAATTCACTTGGACATGGACCCGAAACTTCTAAATACTATAGTGAATGTTTTGGGTGACTTTTTGATTGCTACAGAAACCAATGTTAGATATCTCGCTCTGACTGCTTTGGCAACTGTCGCGGCCAGGTACGATGACGTACCTATAAAAGAATATCGCGGTCAGGTGATTCGCCTGCTTAAAGATCGTGATATATCTGTTCGTCGAAAAGCTATAGACGTGCTTTACTGCTTATGCGATAGTTCAAACGTCAAAACAATCGTATCAGAACTGCTGGCCTATGTCGAGGCATCCGATTACGCTATGCGCGAAGAACTGGTCCTCCGCGTGGCTATTCTTACAGAAAAATTCGCAACTGAGCCTGAATGGTACATTGACATTATGCTGAGCCTTATAGCTGTTGCTGGAGACTTCGTCAGTGACGATGTATGGCAACGTGTTGTACAAATCGTCGTGAATAATGAAAACATCCAAGTCTATGCAGCTAGAAAGGTGTTAAATCATTTACAGTCATTGGGTTCTCTGTGCCCGGAGTCGATGGTCAAAGTTGGTGGCTATATATTAGGAGAATATGGTCATTTGATTGCTGACGAACCGGGAAGCTCGCCAATTGAACAATTTTTAGCATTGCATGACAAATTTCCAAACACTTCTTTGTATACACGTGGAATGTTACTAACCACATATATAAAATTTGTCAATCTTTTTGAAGAAATCAAAGCACAGGTGATCCAGGTGTTTGAATTCCATGAGACGTCAATGGATTCGGAATTGCAACAAAGATCCTGCGAATATCTAAGAATGGCCCAAATGCCTGATCGGCAAGTGTTGGCTACTATATGGGACGAAATGCCACCGTTTCCAGAGAAAGCGTCGGCCTTACTGTCAAGGTTACACGTGAAGCATGTTAGAGCAGGCGACAGACGTGCTTGGACATTGGGCAATAAGCAGGCACAAGAAGAGACGAAGGTCCTTAATTTAAACCGTTCTGCAAACGGGAATGAGCCGCCTCCGCCTCCCATGCCTAGGAAAGTTTCAGAAGGCAAATCGCTGGCTGGCGAAGAAGAACAATTACAAAAGGACGATCCATTGACATCCAATTGGGAGTCCTCATTCCGGCATTTACTTATAAATCCGCAAGGCATATTTTATGCTGATTCGCTAATGGAGATAAGTTGCAAGCAAGAGTATCGAAAGCACCTAGGCTGTGTTATTCTGACATTTAAAAACGTTTCCAGCACAAGAATCCAGTCTTTGTCTGTTGATCTGGTTAATCATTGTTCTGAGGATGTTCTGCATATATCGACAAAAAACTTTCCTGCAGCTTCTTTAGAAGATGGCGGAGAAACTCGGCAAGTAATTCTCGCTGAGTGCAAACAGCCCTTTGTTCAATCTCCAGCGGTCAAAATCACTTATATGGCTGGAACGGTAAAGGTTTTACATTTAAAATTGCCAGTGATCTTAGAGAAATTCATGGAACCTGCAGTGCTGTCACCCACGGATTATTTTACGCGATGGAAACAGATTGGAGGGGATGCTCGAGAAGCTCAGAGAGTATTCAAAAACGTATCAGCGACTTCACCTATTCCATTAAATCTGGATGATTCTAAGGTTGTCCGTGGTTTAAATTGGAGTCTAATTAAGGGAGTCGATCAGAATCCGGACAATTTGGTGGGCGCGACAGTTATCCACACGTCTGCAGCTGGTAACTTTGGGTGCCTTTATCGACTCGAACCAAACAAATCCAGGACCATGTATAGAATCACGGTTCGGGCTACAGATGCCAGGGTACCAATGATACTGGCAAAAACACTTATTATGGTGTATACTTTGTAGAAGAAGCCGATCAGGCTGGCCCGCTATCCGACTTCGGTCTCATCAAGCATAAAACATCGGGTTGCATACTACAGTGCTAACTTCATAAAAAAAATGCAAAAGTTCTATATTTTTTTTTTTTCGAACAGGCCAGCGAACGAAAGATACTGCAGTTCATTTTACATAGATAAATAGGCACATTCAGCGCATGGACATATGTTTTGAAATTAATGAAACGAATGATGACCTTCACGAAGCGCCCACATGCTTGATTTCTTGTTTGGACTGTCGAGCCCCGAATATCGAGGAGCCGACTCGAACGTTTGTAGACCCCTGTTTGATTGCTTCCAGATAGTCGTTGCTCATACCCATTGACATTTCAAGAGTCCTCCCCATACTGGCGGATATTTCGCGATTGACCTGAACTAAACGAGTAAAATCTTCATTTAGCTGATTAGTAGCAGTAGAGTTTGCCTGAGATCCAATTGTCATTAGGCCGGTCATTAGGAGGTTAGGGCATGTTGATTCTATGTGTTTGGCGAGGCTGATGATCGCATCAATGTCAGTATAAGGAATGCCGCTTTTTTGCGACTCACCCGAAGTGTTGATCTGGAGAAAAGCATGCAATTTTTGCTGATTCATGCGCATCTTATTGAGCTTATCGGCCTTTGAAGACGAGTCCAGGGTCTCGACGGCATAAAGGTTGGGAATAGGCGCCAAAACCTTGCATTTGTTGGACTGAAGGGAACCTATAAAGTGCCATTGAATATCTTCGGGCAGACGAGCTGCTTTTGTAACCAGCTCCTGCACGTAATTTTCACCAAAATGCCTCTGGCCCAAATCATATAGAGCTTTGATGTCGTCGATGGATTTGTATTTGGATACGGCCACTAACCGAGGTTGTGTTGGCACTTTATGCTCGAGAGCACATGTTCTGATCCGGTCTTTGACAATGTTGTAGTTGTGTTCAAGCTGTAGCTGGCGAGAAATCGTGCTCATGTGTATAATAATGTCAAAAAACTTTCTAATATTCGCTGATATCAATAAGAGTATAAAAATTGATAACAGGTGACGTCGAGGGGAAAGGAAAAATATTAATTTTTTCCGGAATACTTCGGCGATTGCACGGCTGTGCGCAAGGCCGGGTAAATCCAGGCACCAACCCATCAAGCTTGCCCTGTTTGTCAATCCAGCAACCTAAAATGCCGCGAACGAGTTTGGGAGACGCAGACTACGTGGCCGTGGTCAAAAGCGATACGGAATTACTTACGAAACTTGTTCGATCTCTGACGGAATCCGGGCTGTTTTTTGTTCAGCTGCGTCAAGGCAGTGCTCCTGGCAAGGTATATGTCTTTATCAAGACCCGTTCCAAGGCTTTAGAGCTGCTGGAATACAAGGATACTGAGGAAAGTTGGCTCCATGGTGTTCCTGAGAAGCCCAATGGCCGTAAGACGGAAGCAGAACGACTGAGAGTTATCTACAATGCCATCAATGACAACTTGAAAACGGCCGAACTGAGTTCAAGTATCGATTCTCTGTTCCCGATCTCCAATTCCAAGGAGGCTTCTCAACTGGTGCGTCGCCTATCCACCAAATGGATGATAAGCGAAGCTGATATCCATGGCATTCAGGAGAAGTATGGTTCCAAGGTCGCTATGTACTTTGCCTTTGTGCAATACTACTTCCGGTGGTCTATTCTACAAGCCATTATTGGTGTGTCATGCGAGTATCTCTTTGGTGATTATTCTTGGACATTTGCAGTGTCAAATCTATTATGGGCTGCTTGCTTCATTCAAGGCTGGACTCGACGTCAAAAACAGCTTGCTATTACTTGGGGTGATATAAACACCACAAAGGCCAGCCGTCCTCGTAATGGTTTCTACGGTGTGGAGAAAGTTGATTCAGTGACTGGCGAGAAAAAGCTCTTCTATGCTGTATGGAAACGAATTGTCAAGGAAGTCGCGTTTCTGCCACTGGCTCTGGTGTTTTGCTTGCTATTAATGATCTTCCAATCTTTGACCTTCTCTCTAGAAATATTCTTGGCCCAGGTTTACGACGGTCCCGGAAAATCTATCCTCGGACTCATTCCCACTATCCTTCTTGCAGGAGTGACTCCAATATTTTTGGGCATTTACGAGAAAGTTGTTAGTTTTACCAGCCAATGGGAAAACCATCCCACTGATACTGAATATGAGAGATCTTATGGGCAGAAGCTGTTCGCTTTTCAATTTCTGATTGGATTCATGGGATTGTTTCTCACGACTTATATTTATCTTCCGTTAGGGCACCTGGTCATTCCACACCTTGATTTCATTCGAACAAGTGTAAACTCATTGACCAAGAGAGACATTCCTATTGCTCATGGCTTTGAAATAAACTCTGCCCGTCTAAAGACTCAGACTATTTACATGTCTGTCACTGCTCAAGCAATTGTTTTGGTTACGGAGTTATTTGTTCCTTTTGCACTGCGCTTTGCTTTTGGTCAAATGGAGAAGTATTCTGGTAAAGTTGTCAGTTATAACGACGATCCCGAAGAGACAGCCTTTTTGAGTGATATTCGTAAACAGGAGAGTTTACCTACTTATGAGGTGAGTGAAGATTATCGACAGCTGATTTTGCAGTTCGGTTACTCTTTGCTCTTTTCGCCCGTCTGGCAACTTGCTCCGGCTGTTGTTCCTATATTCAACTGGCTACAAATCCGTGGCGATTTAACCAAGGTTGCACTAGGTTCAAAACGTCCCATACCTACTAGGTCAGAGAGTATAGGACCATGGGTAACTAATATGAAATTTCTGGCTTGGTTGGCTAGTGTCACGGCACCTAGTGTCATAGTGATGTTCGGCAAGCCCGCATCACAGGCAGAAATAGCATCCGAGAAATTACCTGGAATCGTATCTACACCTCCGAAATACCTGCTTGCTGCCGTAATTTTGTCGGAGCACTTATTTTTTGCAATCTATGCCCTGGTGGCAGCGTTTTTCAAGGCTCTGCCAACTGCAGCGTTTGACGAGTTGGAACGATCTGCGTACAGCGTACGTAAGAAGTTGACTCCGTCGCTGATTGAAAAGCCAGAAGTTGAGTTGACAGTATCAAAGGAGACGGACTGGCCTGTCCTGACCAGCTCACAATTAGCGGATCAAATCAAGGATGCCATTATCCCTCCAAAGACCTTACAGGAAAGGAAGAATGAATAATCGGGGCATCCATTAGCTTAGAAGTGTCCGGGGGTCGCTTTACTAGTTATATATATATATATTATATTATATTATCTATCTGAAGAATTTATTTTCAGATTTTCAGTATATCCACTCGCGCTCGAGACCATACATCATGAGTTTGGCCTTCGGTTCCAGTAAAAGTCGGAGGAGCAACATTTATAACAGCAAAAGATCCCCCAGAATTGCCTTTCATTAACCACCCAGGGTTAATTCCAATCACACCGTTTGTTACCAATGCCACCGGCTTCGTTAGGGAAGGGATAATTAGGATATCCGGCACTGTTTGATGAATTTCAGATAGAGGCCAATAGGGAACGTCGACGGAATGACCTGAGCGTGAGGTAATACCCTCAGCCTGAGGAGGAATGCTCGAAGGAAATATTGGATATATTTGACGTTGGTTCAGAATCTCTCGGAAAGCTACTCGGAACTTATCAGGAGAACTGTCATCTTTACCAGACTTGAGCAACAAGCTCCCTAGGATATCCTTCACGGTATCCACTGAAGCAGCAGCTATTACGGTATTATCCAGAGAGAACGTAGCCGGGTTTGGCAGACATTTGACATGCTTTGGAAGACTCAATGCAATTTTCTCAAATGAAGGTTGAGGAAATACAGCATGACAAGACCCAGAGTCTCTAATGTTCGGAATAATCACCGTTAATATACTCTTGTCTATTTTTGACAGTTGGCTAGACACCTTCAATCTAAAAAGATCATCAAGCGTAGAGCCATTGGAGTCTCCGAGATCAAAGTCTCCCGTCTGAACCAAATCATGATACGCATCGACAAAAGGGCCTAGAAGGATTACAGCGTCAGGACGTTCCCGGTTAATATATTCGACCAAGGTTTTCAGCGTATCATACTCCAAATTATTAGAACCAGTATAGGGTCCCGAAGCGACCACTATCTTGCGGTGAGGATGAACTTGTTGCTGGCTTTCAGCAGTGAATGCAGCACTTGGTAGCATAGGGATCTCTAAAACCTCAGTGACCGAGAAATAATCGCCTGAAGCATTGATTCCTTTCAGGGCGACAATCTGACCATTATAAAAAGCGTAGCTCTGAATTGACTTGACGTTGAGCCTGATACGGGCGCCACTGCCAATTCGCCTGCATGTTTCCAGCATGATTGAAGTTGAGCTCAGCTGGTCGTCAGAAGGATCCTCACTAGTAATTCGACCTACAGCTACAATTTCATTTTGATTGATAGCGGCAGGATTCCCTAACTGATCTTCAGAAAGCTTGTGATGGTCTTTAATTACGGCCAGCATCTGCTCAATCTGCTGATCCAATACTTCTGCTGATTCCGACAACTTTTGGTACATCGAGCGATACTGAAACTTTTTCAGACTGACATGCATTGAAAGCTTTACAGGAAGAGAAGCGGAGTTAGGGCTCTTTCCGGACTGAATTTGAGGGTTCAAAGTTTCAATGACGGATCCGAGCTCTGATTTGTAGCTTATAGCCACGTTTTTGGTGGGAGTGACACCATTGGAGTCAGCGAGCGGCCGAGAAGGTGAAGAACCGAGACCTGGAGTTTTGCTGAAAGACCTGTCTACCCCCGAGACGCGTTTCGGTCGCACTGGAGTAACCATATTGATTGGCGACATGTTTTCGCGACCGACAAGCAACTTCTTTCTTTTCACAGTCGACCCAGGGCCACCACTTTCAATAGCAGCGCTCTTACGCTTCGCCTCCAGCTCGAGATTCCTTTGTAGATAGGCTTGAAATTCACGTAGCCCGTCTAGAGTCAGACGGTCACTGCCAGCCTTGGACATAGAATAAGCCTCCCATTCATCACAGAAACTATGTGCAGATAATGAGAACAAGCGCATGATATTGGAGCATTCCTGCTCGATCTGCGCGTCTTGTTCCGTCGAGACGAAACCTAAACGTTTTTGCAGTATCTGCGCGTCCATTGGCGTCGAAGTGGTGCAAGGCAAGTTTTCGTGATTCAATTTGGAGCAAATATCCAAGGCTTAAAATGTACGGCAGCCGCCCAAGAAAATAAAGGTGAATATGACTAAAATCAGCTCAAACTATAGGAGCTAGACATATATTTTAGTCAGATGACAGACTTCACCGGTTTTATTTCGCAGTATAGTCAAGTAATGAACGCGAACAATATCAGCCGTGTTGCACGTGACGGACTCAAAAAAATTTCAGCCGTACAGTGCAAAAAAATTCTTGTCATTACGGCTTGCTACTGAAAGAAAAACGGCCATCAGAAATCGGATTTTGCGTCGTGAGATCGTAATAACAGTTTTCAGTCTAAGATTTCATATATTTCACTATGACAGAACAGGATAGAGAAGAGGTTGTGAATGCAGGTGAAAAGCATGGACTTGAGGAGCAGGCTCCCTTGGAAACTAAAGACGAAGAAATTACTACTAAGAAACAAAAGACGGATCAGCAGCAGTCTGAAGCCACGAGCTTGGAAGACTCGGAAAATACCAAGGAGCTTTTAAAGCAGGTTGAATTCTATTTCTCCGACTCGAATCTGCCAAATGACCGATTTCTATGGAAGACCACTCAGAAAAATAAAGGATGGGTTCCTATTGATACGATTCGATCATTTAAGAGAATGAAACGGTTTTCAAATCTCTCAGCAGAGCAGGTGGCTGCCGCTCTGAGAGACTCAGAGGAGCTGTTGGAAGTTTCGGATGACGGGGTGAATGTCCGCCGAAAGACATCATTAGTGGAACCTAACAAAGAAGAGAAACAACAGCAATTTGCTCGTACAGTATACGCAAAAGGATTTGGGCCAGAAACTCCTACATTGCAGGTGGAGATCGAGACGTTTTTTGAGCAGTTTGGCCCTATAAATCAGGTCCGACTGAGACGGAATGACGACAAGCAGTTTAAAGAATCGGTATTTGTGGAGTTTGATACACTTGAAAATGCCCAAAAGTTTATTAACTTAGACCCTAAACCTCGTTTCCATGACCAGGAACTGGTGACCATGTCAAAGCCTGCATACGTGCAGATGAAGCAAGCAGAACATGGGTTTGCAGCCGGAGCAAATGGGCGAAGACCACGAAAATTCAACGCTTTCAAGGAGGCATCAAAAAAGTAAATATAATTCAAGTTCAGCCGAAATGATTCTTACGAAAAAAAAAAATTTAGTTGTGTGCATTGTCTATGTTTTTTTTTTTCAATACAGAAGTTAAACAAGTGCACTTATCTTTGTTGCATCATTGTCTCGTCATAGCTCTCCATTTAAGCCAGATCCAATAAATTATCACAGGACCATATGGGTGATTATATAACTTGCTTCATATGGCAACATTTTGGAAAAAAATCTCTTGGTTTGGACATAGAGCTGGGCTAGGTTAGCAAATCTGACGTGTTTGGCACGGCACCCGTCGCCCAATTAGGTGAGTGCGATCGGATCCTCTACTCACAAAAAAAATGTTTCTTCAAGATAAGGCAATCTGGGGATACTCTTGATCGGCAAAAAAAAAACAAGCATTAGGCTCTCACATTTTAATGTTTAAGGAAAGCGGGCCTTTTTTTTTTACGAATAGCCTAATAACATCTCTTTTGACCGTATAAGCCATTTTCCATACCCTCCATTTATTCCGGAGATGAGCCTCTTATCCTCATGACCCCATTCGATGCACCCCGTTTTTATGGCCATTTCTGGCCATGTCATGCGTGGGCGGCGGGGTGCAAACGGAAAAAAATCAAGCTACGTCATATTTCAGTAACATGTGGAGATTTCAACATGCCAGAGCATACTTTCGACAGCAGGTAAACCTTATCGATACCGGAGTATAAACTGCATATTATCGGCCTATATGACTGTCGGTTTATAATCAAATGTGGGGTATAAACTCTCTCAACATATTTGTGGGGATTGACCAGGCATGTACAAACTAGGTAATCCGCCCAGGTCCTAACCCATGATAATGTAGCATCTATGGGGAAGCGAGTTCTAGGCAGAGAGGCTGGAACAGAGGATATATATAGGAATAAAAATACGAAACGTGTCACCATTTTGGGGGGCTTTTCTGTGGCATCTTTGATATCTTTTCATCCAATCTTATTTTAGCTTTGTTGATATTCTGCTTGTGTAATTCAATCTCAAGATGTCGAGGCTTTCCACTCCCATGAAGGCCCCAGGCACCGAACATATGGAGGATTCGGCGAACGAAAAGGTTGACATCGAGACGGGGTCTTTTGACGAGGAGAACTTTGTCAAGAAGGTCGCTGAGCATGGAGGTGTCACGCATAATCCGCTGAAGAACTTGTCCCATCAACAGCTCATGAAGAATGTGGACAGTTTTGTGGATCGACACGGTTTGGAGGCTGACAGGGAATATTTTCAACGAGGAGCCGTTCTGGCCCAAACAGGAGATACTTCCCATCTTCCTGAAGAGGAAAAGTCCTTCATTGAGCGTGAAGTCACCCATAAGTGGCATCACCCCAGGACTTTGTATTGGCTTTGCGTGATGTGCGCGATGTGCGCTGTTGTACAGGGAATGGATGAGACTGTCATTAATGGAGCCCAGACATTTATGTGGAAAAGATTCAATATTGTGGATCCAGAGAAGTATCAATGGATCCAGGGACTCGTTGTTGGTGCTCCGTATCTATGCTGTGCAGTAATTGCCAGCGCCTTAACTGAACCTTTGAACAACTGGTTTGGACGAAGAGGTGTCATTTTCATTTCCTGTTTTGTTGCCGGTGTGGCTTCCATCTGGGAAGCTTTCACTTACTCCTGGGTACAATTGTTCCTAGCTCGTCTGCTTTTGGGCGTGGGAATCGGTCCAAAATCCACGACTGTGCCGGTTTACTCGTCGGAATGTACTCCAGCTCCTATTCGAGGGGCATTGGTTATGATGTGGCAGATGTGGACCGCTTTCGGAATCATGCTGGGTTATATTGTTGATGTGGCATTCCAGCCGAATAGTTCTACTATTTCTGAAAACTTGGCATGGCGTCTTATGTTGGGTTCCACCTTAATCGCCCCCATCATTGTATGTGCTCAAGTGTTTTTTGTGCCAGAATCTCCTCGTTGGTACATTAAGAAGAACAGATTCGACAAGGCTTTCGAATCTCTGGTTATTCTGCGAAATACAAAAGTTCAGGCAGCTAGAGACTTGTACTACATGTCTATCTTGATTGAGATCAATGAAGAGATCAACAGAGACCGAAATGTTCTTTTGGACGTTTCTACCAACGGCCGAAACCGTCGAGCCCTGTATGCTTCTCAAGTTGTCATGTTCATGCAACAATTCTGTGGTGTCAATGTCCTTGCCTATTATTCCTCTTCTATATTCCTTGATAATGGGTTCGGTGAGTCGCAGGCTCTTCTAGCCTCTTTGGGATGGGGTATCATCAACTGGTTATTTGCTATTCCGGCTATTTTCACTATCGACACCTACGGTAGGAGAAGCTTGGCTCTGTTTACGACACCATTTTTGGCACTTTTTTTGTTATTTAGTGGTCTGTGTTTCTTGATAAAGGATAAGACCGCCAGGCTGGGTTGTGTCACATTAGGCGTATATCTTTATGGCATGTTCTATTCCCCAGGTATGGGCCCAGTTCCGTTCACTTATTCCGCAGAAGTATTCCCGCTGCATGTCAGAGATATCGGAATGTCGCTTGCTACCATTACTTTGTGGGGTTTCAATTTTGTACTGTCTCTAACGTGGCCACCGCTGCTGCAGAAAATGGGGTCTACTGGCGCCTTTTGTTATTATGCAGGATGGAATGTCATTGGATTTTTATTGATATTCTTTTTCGTGCCGGAGACCAAGGGATTGACTCTAGAGGAGTTAGATATTACTTTCAGTGTTACCACACCGAGATTTATATCTTATCAGTTGAAGAATCTCCCTTACAACACCAGAAAGTACGTCTTCTTTCAGAAGGGTCTGCCTCCCAAGAAACCACTTTACGAATTGTATTAAGTGTGGATTTAGTTAGTTTATGAGTTTATCTTTGGATTATAGCTATTTAGTTCGAATTATTCTTTACTGTTTAAAAACGCTTTGTATTTTTCTCATGTTTATGTTATCCCTGAAGGAACAGCTATTGGGTTTGCTAACCTCATTCCTTCCAGCCTTACCTTCCATCACCACGAGATGGCTCCGGTAGCAATAGAGGGCCGGGCTGACGATGACTGGCAAGATTGCTACGAGCCGGACGAGAAGTCATCTCTTGACAATCAAAAGCATTCGGCTTCACCAACAAAACTTCGTGGTATGTATACTTGCGTATCCATTACTGGGCACTCTTGAGCTAACCTTGCTTTGCGCGTAGTGAAAAGAACACATTCTGGAAGTTCAGCCACCCATATTAATTTGAGCAAAAAGGCTTCTGGCAAGCTGGCGGCACCCAAAAAGTCCCCGTCGTTCAATTCTAAAGGCAATGCTGTTGTTAATGCTGGAAACCACAAGAGTAAATCACTGACACAACATACGGTCCATGGAGAAAACGGCCAGGCACCGGAAAAACGTAAATCAAGAATTTCGCCTGGAAGATCGCCGCGGGAATCGGCTGAGGGGCAATCTAAAGATGAAGAGAATAAGCAGCATCTGGACCCTTCTGATTTCCCTCCTCTAAAGCCCGGAGGAAGCCACCCTCTTCCCTCTGGGGCTGGGTTAAACATCAACTGGTCTTTTTCAAATCGTCCTTCTTCTCAAAAGACTGAATTGGTGGACCATCAGAGCGCTTTGGGGAGACAATCAGACGGCACACCTGATGACCGACCCCCTTCCAGACCAGCTTTTCGCAAGAGGTTGTCACAGTTCAATACCGCTGAGGCTTTGAAGAATTTCAGATTCAAAAATACTTGGAAGAAAAACCTCACTGGTAGAAAAGGCAAGAAGGATAAGGATCAGCAGGTTAATCCTGCTGATTATCAGAAATCTGCAGAGCTCATTTCGGAGCTTGCTGCCGGGCCAGCGCCCATCATTTTAGCAGCATCGCAGTTTCAGAGGGATGAAAAAGGCATGAAAAGAGTTCCAGTCTTGCTAGAGCAAATCCAGATAAAAGTCACCAAGTCTGACCACGAGGAAAATCACCAGCATCTTTTCGGTCAAAAAAAGGCTATGTATAAACTAGAATTCAACTATGGTTCAGGTCCTGCACGTCTTACTTGGTCTGTTAAAAAGACACACCGGGATTTTGTATACCTTAATAGTCGTCTGACTGCTGCTTCTTTTCAAGTTAACCCATTTGGAGCTGCGGGTATTTCTCGACTGCACTTGCCACGATTGCCTAAGACTCATATCAGAGATAGGAGTTCCAGTAGTCACAAAAATTGGGGTAGCATATCTCGTCAGGGCAACGCAGGCCATGATGGCGGCAGCTTGCTTTCGCATTCTACTTTCAGCAGCTCTTCTACAAGCTCAGATGAAGAGGATGGTGCTATTTCGGAAGGGCATGAAGGTGCAGCTGCAGCAAATATACAAAATGGCGGTAGGCGCGGATCTGCTACTCGAGGACGCCCAAGTGTCAGTATCGGTACCAAAAAGAAGCTGGCTCCAAACCCTTTTTATCTTGAACAAATGGAAGAGTACATGAGGAAAGTGCTTCACTTATATATGTTTAGATCTGATGTGAACCGTCTTTTGCAGTTTTTAGAGCTTTCCAATATGAGCATCAGGTTAGCTCCTGAACACTCCTTTAATGGGAAACAGGGTATGCTTTATGCACAGTCATTTGCTTCTACGCAAGGCTGGAAAGTATCACACTGGAAACCCTCTGATATACCAAAGATGATATCTCGTCATACTCATAAATGGTTTATGGTTCGTCATTCATACATTATTGCAGTTGACAACATTACCGGTACTAATATTTTGGAGGTTTTTCTTGCTGATTCTTTTTTTCAAATTCAGCGACTGAGCTCATTAACTCTCGACAGTCTGGAACAAAAACATGTAGAGAGCGGTGACGCTATTTCTGTCTACTCAAATAATAACGAGCCAGCACATGCTGATGAGACGAGAAAGCTGAAATTGACTTCTTTGCCCTTTAGCTTACGCCTCGAAAACGGCGAACGAAGGTTGAATCTCGCAGGTCGAAGTGAAAAAGAGGTGGTCAAGTGGTACGACTCGATCGTGGATATGAAGAGGCAGAATATATGGGCACAGAAACATCGTTTCGATAGTTTTGCTCCCGTTCGAAAGAACGTTCATTGTCAGTGGCTTGTAGATGCCAGAGACTATTTCTGGACACTGAGTGAAGCTATAGACCAGGCAAAGGATGTTATATATATTCATGATTGGTGGTTATCACCGGAATTATATTTGAGAAGGCCGCCTCAGGGGAATCAGCAGTGGCGACTGGACCGATTGCTCAAGAAGAAAGCGGAGGAAGGGGTGAAGATATTCATCATTCTGTATAGAAATGTGGGAGCCACTATACCTATTGACTCTTTATACTCGAAGTATTCATTGTTGGATTTGCATCCCAATGTCTATACCATGAGATCACCCAATCCGCTGGTGCTCGGAACAGTGTTTTGGGCTCATCATGAGAAGATGTGTGTAATAGATCACACTATTGCATTTGTGGGAGGCCTTGATTTGTGTTACGGGCGATACGATACTCCTGATCATGTGCTGAATGATGATGCTCCAAGAGCTTTTTTCCAAGGCAATGAGATGGATGAAGAGCTCATCCAGCCCACTCAGATATGGCCGGGAAAAGACTACTCAAATGCCAGAGTTAAGGATTTTTATGAGTTAGATCGACCATTTGAAGACATGTATGATCGAAAAAAGGTTCCCCGAATGCCTTGGCATGACGTTCATATGATGATGGTTGGCCAACCAGTAAGAGATCTTTCTAGGCACTTTATTCAAAGATGGAATTATTTGATTAGGCAGAAACGTCCTTCGAGGCCAACCCCATTGTTGCTGCCTCCGACAGATCTGTCTGATGAGGACAGTCGACGGATGGATCTTCAAGGTACCTGTGAGCTGCAAATTCTAAGATCAAGCGGTAGTTGGTCACTTGGGTTGAACGAAACAGAGCATTCCATTCAGAACGCATACCTCAAAGCAATTGAAACGTCTGAGCATTTCATTTATATTGAAAACCAGTTCTTTATTACTTCCACTATTGTGGAAGGCACTGTCATTGAAAACAGAATTGGAGATGCATTGGTAGAAAGAATTATCCGTGCGCACAATAAAGGTGAGCATTGGAGAGCTGTTATTGTTATACCTCTTATGCCCGGATTTGAAGCAGATATTGATTTGCCCGCCGCTAGTAGCGTTCGACTGATTATGATGTGCCAATACTTTTCCATTTCTCGAGGGCCGAATTCCATTTATGGTCGTCTTCAACGTGAAGGCATAAACCCAGATGACTACATTCAATTTTTCTCATTAAGGAAATGGGGTAAAATAGGCCCAAACAGGAAGCTGGTAACGGAACAGTTATATATTCATGCCAAGACCCTGATTGCAGATGACCGAATAGCAATTATCGGAAGTGCAAACATCAATGAGCGGTCACAAAGGGGCAATCGTGATTCTGAGCTTGCAGCAATTATTCGTGATAGTCAACAAATCCCTTCTCATATGGCAGGCCGTCCGTATATGGTTGGGGTGTTTGCTCACAGTCTGAGAATGAGATTGATGAGAGAGCATCTAGGTATTGACGTTGATACGCTCGACCGTATCGACCATGACCTTATCAGCTTGCAGCAGAAGGAAACAACAGACGCTGAACCTGTAGCTAGTAGTTCAAAGGCTGCGGAAGATTCACTCAACAGGGACGACTACATTCCCACTGAAGAAATGGAGCTACACAGCTTCAACCATTTTGCTGGCATTGATAACCGTGGATTTAAGGGACGCAAAAACATAAGTATTGATTCTAGAATTCAAGGCAATAAGACCCATCGCGATGAGATTCTTGGATTTGGCGCTGATAACTGGTGTAACGTTACTAATGTCAATAAGCGACTGTCAAAAATCAAAAATTCAGAGGCATACAAAGCGGACGAGAAGAGCTCAAGAAAGATGGATGTGAGAGATGCTATTGCGCGAGTTTGGGTAGAACACCAGGATGCTGACGATATTGATGTGGCCAACTTCAAGAGACGTGTTTATGATTTGATCACTGAACAGAAAAAATCACACCTAACGGGGTCGACAACTTCTGCAAATGTATCTAATATATATGGCAATGGCACCAATATGGACGGGGTTCCTATTAATAAGGTGCCGCTTGATCCATATAGCTTTTTTGATCCGCTTGAAGACACGTTTTATCTTGATACTTGGTGCTCTGTTGCAGCACAAAATACAGAAATCTTTAGACAAGTGTTTCGCTGCCAACCCGATGATCAAGTTTCTACGTGGAAAGAGTATAAAGAATATGTTGACTTTGGTGAAAGATTCAGCACCGCTCAGGACGCTGCTGGAAATCAGCCGACGACCAATCCGGAGGAGACCAGAGCAGCTATGTCTCCATTCGGAAGCTTAGAAAGTGGCGACAATGATTCATCAGCTAAAGACAGGGATAAGGATGAAGAACTTCCCCAAGCCTCTACATTCTCAAGTAATTCTGAGCCGGATGGAGGTGCTCAAACCAGATCGCGCAGGAGAGCGACCACGTTGACCAAAGGTGGGCGTAATAAACCGAGGAATGCCATATATGACCAGGCGACTGCAGAAAGTATTCTTGAAAGTGGAATTACGGGCAATCTTGTGTGGTTTCCGACCGACTGGCTATCAACTGAATTTGACTTGGGCAACTGGTGGTTCAATTTTGACCGCATTCCTCCGCTTGAAATATATGATTAAAACACAACATAGCCTTTTTTGTATGTATAGATACTAGATGTTTATTAGATATAAGTTAGATCTCAATAATTAATGCCCGGAAGAGGGCTCTAATGTTAGTGCCAGAGAATAAATTGGAATAAGGATATTGTCGTTAGTAGAAGAAACTGCTTCTAGCAGAGCGCATAGCCCTGCGACAAGGGGTATTTTAAATGGCGCAACATCCGATAAAAGATACAGTCCGAGCGAAGATGCTACTGCAAATGATAGCGTGCCTTCTAATGTTTTAGGGGAGAAATAGAAGCGATGGCTGCCAAATGATCTTCCGATGAGAGATGCGGAAGAGTCTCCAAGTCCTAGCATAACCAAGCCCACTGGCGATTGATTTAAAACAATCGGCATTCCAACACCTATGAGAAGAAATATATGGGATATTATCATAGGACCAACCATATCTCGTGGATCGGTAAATTGAACTAGCATCTCGTGAAGTCGGAGCCCAAATGGTGGCAGGGTGCACGCTCTAATGAGTTCTACAAGCAAGAACACCACAAAGGCAATCATGAACCATGCACTGGTAGCAGGGACATTGACGACCGGTGCAAACATGGCAACTACAAGGAAGTGCCAGAGTTTTCTGCGTAGATCAAGCACTAGAGGTGATTCTGAAGTGGCGCACTTGTTAACCACCATCTGCGAAAAGAATGTTACTGATAGAAGGAAAGACCAGTACACTATAAGTCTCAGCGAATCCAGCAGCAAGGAACTAAGAAGGTTAACTAAAGTATGCGGCCCCAAAAATAGGTACTCGGCTGCCAAAACCAGCACTGGGTATATCATATATATAGTACAGGCATAGCGAAGTTTAATTGTATCCCAGTTCTCAGGCCGCCGGTGTTTGCCTAAAGTTCCAGATATCGCTACAATTTTTGTGAAAAGAGGAATCAGAGGGATTAGAGCCAGCAGAGGCACACATGAGAGCGAAAAGAAGGTATATCCACTGCCGAGGGTACCATCTACCTCGGTACTACTCATGCATAGTTCGGTAAACGCCATGGCAGCCAGGCCCGTTTCCGTAAATGTCAAAGACGTCCCTGAAGTCCCTTGAATGATTTCCACAATATCTCTATATATCTGGGAAGCCAGCCAAGAATTTTCATCTAGCCATGCCGGCCCCAAACCAGCGAATAGAACGTTGCAAAGCACATTGCTACAACCAGTAAACTGGACCGAATAAAATCCTAGACAAATCAAGCTGTGTTCAGATAGTGGCTGTAACATGCATGCAGCCAGCAGTTGAATTATATCGCCCTGAAGCCATTTTGTCAGTAGGAAAGCAGCTACCACGTTGACCAAAGCTCGGCTGGAGTTGTTGAGCACCACAGGAACAGCCAACAGACCGAGCTCTACGACATTCAATACAGCCATATAAGTACGCGGCGAGACTCTGCTTAAAATATTATATATTAGTAGCTGCTATTTGTCGCTAGACTCCATGCGAATGATTTCCGTGATCAAATCAAAGTTGATTTCTGGAGTGATTTTCGAGTCGTGCTTGTAATCCGGGTGACTGAGAATGAAACTTCGGATCCATGCAGCGGGCGTGGGCTCCCGGCCGGCTGCACGCTCTGAGACAAGACTAAGATATCTGGAGAGTTTGATATAGGTGTTTAAATCGACATCCATGGCGTGCAAATACCGCATCACTAGGGGAACCAGGCCGATGAAGTTGCCGGTTCCATTGATGATTTCGTCACATGACATCTCTCGCAAACCATCATCAGCACCATCTGGTGACTGGCTTGGTGATGATGTCTCTGAGTTCGATGGGGTATTCAGGCAGGACGAAGAACGTGGCTCCTGTAGATACTGATTAAATAAAAAGGTGCACCTCTTTAGTGCATCTCGACGTTGGGCCCGCACCATATTAGCATCCACCTTAGATATAGGCATCAGCAAATTCAACTGGAATGACAGAATGACTCTAGTGAGAAGAACAATAAAAACGGAGAAGGCCGCATTTTCGAAATCGGTGAGTTGGATTTCCATCGGACGGAACTCTACCCGCCATCCAATATCCGAATCCGGCGAAGGCGGCTTGAACCGCATAGTCTGCCAATTAGTAGACTGAATATTCTCGAAATGATCGCTGTCCTTCATGTCATCTTGATCCAAAGTCTCCTTGAATATGACCAAAGGATCTCTAATGAAAATATGAGCAAAATGGTTTGCCAAGGGCTCCTCAATTCCAGCTGACAGAAGCTGTTGTTTCACTGGTTCGTTCATTACTAATGGTATGTCGTTGTATTGCTGGCCTTTATCGCTCAGATAAGAATCGATAGAGTCATATCTAGATTTCGAGATGTAAGTTCTTTCCTTAGGGGTTCGGTCATCGACGGCCATGGCAATAACATTCCACCGTGAATCCTGATCGGCCAAGTAACCCCTGAAAGCAGGAGAGGCAGCAGTTAATGCAAGCATTATGGGAGTAAGAGGAGCAAGTTGATCATAGAGAAGTTTAGCCTCCTCAAGGTTCTGGCTCTGTAGTGTGACCTGTAAGCAACAGCAACCCATTCCAAAACCCATTGAATCCATGTAAATATGGTCGGGCAAAGCGGCACCTTGCTTAGCCTCCGCATCCCATTTTGGAAACAAACTCCTGTTCCACGGCATGGAATCGTCTATAAAAGGAGTAGGAGTATTTTTGTCCTTGTATATAGGAACATTAATAGCCACTTTTGAGCCCCGACGACGACGTATATTAGCAGTAAGCGTAGGAAAACGAACATGAAGATTGATTATCTGGTCAGGGAGAAACAAAGACTTAGATGCGGGGCCATTAGCAGGGTAGCTGGGATCCGTGAAATCGTCGCCAACACCGAGCATAGGAAACGACGCTATAGTTATGATATCCTCATTCTGGTTCATTCTAGACTGAGCCAATTTCCTTCGCTGGTGCATATTATCTTCGATTTTGATAATGTCGGTAAAATCGCCGGAAAACGGCCGTGCCGGTGTAGCCTCTATCATATACCGGCCGTACTCCGGATGGTACAAAACCTGACCGTCGCAGCCACTCTCCAGGTCCTTGAGGATCTCTGCCTGGCGCAGAGATAATCTTGCTCGTTTATTTTCCTTATCTAAAGAAACCACCATGTATTCCAATTCATCGCCCCATAGAAGCGGACAGTTCTGTTTGTCCTTTGCTTGATTATAAATATTGATCAATTGCATTATACCATGCCGTTTGACATGATCAATGTATTTTTTGGAGTCCTCCCACTCTAATGCGGTACCTTTTGTTCTAGGGAAATTGTCAGAAAATTTATCTACTTATATGTCTGATTCACTTACAGCAAACCCATTGTTGAGTGGCGAACCGTGAGGTGATTCGGTAACAATGGTTTATTGTGTAGTTGCTTTGACTTTAAAGTTTTATCGCAAAACAAAAAATTTGTAACGGACTTTTTTTATCTAAGCCACAGGTCGGCTTTTTCCGGACACAATCTCCGAAACTTAAATGGTGATACATGTGAGAACATCGTATTTAGATATATTTAGGCTCTAATCTAAATTTGTTCATTATTGATACATATGGTGCTCATAATGAGTTCCGGTATTCTCTCGGGTATTCCAGTGGGGAAAGGCTCCGAAACTTGGGAAGACTGATAATCAGTCTATCGAGCCAGTAAACAAGTGGCCTGACTGATTCAATGCAATTCAGGTGCATAGATCAGCTGAATTCAATATTGTATAAACTGACATGTGCCAATTGCCGTTCTGGTTCTTCGTCCATTAAGTTAACCTCCCTTGATGTGCTTGAGCCATTACAGATCTAAAGCACCTAAATTCGTCTTATTGCACAAGAGTAGCTCATTTCATAATAATACAATTATAACGCTGACCTATTGTCACATTATGCAAGCGGAGGCTGATTCTCCATTGTTCCTTGAACTCGTTTTCCATGGCCACCGCGACCAGGATCAAAATCTTCCCGGTATTCATCACGAACTTGGCCACCACTCATTCCTCTACCATACTGTCGATCCTCTGCGAACCCTGGGTCCAAATCAAGCGTTATTACTCGGTCATCTAACTTCGTATGATTCAAATAACGCAACGCTTCCACAGCACCCTCATGAGTATCATAAATAACAAAGCAAAAGCCACAAGGAGTTTTGTGGAATCGATCTAAGCCCATGATTATCTTCTTTATACGACCAGCTTTTTCAAACAAGTCGAAGATCTGTTCTTCAGTGGTGTAAAAGGACAAGTTACCAACGTATATAGTCGAAGAATTATCAAGCTTTACAAGCTCAGCTACACCCTGCGCGCTTCTTCGGGCCCGTCGCTTCATATAATCACTAGCACCATCGGTCCTTTCAGTAGAATGAACTAGTGCTGGTGACATTTTGAGAATGCAGGTAATGAAGTTATGCTGAAAGCCCAACGAGAAAAATATGAGTGACAATACGGGAGCACTTGAAAAGCAAGAGCGATTTCATATGGAAAAGATAAAAGATATCTACATATATCATAAATATTATTATACTATATAGCAAATTCTCCGTAAAGAAATCTGACGGATATTAATATGGAATGATTGGCTCGTGATATATGAGTAATTATCGCATCTGTTAATGTCGTCTAGCACTATATTTAAACCTTGTACTACTTCACCAGCTACAAACCATTACTCATCTCAGTACACATAGTAAAATCTGTCAGAAAACCGCGTCGACAGACTGATTGCTACCACTTCATGTTTCGACCGCACCTCCGACTCATCTGTGTTGTAACATATGCAATGCCCACTTTTGGTAGCTCTTTCTCGGCATTGCCCAATGCTCATACACCATGAACAATGTCCATAGTCAGCACAAACTGATATTCAAGTATATACTGATATTTACCTCCATTTTTCCCTTGCACCTATATATCCACCACATGTAATCTCCGCTTTAGCAGCAGATTGTGCACGTGAGACATTTGATTCTATGTCCCAACTTGGTAATGCCCAAGCATGTTGTGGCAATTACATTTGTCGCAGCTTTCTTTTTCCCTTCTTCCTATCTATCTATGGGTAATAACATATCTACCGATGCTTCGACTACTGGTGTATCTCTGACAATAGGCTCGTCTGAAGATGATGAACCGGGCGGTTGTAGTGGGAAATCAAGCAACTCTATTTATGAAACTAATCAACTAAGTTCTTCCTTGGCTGCTGGCTTTGCGTCGGCCACCAGCGCTAACAAACCGCCTCCTACGCATACTACCACCACTCATGAAACTACTAGTTCTCTGGAAAGTACTCCTGTTGCATGTCCTCCTTCTAATAGCTGGGATTCAAATAGTTTTTCAAGCCTCAGCACTTCCGGCACCACCGCGGCATCTTCTCCCGAAAGTAACTTTGACTCTTCCTCGAACGAATCGCGGCATTCAGGTATTCTCAAGTTCCTCAAGACCAAAAATGACCCTTCTTCTGCGAAGAAACTGGATGTGGACCATTATTTGGAGAAGTTGCTTGATATTGGCAACAAAAGAACATATGCCAAGCCATTTTGCCTGACCCCTGCTGAAATCCAGAATATCTGCCTCACTGCTGCTCAAATATTTATGCTACAGCCTGTTTTGTTACAGTTGGGTACACCTGTCAAGGTGGTTGGTGACATTCATGGCCAGTTTGGCGACCTGATGAGAATTTTCAACCTCTGCGGGTTTCCCCCAAATACTTCTTATCTTTTCCTGGGAGACTATGTCGATCGTGGCAAACAGTCTCTAGAGACATTCATGCTACTGCTTTTATTAAAAATTAAGTACCCGGAGAATGTTTTTTTGCTCCGAGGCAACCACGAATGCGCCAACGTCACCAAAGTGTACGGGTTCTACGACGAATGCAAGCGACGGCTTCCAAAAGGTATAAAGTGCTGGAAAGTCATAGTCGATGTGTTTGCGACCATGCCGATTGCTGCCACTATCGGAAACCGAATTTTCTGTGTCCATGGAGGCCTGAGCCCAGCTCTGAAGTCTCTGGACGACATCAAAACACTTTCAAGACCGACTGATATCCCTGACAGCGGACTACTTAGTGACCTGCTATGGTCGGATCCTGATGCGTCCGTTTATCAATGGGCCGAAAGCGATCGGGGAGTGTCTTACTGCTTTGGAAAGCTGGTCGTTGAGAGATTTTGCCGTAAATTCGGTTTCGACCTTATAGCCCGGGGCCATATGGTCGTAGAAGATGGCTACGAGTTCTTTGCTCGACAGAAACTCGTAACGATATTTTCAGCACCAAACTATTGTGGAGAGTTTGGAAATTGGGGTGCAGTAATGTCGGTGGACAACAACCTGCTGTGCAGCTTTGATTTATTGAAGCCCAAAACACAACCGAAGCGACTACGACGGACAGGTAAAGACTAACGAGAAGAGGCTACTAGGATGACTTTATATTTATAGTGCGTTAAACTTCGTATACCACTGATGACTATAGCTTATATATATATATTTCTCCGTTTTGACTATTTTTGATAATTCAGCCGTGCTACGATAAATATTTACCAGGCTGATAGTTGCCATTGATTTATCGCAACACTGTAATATTTCCACCGATTCACCCATGGTACAACGACGGTCGCAAAGGTCACACAGTTCCCGGAACTACGACGATTCAGCCTCGGAAGTAGAAGACCCTAACGAAGAAACCCGCTGTGTTTGTGGCCATGCTGAGTTACAGCTGCCCAAGAGGTCTTCTGACAGAGTTGGTATCGACACGGGGCTGTTTATCCAATGCGACTCCTGCCAGGTATGGCAGCATGGATACTGTGTCGGATTCATGCAAGAAGAAGATGTTCCAGACGTGTACTATTGCGAAAGGTGCCGGCCCGAATTGCATTTGGTGGTGCAGAAACCATCTGGCAACAGCTCTTCATATATTCCTCATCTTAAGAAGATCGGCAAGTATCCGTTAAAAAACAAGAATGATTCCGGCGAGGATTTGGCAGAGGAGGATACAGCGGCAGTCAAAGAGGAGCAAGAACGCAGTTCAAGAAGCCGGAAGGGCAGTCGAAGCCGAGGCAGGGAATCGACACCAACTGACTCTGCCGCTGGTAGAGGGTACAGGAGACAAACTAATAATTCCACAAGGAGCCACTATGAAGAAACTCTCCAGAGAGTATTGGAAGAGTCTGTACACGATGCTGCACCGCCCAAGTCGGAAGAAGAAGACGATGAAGAGGCGGACGAGGAACAAGATTCCTTGGAATCCAAGGCCGAGCAGGAGGAACCCAAGCAGGACGATGGACAAGAAGAACAAAAATCAGAAGAAAACAGCGTTCCTTCTGCTAATGAGTCAGCCGAAAACGACGACCAGAGTAGCTCTAACACGGGGTTGAATGTGCGGAAACGCAGATCAACGCGCAGAGAAGATAGCAGCCATGAAGGCGAAAGCCAAAATGAAGATTTGCGAGCGGAAACAAGTCTTACTACGACAACTAACGGCAGCAATGGAGGCCCAAAGAAAGCCAAGGTGGCGGCGACTTCTAAAGGCAGGGCCCCAAGTAAGAGAAGTAGAGCTAATGGCAATTCAAGAAGCGCACCAGCATCGGCAGAGTCGCTCATCAAGAGCGGATCTAAGCCTCGCATACCCCAACCAAGAAGTACAGTATCAGAAATGCAGAAAAGAGTGGCTGCTATACTGGAGTTTATTGGACGAACCCAGTTAGATATGGCCGAAGAGCGGGAGGACAAGGAGGCGCTTTTGAACCGCCGAAGAGAGATGTCTCAACAGGAACCAAGCACTAGCGCAAATGATGATAAATTTGAACAGATGTTTGATAGTTCAGCGAGCTTGCAGTCGATGGATAATCTGACCAAAAAGCTGCTGATATGGGAACAAACATTCGGAAGATACAATGATGATTGACTTGGCATCCACTAGTGAACTAATATTATTATGCCCGTCAATGGTGATAATGATTATGTACTACCTATTATTATGCATTAGGTTTCTGATAAACCCTGTTCTCGCCGTCTAGTGCAATCTAGCTGCCAGCCTCTGCTCAGCTCTAGTCGCTGGCCATCTCGATCCGGCGTCTTCTATGTCAGAGAGAAACGAGGCCGAGTTATGGATAGCAGTGCCACCGAGGATAATTCGAACACCCTTGCTGGCATTATTCAGTTCAGCTACCAGACGAGCTTCTTCATAGGTTGCACCACCGACAATAAATACGACAATATTTTGTGGCCGTTCAGATTCATCCAAATCTCCACCAATATTACCTGTCGCCCATGATGGTAAAGAACCATCGTCAAAATACGGGTGTGTCGCTTTTTTGAGCTTGCCTTTTATTAGAGATGTTAGTGTTGTTTGTAATAAAGGCGTATGCTGCGTATACACGTTCTCTACACCTTTTAGACCCTTGAATCCAGATTGTGCTTTAGAGAAAAACGAGTCAGAGCCAAATAAATTGGCTTGCCTTTGATTGCTGCCTCCGTACTGATCCAACAAAGTTTTGACAGCATTGATATGTACTGTTGTTGATGGAGAACCTGCATGCTGAGAGGCAATCATGCCTAGTAAAGACTGTGTTGAGTTACTTGTATGATGCTGATATCGCAGACCGTACAGTGCTACCAGCCTGATTTTATTCTCCACCTTAATGCTGGGATCTAATATGAACTCTTGCACATGTTTGACGTCAGAACTATGGCTGTCATTGCATGCAAGAGATTGCTCCAGCTCCGAGATCTCCAGAAGTCTATTTACAGACACCAGTCTAGAAAGCTCACTCACCAGAGTAACATGCTTTGACACATTGCTCGATAACCTTCTAAACTCGGGATAATCTTCCACAAACCTCTTCATGTCTGCAATACTCTCAATTGCTGAGTTATTCTTTGTCTTGGTTTGAAACTGCGAAACATAGTCTTTGATAGTCACGCCCAAATCACCGAAATTCAAATACATCGATTTGGAAAAAAATTGATCCTGAGTCGGACTCAGCACTATTTCTCGTAAATCATTTGAAACACCTGGGACTCCACCGAGACTGACACGGTTATTTTCAATACCAAGAAGCTCATGAACCATAGCTTGGTACGTCCAGGGCGTAAGTAAAGATGTGACGGGATCGTTTCTCCGATCAAGTATTAGACATATTGGCGGCGTATCGGGTTTGCGGAAGTCAAATAAGCCCTTCGATTCCGGAGAGGACGTCATGGTGTATGATATCTCGGCAGCCAGCTTCTTGGCCATATTAGAGTTGCGTTCATACCGTATGACTGGCTTCATTTTTAAAGACAACAATATGGCTATCAATCCTTGAGTTGAGCGTGACAAGGCATCCGCTGCCCAAGTATCTGTGGCCGAATCCGAAAAGATTCGGTTTGCAGGAGCCAACAGGTTCAAATTCCAGAGGTCTCTGTTTACAATCAAATAATCCGCAAACATTTCTTGCACTTTTGATACAATTTCGTAATCGTCGCTTTCAGCAAGACGTTCCAACTGCGATTTCTTAACGATGTTAGAGAAGTATAGCTCATAAGAGCCATATTTCGGTGCCCGAAGCTCATCAATCAAGTTTTGCACCGAGTCTGAAGATGGACGAATAAAAACCAGACATTTCAGATGTCTCATCTTCTCTCTTTGAGCATTATCGAGCCGGTCAATCAGATATATCTCGTATTTGAGTAGCTCCGACTGGCTGCTACATAGCGATATTATGGACGTTGTTTCATTGTCCAAGAGCAAAACCTTCATTTGCCCGTTTTTCGCTTTAGATTTATCCTGCGATCCATTAACCATCCGGTTGACATAGTTCTGAGCTATCAGTGCCAGATCCATGTTGAGGTATGTTGGCTGTAAAAGTCGGAAATGGGAGGTTTTTTATCAACAAGCGTTTCTCTTGAGACGAGCCATATCAACTAAACGGATTTGGGGTTTCTTTGAGATATACTGCGTATTGGAGTACTGAGTAAGGAATTTGTGTTTGCTGCTCTTCAGCGGTTATTGATAGTCATTTAAACTAATGATTTCTCAATACTATCTTAAGCTATGGAAACACTGATAAAGTGACCTATATATTGATAGAGGTATAGTACTGATAGACGGTAATCTACCCGATTTAAACCTATTCTACAAGGTATATTCTCGATTCAAAAGGCTGAAGTTTCTTTTCGTCGGAAGTATCAATAGATCCCAGAGCGAGAGTAAGCGCACCCTTGACTTCCTTGGGCTTAGTAAACGGCTGGACGGAGTCTGTAAAATTCAGCACAACGAGAGCCTCCTTACCAGAATGTCCCTTTGTATAGCTGAATAACTGCTTGTTCTCCCGGTCTACAATGTTGAAATCTCCATACACAAACAAATCCTCATACTTCTTACGCAGTGCGATCACCTTCTTCCAGTGAGCAAGAGCACCATCGGGATCCTTAGACTCTTTTTTGACATTGATCTCTTTATACGAATCGTGCACTCTGATCCAAGGAGTGCCGGTCGTAAAGCCAGCCTGGGGACTGTCGTCCCATTGAACAGGAAGCCGAGCATTGTCACGAGATTCTTTTTGAAGCCTTGACAGAAGGTCCGACATCGCTTTCGGGTCGTTGTGAGTACGTTCCTTGATCACATTCCAGTAATTGATGGCCTCCACGTCTTTGTACTCCTCTGGACCCCAGCTCTTGGGGATATTGATAGTTCCAATTTCCTGGCCCTGATATACATACATGGTCCCTGACAAAGTGCCAATCCAGCTTGCAACCAGACGAGAAGATTGAACACGGTGTTCAGGAGCATCAGACAAAAATCGGGAGACAGCTCGTGCTTGATCGTGGTTTTCAATGAAAGAGGCATTCCAGCCATCAGTGCCTTCCATGACCTTTTGGATTCGCTCCGTAGCCTCCTTGACGTCGGCAAGAGTGAACTCAACTGGCACGAAACGGCCCAACGTCGGGCTCTGGCCGAGAGTCACAATATCAAATTGGAAGACCATATCCAATTCTTTTCGATGAGCTCCTACAAATTTGTTGACTTCTTTCGGATCGTGGACTCCACCGCACTCGCCCACGGTCATACAATCAAAGTTGGCAAAGGTATTCTCATGCATCTCGTGGATGAATTCATGGATGCGCGGCCCATTGACATAGAATTCTGAAGCGGGCTGAAATTCTGACTTGGGATCGACAATTGGAGCATCGGGGTATGATGTGACCTTGGAATACAGATTGACAGTATCAATTCGGAAACCGTCCACACCCTTCTTGAGCCAGAAATTGGCCGCTTCAGAATAAATGGCCTTTCTAGTTTCGGGATTTTCCCAGTTAAGATCAGGCTGTTCTGTCACGAACAAATGTAGGTAGTACTCCTGAGTCTTCTCATCCCATTCCCACGCACTTCCGCTGAATATAGAGGCCCAGTTATTAGGAGGATGCCGAACTCCCTTGTCGTCATACTTAGGAGGCTTCCAAATGTACCAGTCCCTCTTTGAATTATCCTTTGACGAGCGAGATTCCTCAAACCACTTGTGAAGATGGGAAGTGTGATTGACAACCAAATCAAGACACAGCTTCAGTCCACGCTTATGGCAGCCCTCAATCAACTCGTCCATGTCTTTCATGGTGCCGTATTTCTCCCATACATCCTGATAGTCGGAAATATCATATCCCATATCGTACTGAGGGCTTTTATACATTGGAGACAGCCAGATGATGTCGACCCCAATGCTTTTGAGATAGTCGAGGGTGGAGATAATACCCGGAATATCTCCATAGCCATCTCCATTGGAGTCTTTATAACTGGCAGGCCAGATTTGATAAACTACACCGCTTTTCCACCACTTTTTGTCAGTCATTGCTCTTGTTGTTGGCTGTTTTCCGGGGTCAGGCTGCCTTTATATGTTAAGTGGTTTTGCGACTTTTGATCTCGGTCCGATATGGTGTGGCTCAACCTAACCACATTTGTTTTTCTGGGTATCACAACGCTTGATTTGCAACCCATGTAGAGACCTTTTTTATTCTGTGAGGCGGAATTAATTCACAAACGTGGCCCCCATACCCCGCTTTTTTTGGCGTGGGCCACGGGATACATTTGAGCAAAATTTCTAAAACCGGTACGCTTGCCGCGAACTCAATTATATTTTTGTTAGAAACTGGGTTGATTACTTGCTCTTTTTACTACTTTAGTGATGGATTCTGCTATCGGGGCTATTCTGCCAGTATCCCAAGCGATGAATAGTTGACTTGCAACAACTGCGTGAGTAATAAATGGAGAGAGTTCCTAATGTGGAAGTCGATCCACTGTAGACCTCACATAAATGCATACTTAATAGTTCTTTTCTACTAAACCATTACAATATTCTAATGTTGCTGCCTCTTGAACGAATATTGACAGTATGTATGCCGGCAGCCCCAACGAATACAGAAGTTCTCACTTCTTTGAACCTCTACAGAGAGCAGTATTGAACCATGACGTACCTAAAACAAAAAAAAGACTGAAAATTCAAACTATAAGACATGAAAGTACAACTGGCCGTTACAGCACCTGGTGACCAGTCTTAAGGTCGACAGCGGCGCTATCCAGAATAAGATGCTGACTATACGGATCAACTTCAGTCGACTTAAACTTTCGTGCTGAAATTTTCCTTTCAAATAGGACATCAAGTTCCGCATATGTGCGATTTTTCGGTTCGGGCAGACGGAAGAAGCACCAGACTAAGCATACAAATGCAAAGGAGCCGTAGAAAAAACCCGACTTACCTTTCCAGTTCCACTGGGATGGGTTCAGCATATATGGAGTGATCACTCCAACAACAATATTAGCCACTAGATAAGAAGCTCGTGCTAATACCATCGTTTTAGACTTGAGTCGAGTAGTAGGCAGTTCAGCGACGAGAGAATAACAAACAGGGCCAATTGCAGAGTCATAAAAGAAGGTGAAAACGAGCAGCATGGCTCCAGTGGCCCACGATGTCGCGTCAGTTTGATGGGCCACAGCAATAAATCCAACAGTCATCAGGGTTAGAAATTGCATGGTCAACCCGCAGAGATAAAGAGTTCGACGGCCGACCCAAACCATCAGAAACCATGACAAAGCGGTACCGACAGCGCCAATACCGTAATTGGCAATCGACAGGTCAAAGGAATAACTGGTGTCAAGTCCGGCCTGCTCGAAGAAGTAGGTAGAATAGCTCATTATTGCTGAGCCAGACAAACTTTGGCATAGCCACACGCATACAGCTATTTCGGTTCTTCGAAGATCGATGCCTTTGAAACAGTCCCAATATGAAGTACCCATGGACACTTGCTTTTCGACCTCGTTGGTATGAATCATCATGGCGATTGTATTTTCAACAAATTGTTCAGATGCCATGGATCGGTTCGTTATTCTACGAATGGCATGTTTGGCGTCTTCCAGCCGGCCACGTCGTACCAGCCACCAAGGTGAATCAGGAGCCAAAAATGCACCAATAAACAGAGGAACCGGCCATACCCACTGGATAGCAAATGGAATCCTATAGGCCCACTCATCGTTTCGATCAAGTGTCCCTCGCAGAACACCAGAGCCAATAAGCTGACCAAATACCCAACAAATGTTGACGTACGTCGTCAGGTATGGTCTTAGCGCGACTGGAGTTACTTCAGAAGCATAGGCAGTAGTCATTGTCTGGAAAACACCCCAGGATACACCTCCAAGGATTTCTCCTGCCAAAAGTGTCTGGATATTCTTAGCGAAGAACAGAATGAAGATAAACGCAGTGATCGATATCAAGGCTCCCATTAGAGTTTTTCGGTATCCATATATCTCACAGACTATTCCAGTGATAAGCAAGCCGATAAATTCTCCGGCGTTTGCACCATTAGTCAGTCCTACTTGCCAAGGAGCTGTGATTAGGTACGTGCCGTCCGCCTGGAGCTCACCATACCTTCTGGCGAATTGAGGTTGAGCGTACAAATTGCCAATAAGCACCAGATCATAACCTTCCATAACCAAGGCCGTTGATAATAGAATAGACCATCCTACAGCCTTCGGGTACGTCTTGGCGGCTTTCCAAAGGCCCATATGGACCTCTTCATGGGCACCATGTTTGGCCTCTTCAGTCACTCTGAAGGTAGCTTCCTTGTTTTCGTCATATGACACCGTGGTTTTCGCTTCAGCATATTCTTCATGATCATTGACTTTTTTGGTATCCATTTTTATGGCTGCTGTGGTTCCATGGTGGCCGTCTCATGGATATTTATATTTGGTTCCGGTCGAGTGAGTTTTCCCCGCGTTTTCGGAATTGGCTAACCATTGTTACGCCGCATACTAAAACACTCTTGCATTTTGATTTGCTACTCGGAACCTGGATGATATGAGAGCTGCTCTTTCTTTTTTTTCGCGACTTTACTTATTTATTCATTTATTTTCAAGTGTTTTGAATCTTTCTACCTATACAAGTCTACTGATTATCTCGCTGATCTGTTCGTGAGAGACCCCACCACAACATTCGATTCCTGCGACTGGCTGTGTGGGGTTGGCGTTGTTGAAGGCTTTTTCTGGATAGATTGCCACCAAATTTCACAAATCTGGCGATGTGTGCTGCAAAATTTCCGGAATGCTAATCTAAAAAAAAAAGCAAAACCTGGTCTGGAGACCACACTATTTTTGTCCTTGTTTTGCTGTAAGGTTCAGTTCTTTCCTGGGATATACTTGCAAAAAGGCATGCAGCAAAAACATGCAGATCGAATTTGGACTGCCAGATCGGTATTGCATTGGGTCACATGGCATTATTTGCTTTTTTAAGAGTGTTAAGAAAGGAGAACAACATTAGGAGTAGAGCTTATAAAACTTCCTGATTGGGTGAAGTGTTGGGGGATCATCCGTATCTGGCTAATCACATTTTTAGTTGAGAATGGTTAATGGGAAGATCGACAGGCGGGTTAGTAGGAGAAACAAGCCTAGGAAGGTGATTTGTTCCTAAAATAGAAATTGACTCTATTCCGAATACGGCAGTGGAAGTTTGTTCCGCATACAGACGATCTAAGCGTTGCATATTGTACTGTTCATATTTCGTATCGCATGTCTCCGAGTCTAGACCGAGGAGATGAGGAATGGTGTGTCTCGGGGTGGCTACCAGGGCGGCAACATTCGCCGAACATAGCCTTGGCCCATTCTCGAACAACTCTAGTTCACTAACAACTGTCATGAATCTGAGTTATTCGTAATAATATGATTGAAAAAAGTTTTTGCAGATCATCGAAAGAAAATGTCTGGTGACTCCAGTACTGATAGAACCCCGCAAAAAGTGCCTGTAAACCCAAGTTTGTTTTTCCGCCCCCCAATCTTTTGGCCCCACTTCTTGTCCAAAAGCGGTATCGATGCGTATTGCTACCGGGCCGATAGGAAACACAGAGGCTATCGGCCCGACCGAATAATGTTTTATGCGTACATTGAAGTTAGCTGACTCTATAGGCATGCAAAAATGGAAGCTCCGTTGCAATTAACGAATTAACAAAACTGAATATGCTAGTTGCGGTTTATCCACGTCAATTAGTTACGGCCCCCTCCTGCGGCCTTATTGCGTTCTCTCTGAAACAATACCATCTCGCCAACTAAGTTAATGGATTCGACATCTTTTAGACAACGAAGTTGACCAAAAGCTAGCAGATTCAACTTTGAAATAGACTTTCAGATGACTCTGCATGGATCTCCACATAAACTCTAAGTTTTCGCTATGCGCCGGGTAACTTGAACCCCCATTTCACATCTGCCGTTCACACATTTCCACTGGTAATCAGTCACAACGATGGAGCCTTCCAGACCGCCGTTGATCAAACGGCATTCTAAAGGCAGTACTAAGAGTGTTAATGGAAGCTCTAGAGCTAGCATCGGATCACCGGGATTGCATGCTCAAGGCACCACTGCTCATTTCAAGCGAAGTAAATCAAGTGATAGCTTAACCGGCAGACGGACGCAGAACAGGGTATCTCATTTGAAGCCGGTCAGGTCGCATGCTAAAATATCAGGTTTGAAACGGCCACCTTCTGCTGTTGATGTGATTAACGTTACTGGCAAACCTGATCAAACCAAGGGCAAACAGCCGCAAAAGACCAAGGCCAAAATCGACCTGAATTACGTCGATGATGGCTATGAAGATACTGACGAAGATGAGGAGTTGCCTACCGAAGGAAACGTTAAAGAAAACAACAAAGAATCGCCGTTCCTGCCGATTATGTCTGCCAACAGTCCTGCACCTCCACAGCTCACCAATGAAACGGTCGTTGCAGTGGCTTCTCCTGAGGCGACTGTACCCGCAATGCTCCATAATACGCGCAATGCAGATGGAAACGTTGCCTCTAGTAGTAAAGATGAGAGCCTTGGTAGTGCTGATAGTGTGGTCAAGTCTGTGTTCACAGATCCGAATCAGCATTCTTGGGCCGATCTAGAACGTCTATCATCCAGAAGGTCTCCTCCTGCTGTTGAAAAACGTTCGGATCAGTCAAGGAATGTGTCAAATGCTGCACAAACTCGAACCCAGCAGCGTTTATGGCTTCAGCGTCGTCAGACGGTCGAACCCAGCTCTCCCGAAGCGGAAGCTGAATATAATAGCACATACGACGGGAGTGAAGGACAGCGGATTTTGTTAATGTCTGGCTGGTCGGCTGGTGAGAATGGTGTACATCTTACGTACAAGCAGAGACGCGAGATCGATCATCTATCTAAAGAACTGGCGAACATACGGAGATATTTCAATCCCGTTCAGGAATCGATAGAACGCTGTCAGACTGTACGCAAGGGATTATCTACGGATCCTCTCTTTGTTCCTATGCAACGGTCAAAGCCAGCAATTGCGGAAGAACTGAGCCAGTCGTTGCCTAAACGCATTTCATCATTGTCCGCTACAACTTTAAATCGACTTAATGAAACTAGCCCTAGTGGGTCTTATTCTACTAAGGCTCCGATGGATCAACCTTCTGATATTAATAGTCTTTCGCACTTATTATCCAGCATTTGGACTCGAGGTTGGAAGGATAAACAAGAGAAGGATGATGAAGAGCAACAAGATAGACCGCAGGCAGCCATTAATACCCAGGCCAAAATAGCTGCGGCAAATCTACAAAGGCCTAGAGGAACAATTAAGTTGGTATAACGAAATATTCTTGCTGTACGACAGGAGGTGCCTGATGCAAGGCGCTGATATAGTTTAGAAGTCCCTCATGCATATGCTTTATTTATTAATCTACAGGAGGCTTGAAGTTGTACTTCGTGCCTTCCTTATAAACATCATCTATCGTTTGATCAAGAGTTCCGTTCTCGAGCAATACCAGATACTTTTTATACAGAAGAAGCGCCGTCCTAGCATCTTCAATAGAATCATGATTGCCAGTTTGAACTTTTTCATCTAATAGATACCACGCCAAGAATTTTAATGAAAGTTTTCTTTGACGAGCGGCAATGTAGAATATGTCTGAGGTATCTCTTATCTGGTCACTCGGCACCTGCATGTTTATGATTCGGAAATCATTAACAAGTCCGTGTCCGACGAATACACATTTCAAGTTTAACAACAGCCATAGCCTGCGATATGCAGTTTCCAGAGTCACTAGCCGTTTCGATGAAATAGTCTGGTCCAGATCGCCGGGTTCAATACCCGAGAACTCCGTCAAGTGGTCGACGACTTCACTGGTAGTAGCAATGTAATCATCAATAAACGGAACTTCAGTCTCATACCGTAACACAGAGACTCTTGCAAGCGAGTGAGACTTCGGCTTAAGGAGCAGTTTCGTTCCATCAGCCCGTATTTCGGTATCTTCTTCACGTAACATTACAAACTCAGCATCAATGCCTATCATAGTACCAGGTTTAGGCGCTTCTGAGCCGGTCAATAACTCATATTCTTTCTTGTAATTCATGAATCGACGGGCATCCGCAGGAATAAAATTTTCCATATAGAGCAGCTCGTCGTTGACTCTATCAGGCTGTACATGATGGAATGCTGGTGCCTCAGATTCTTCATAAACAAGTACCACTAATGATTTCCAAGAGGGCCGCATATCGAAAGCTTCTGCCTCATCAATTTCTTGAACTAAGAAATCGTTGAACAAATACCAATGTCCCTCTATCTTAGTAACGGCCACCAGATGACTCTCCATGCGTCTTTGATGGGAAACCTCGCAGACATACCCAAGCAGATCGTATGTTTTCTCATAGGCCTGATCAGGCTCGGCTTGCCTGATAACTATTTTGCCGTCATCATAGCCCACCCCTATTTTCTGAATGATGTCGAAAGTTGAAGATCCCCCGCTCATCGGTATGTTGAGTACCTTCGGAAGAGATCGAGTTACTCGGAAAGTGCTCATTATCTGATACTTCTGACATTTGTCACACCAAGCTCTTGTTTGACTATACCGCTCTAGTCCAATTTCTAACCGAGACACAAAATCACTAGTCTCTTCTGTCTTTCCCTCTGGGAGTTCCAAAACATATGAGATGGAGGACCGCTTGCTCTCGTTGCCACAGACCAAAGAGCGGATAGTGGTTACTACCTGAAATCCGCATAGTTCTTGCAAAGGACCATCCTCCACTTGAAATCCTAATCTCTGCTCATCAGATGCTAGCTTCTCCATAAGAAATCTCATAAAAGCTTGCAAAAGTTCAGCGTGAGAAGCAAATTGACCAACATCATCTCGTTGCGATTGCAGGCTTAGGTTTTTTATCTGCGATAAAGCTTCATGACGAAAATCAGATTTCACAACATCTTCACGAATTATTCCCAAAGCATAAGCTTGTGGTAGATGATTCAAGGTAATGACGAAATTGCTGGCTTGGCAATGTCTTCCCTCGGCCTTGTGAAGCATGTCGAACAGATAACCAAGCTGCACCAACAGATTAGAGGAATTATCAGTAGCTACTTTTTCTTTACAACATGCATCAATGGCGAAATTGTAAATATAAGATGAATATCGGTACAGCTGTAATAGAGCATTCGCATAAGCATTTGAAACGTCGGCCTCTAAGCCGGCATATTTTGTTCGGTTGTAGAAACTGAAGTCGAAATCTTCCACACCGAATTTTGAATATTTCATCTCCAGCTGTCGATATCTTTTTGGTATAGGTGTCGATGTAGATTCACTCCTATCTCCTGTTTTGCGTTGACCGGAATCTCCCGTAGTTTCAAAGGAATCGTCTGCCAACAGAGAATCTTCCTGAATATCCATCCCAGACTTGGATTTTTCACTGATGAATTTGGGAACGGCTACTGAAGACTTTCTCACGTTACTGATTGAGATATACGGTTTAGCCACATTGCGATGCCCGTATTTCACAGGGTCATAAGGTGCATAACCCGTTGAACTATTGGGGATCGGCTTCATAGCCGATAACAAATCTGCATCCAGTGATTTTGGAAGCATCCCTTTATTGAAAATTTGAACTTTGGGATCTGACCAAGAAGATAACAGTTCTTCTTTGTAAAACGGCACTCCGATACTTGATAAAGGCTGCGAATAATCGTCGACAGCGATAACAGGCAGTTCCAAATCATTTGAATCAGGAAATTCCAGCGAACTACCGAAATCTGTGAAATTCACTGAACCAGCGCCGGAATTGAATGCAGGACCAGTCCAAAGATGGAGAACACCGTCTTCGTCAGCCAGGGCTAAGAAATCACCAGAGCTTGAAATATCCATATTAACAACATACGAGGTAATAGAGGCCTGCTGAAGAAATGTCGAGGCAGGATTGGTAATGTCAACGAATTGCAATTGTCCAGATAGAGACGCAACCACACAACAGGTAGATAGCTTTGGATGTAGACGTACAAAAGCAGCCCCAGCCGGGAAGCCGACGGGTGGTAGCGCTTTCATTGCTCGAATATCAAACACATTGACGAGAGGATCGGGCACATAGCCGGAGTTTCGTTGAGAATAACCACATGCTATTATCAAATGCTGCTTGGAATCAATATCAGCAATCGGTCCAGAATGAGCTTTGAACTTGTGGACCGATTGTAATGAATAAGGATCGACTATATCGATAGAGCCGTCAGATAGTCCAGCAACAATATTATGGGAAGAACGTTTCAGTTTCAATACTGTTGGGGCCTCTTGGGGCCCATCGTGAGACCTTTGGACGCTTCCGACGACGGAAGACCGGTCCAAATTGATAGTACTGTAATATGGATTTTCACCAGAGACGACAATGTCGTACGAAGAGCGGTTCACAAAACATTCCGCGTAAAGGCCGTTGAGCGAGGGGTCCTGGATACTGGTTTTGGCGATGCCCCGACGGTTATCCACTGTTATGCAGTGCGACGAGAGCGAAACCACCCCTCTATCGTAAGTAAGCAGGCTTCTAACGGGGCCATCAACAGCATTGAATGCCGTATATCTAGCGAGGCCCTGCCGATAGCTGGCTATACGGCCAGTGGAATCTCCAGTCCACAGCAAATCAGAACTGCTATCAAACGATAAGGCTGTTACATGACTTAAGGGCATCGGATTACTACGGCTGAGCACTGCATTAGAGCACCTGATGCCGGTCTATACATTAGATGAGCGGAATGTCAGAGAAAAGTACTACTTACGTCTGTCCAGCCATCCATGGGAGGTGGTCAAAGTTGCAATGTTCAACTAATTGGGCCAGAGAGTGTCAACGTCGACTGGGAGTTGAACACAAATCGTCTAGATATGTGCTATACAGGTGATTTTGCCGTACAAGTTTGTTTTTGTGCCATATAAGTAAACCAGCAACGCCCGTACGGCCACAAAAGTATTTTCACAAACCCCGGATAAGGCATCATCGACAAATATGAGCAAGGCATACTCCAAGTCGAAAAACGCCATGCTCGAAGTCAACGAGACGATGTTTGGTTTCTCTGCTTTTATTTTAACAGTCATCGACACCCCTATTCTTGCAACGGGTTCGATGCTCAACGTGCCTACTGGGCATTACTCGGGGACTATCTACTACGATGAGCTAGAAGATCTAGCAAACACCAAGTACTATGTAGAATGCGAAACCAACGGAAGTACCATGGAACTTTCCTGTACAAGGCAAGGAGAAATTGGCGGGAAGATCTTGTTTAAATGCAATATGACGGGGCCTGAGCGGAAATTCACTGGGATGCTGGAATTCACTTAGCATACCAACAAGGAACAATTCAAAGACGTCTTTTGTATTCATAATTTACACATGCTTGGCTCATCCAAAGTAAAGGTGAACCATTGTCCTCACTACGTTGAAGCCAAATAGGCTGATTATATATAAAATTCCGAGAATTGGTATCGGAAATAACAGCAACTCAGTGTGCTCGAGAAACGGCATATTGCTGTACCCTAGAAATGTGATGACGAAGTAGTAACTCAATGCAAGGATATAAAGAGTATTGCCTAGAAACATGCTGATCCAATTTTTGCGGTCCAAGACTGGCAAAAGGATGAACTGAACCACATATAGGCAAAGCCATATGACGAGAAATGAGTTGCAGTGCACATCAAAGCAGTAAGCCCATTCCAGCTCCCCATCAATCGACATGACCCCTCCTGTATTTCTTCTCTTGAGGAATCGGTTGGCAAATAGCCAGCCGGCAGTAGCTATAATCAAGCCCGTGGCCAAAAAGTCCACAAATACCATGTAAACTATCAGCTTCAAAATAGATAATATACCGGGGGAATATGCCAATCCCCATGCAACGGCACTCAATGCCAGTAGACTGGCCAATAGAATGACGAAACTCGGATCATCCCTTGCCCATGTATTTTTTGTTTGTTTGTGATAATACAGCGACTTGTATACTTTGCGGGGAGCAATCACCAGGTAAAGAATCTCCCATGTAGCGGTTTCAAAGTCCAGTGTAGGAGGCCGAAATATCCGTTTGATATATCGTGGAATTCTCCATCCTGAAACGCCGGTTGACTTGGAAGCTCGGCGTACACGAGCTCTTGATGCATCCAGGACGTCACCAGTGGCCAACGGTAGAAGCCCACCAGTGTGTCCCGACGAATACGAGCGTCGCGGCATGCTGGTTCTGAGACTGAAACTTCAATAATATTATCGAGTAGATGAATAAACACTACAGAATTGTGCCGTCTTACGTTTTTCAGCGTTTGTTTGGCACTAAAAACCCGCCAAGTTGAGAGAAATCAAAGTGAACAACAAAAAGCGAGGTTCAGCCGTACCACTTCTCCACCATGAACGCAATGCTATGATACCGCGACTCTTAGTTAGAACCTTGCTATTTTTGCACTGATAACTACTTACATTCGCCGATTTGCTACTTCTTTGCCCGCCGTACTGACTGTTATGTATCATATACTACTTTCCTTCTCTATTTCCCGGTTACACAAACCTCCGCCAAATCATCTCCGATAACCCACCCAATAACACCTCGATGGTGGACGAATCTCCGCTGTTGGAGGGGCCTGCAACCCAGACTCACAGTTCCGTGCTATGGAAAGAACTGGAATCATCATCTAATTCAGACATAAGCCGGTTTATGATCGTTGTGATATCTTTATCATGTATTGGAGGACTGCTGTTTGGGTACGATACCGGAGTCATATCTGGGGTTTTGGTTCTTATAGATGGAGATCTGGGTCGTACGTTATCGGATTTTGAACTGGAAGTTATAACCTCTATAACATCCGTTGGAGGGCTGGTTGGATCGTGGATTGCGGGCATATATGCGGACAGAGTAGGGCGCAAATCCGTCATTACTTGGTCCTGCGTGGTGTTTGTCGTAGATTCTCTCTTCATGGCTTTCGCATGGGCATACGGCTCGCTGGTTGTCGGAAGAGCTATTATAGGCTTAGCTGTAGGTGCAGCTGCAACAACTGTACCTATTTATATTGCTGAGATTGCTCCTGCTGCTCACCGAGGCAAGCTTGTCACGTTGAACAATGTTTCAACAACAGGCGGCCAAGTTCTCGCGTATTGCATGGGTGCCGTATTTTCCAATGTCGATCAAGGCTGGAGATACATGCTTGGAATCGCTGCAATACCTCCGCTGTTGTTTTTACTGGTGGTGTTTATTGTCCCTGAAACTCCCCGGTATTCCATATCCAGGGGTCACCTCAAAACGGCACAACAATCTATTGCCAAACTCTATCCTGGCGCCAATCCTGAGCTGATCCATGCTCTGGTCCAGGAGCTGTACATTGAATCAAAAGAAGCCAAAACGCACACACGGGCCTCTTTCAGAGAGCTCTTTACTGTTCCTGGTCATGTCCGAGCGCTAATAGTAGCCTGTGGTCTCATGGCTTCACAGCAGTTGTGCGGATTCAACGCATTTATGTATTATTCGGCCACGATTTTCAAAGTCATTGGGTTCAAGAATCCCATTTACGTCAGTATGGTTGTTTCCATCACAAACTTCCTCTTCACCTGGGTTGCTATAGTCTACGTGGACGTTATCGGTCGCCGTAGAATGCTTTTAAACACTGTATGGATTATGGTAGTTGCCCTCGTTGTGACCGGGTGGTCTTTCACTCAGCACGCAACTATCGTGGTTATTTCTACTATTGTGTATGTTGCCTCATATGCCTCTGCAATGGGAAACGTGCCATGGCAAGCTATTGAATTTTTACCCTTATCTGTACGATCTTTGGGCTCGATGATGATCTCATCAACCAATTGGATTACAAACACCATAATATCGCAGACCTTCCTATCTCTTCTGCGCGTCTTTGGCCCCAACGGAACATTTTGCTTATATGCATTATTTACGTTTTTCGCATATATTGGAATTTACTTCTGTTATCCTGAAGTATCTGGCATGCCTTTGGAAGATGTCCCCAAGGTATTTGAACGTGGCTTCTTAGTCAATTGACTCCATTCGTTGTCTTTTGTTTACTACTCTAATGCATGTATGGTTATGTAACAATAAATATTTGTAAAAGCGTCAGCATTATTCTGGGATCCCAAGTGATGAACCATACTAGCTCAGTCATTCAGATGGTCAGGTATGCTACCAGGCCATGCAGCCACAGTCCTTGGTCGGACGGAGACATTCTGATCCTCATCCGATCCTAACGCTAAGACATTAGAAAGCTCGTGCCTTCTTTGTCTCAACTCTGTATTCAGACTATTTGTGATATCTTTAACAAGAGTATCATGTCTCGGTTGGCAGGAAAACAGGGTTCTATTCAAATCTCGCACTAGTGCGAAGGCTTGCTTGATAGATTTCGGCGAAGAAGCAGATGTGATCGATCCCAAAACCAGCATAGCTGCGTAATATAACATGATATGAATATGAATTGGTACAAACTGCAAGGCATTCAAGATATCTTTATCGCTGGTTGATAGCTTGATCACAGATTGAGCAGCTGATAACGCAATAGCATCTGACGAATTATCTCTTTGACCCGATGCAAAAGACGCTGACAAGGATGAAGTTCCAGCCTGCCCTAGTTCCTTCAGCCCGTTAGAATAACCATTTGCCTGTAATTCTCGTATTCGGCTTGAATTTATGTGCATCTTAGCAAAGTTGTAGTGGATTAAGGTGGACTTCGACGACCATGTATCGTACTTATTCTCAGATGGTCTTAGCAGACATGCCCAAGCAACCATCCACTTATCAAGGTCAATATTGGTTTTCCACGGAACTCCAATAGAGGACGGCGAAATCAGTTCCCACGCACTATCCTGGAATATTCCTTTAACTGCTTGATTGAACTCCACTTGTGAGACGAGCCGAATGTCGGAATATATAGTATCGGGGCTTTCATTGGCGTTCTTATTGGAAGATGATGAGGAATCAAGCGAATTCGAGCCATCTGGAACCTCAAGAGACTCGAAAAGTTGCTTCAATATGTGGGTTGGATTCTCATCAGTATTGATACGCCCAGATTTCCTTAGTAGAACGGATCTTGCAGCACTAGCAGCATGATCATTCGATTCAATCAGAGGAAGCTGATTGTAAGTCAAACTCTGGTGCCCGTCTAATATATAGATAAGATACCAGAGCCGAAACCTGTCCTCCGTAACTCGTGCAGATACACCTTGCTCTGGAATATTAAGACCGAAGCTCCTTGCTAGCCGAAGAGCCAAAGCAGTGAGCATAGACGAATCAGGAAGCCAAAATCCGGCGACACAGAGAGCCACAATAGTATCCACAGCTTCGGTTTCAGATGTCATGTCCGTAAATAGAACATGTCTCGCCAAACCATCGAGTTCTCTGCGGAGAGAGTGGAATAGGTGGTTGAGAGTAGGATGATGTACAGCAGCCACAGTACAGATAGCTGCTACTAATATCGGTGATCTTGACCAGACATTCGGAAGATCTAAGTGCGAAGTCGAATAGCCGAAAAGATGATGAGAAACTTTTTCATGAAATAGAGAAAATAGCTGTTCGGCTTGTTCGAAAGTTAAAATGCCATTTGACCTAAAGTCCAATCTGTTATTTCTCTCTTTGCTTGTCACCGCGCTTGACGAAAGCGGCCGGCTAACTGACTCCTCAAAACTGTCCAGAAGCTGTGAAATGTCATCGGAATGCCCAAAATGAAGGTCGTCGGTTGAATATAGCGTAGAATTGTGGATGCCGTCATCGAACAAAGCGTGCCGTTCGAGAGAATTATGTGGCGATCTCAAAGAACGATCATGAGCTCGAGAAGAAGACGAATGAGATGCGTGTAAAGATGCAGTAGATGCCGAGGGATTTGGACTGTTATCGTACATGGACAGTGAATTTTGCGACTGTGCCGAATCAGCAGCCATTAGATCCGCATAGGCATGAGAATCTGCATTGAAAGAGCTGGAGCCGTTTGATGCATTCTGTAATAACGATACGATTGTATTCAAAGTTTTGTCAAAGCCATCCAATCGCTTTTCCACGCTAGACATCCAGTCAGCATCGGGAACATGTCGAGCACTTGTAGGCACCTTCATCTCATAGACACAGTCCAAATTTAACTCATGACATCTTTGACATTTAGCCATTCCCTGACTAATACATTTCAGCTTGGATTTTCGGCAGTTTTGACATGCTTTTGACACTTTTGTTGGAGGCTGAGCCTGGTCTTCCCCTGTTTGGATCGCAACACCATAGGGTTTGTGCTTTTTACCCTGTAATGACCATGAAGTAGAATATTCTTGGTATGCTCTTTTATCGTTTCGCGATCCTTCAGTATCCGGTGCAGGGCGTTTTCGTTCCATTTGCGGGTAGTGAGGATAGGAAAGGCGATCGGATAAGTTCCAAGCCGAAGGGTATCATATGATATCCAGCATGCCAACTTGGTTTCGAAACTTTACGTGGAATTGAAAATGTACGAAAGCAGGAGAATTAAAACCATAGAAAATGCTAAATTAAATTTAATCGCAAAATTTTGCTAGTAATATGTGGTCTAGATGCAAAAGTAAGTATGCCAATTGTATGGTTGTGCTGATAAGCGAAGCTTGGTCATTTTCAACTAGCTAAGCCTTATCTTTCTCTTTGGACTCTTTCTTCTTCTTCTTATGCTTATCATCCTTTTTCTTCTTCTTATGCTTTTCATCCTTCTTTTTCAACTTTGCTGAATCTTCCACCATGCTTTCCTTGGCTCGTCTGTGTTTCTTGTCCTTTCTCCGGCTCTTCTTTGCCTCGCGCTTCTTTGATTTCAACACTTTTTTTGCGCGTTTCACTTCTTCTACCGGTAAATCTGCAGATATAGAGTCCTGCACCTCTTTCGACGCTAGTTTTGATCTTTTGGATTTATCGTTTAATGATTCCTCTAATGTCCCTTGCAATAATCCACCGCGTACAAACATACGGTACAGCGGCGAAAGAGATTGCGATACACCACTAGCTGTAAATTCCTTCTGCTCAAAAGAGACTATGCCCGAAGCCCCGGAACTGACATCCAAGCTCTTAAGCTGCCCATCGAATACTCGTTCCCACCACGCTTCATGCTCATTGCCGTTATGGCCTAAGCCTTTGGTATCCTTTTTATGTCTGACCAGTATAGGTTTCCGCAAGCTTTCTTTTCTCAGACCCTGTCCAGCTTCCCAGCCGTATGATTTTAGGTATGCAGAAGCATCCATCGGTGCAACGCTCCGGTTGTATTTTTCCTGATTCCAAGTTTCCTGATCGAAATATTTTTTTATCGGTGCAGATCTTCCATCATCTCACATTTAGCAATGCCTGATGAACGGGAAATCGAACAAAACAGTTACGACTTAGAACGGTTTCTTGTGAAAATAAGAGATTTGAGACAAGGCTCGGAGCGTAAAGACGACTTACAAGAAATTAGGCTCAAGGCCATTGAGCATTTGCATCTTCCTGTGCAGGACTGGCAGGACTGGATTGACGATTTGGCTGAACTCTCAGCGTCTCCACAAGACATCCAATCTGTGCTGGATGATTCGCTTGAAGCATTTCCGTCTAGTGTGAGCATCTGGCAAAAGTGCATATCGCTAAACCAAGAGGGCTCGCTGAGTCAGGCGTCCTACGGCGAGATACTGCAAAAGGCACTAGCCAACACCAGGTACATTATTCCACATAGTAAAGCTATTTGGGACATATGGTGGATGAATGGATTGGATAATAAGGAGTCCTTTCCCCAGAATAAACAAGCCATTCTTGACTTTTTAGCCACTCCGCATGAGGGTATCGATGACACTTTTGCCCAATACTCTACGTTCATCTCAACATTTGATAGTGAAAACTACGAGATGGAATTGTCAAGTGCCAATAGAGTTTATTCTGATTCGAAGTCGGTGCTTTCAGAGCGCCGCATGTACGAGGATCTCGTCAAAGAACAGCCCTCGCTCGAAAACTACGCATCATACATAAACTGGGAACTATCCAGAAGTAAAAGAAGATTCCAGCCTTTACTTGTTAAAGCCCTTTACGAGAGGGCTGTTATGGAGTATCCTACTGTTCCAGAGATATGGGATGACTATATTGTTTTTCTCATGGACAGATCCAAGCATTTTGTGCCGGATTCAGATGTACAGCAGGTGGTTGATCGCGCAGTAAAATTCTGCCCGTTCAGCGGTGTGTTATGGTCAATTGCTTTTGAGAGAAAATTCAGCTCTCTGCTGGATAGCAAGGCTCCGGATCAAGATGCTATTGCGGATCTGGAAAGCTTTAAAGAAGATATTCTAAGCATACCTTTTTTTAATCCTCTAAACAGTTTTCAGCACTATGAAAATTGGAAAAAAGTTATCGAATGTTGGATTGGTGTTTTAGCTTACTACCCAAATGCTTTGGAGCTTGACGGGATCGATGACGTTGCAGACGAATACATAGATACCTGTGCACAGTGGTCTCAAGAATCCGATGGCTTTTATCTAGAACTGCATATTATCCGAGCTGCAACTGCACAGAATTTGCTCTCTTGTGCCACTAAAATATGGGACGCTGTATCGAAGTACCGAAGTTCTAGTTCTCAGTTTTGGGCCAGCTATTTAAGATGGGTTTCCTATGAGGCCAAGCAGCCGCCTGAAAAGGCAAAGGATGTGGCGCTAAGAGCTTTGTCTCATTTGAGTCTCGACGAGCCTCAGGTTATAATGGATGAGTGGCTATTACTAACCCGTCTACACCATAATGAGGATATTAACCGTGTATACTGCGAATCAAGATTGGCTATCAAAGCAATTAACCGCAAAAAATGGAGTCTTCTACAACAGCACAATAAGCATCGAAATGATACTGACGAAATTCAAGAAGATGAACCTGCTGCAAAAAAGCTACATGTTGATGATAAAGCAGGAAGCAATGGTCCAGATAAAGAGCATAGATCCGTGATTGTGTCAAATATGGCACCTGGAACAACTGAATCACAGATCGCTAAATTCTTTTCCGACTGTGGCAAAGTGAAATCGGTAGAGATTAATGGAGCTTCTGCGTTTGTTGAATTAACTAATGATGACGACTACTTGGCAGCACTGACCAAAGATTACAAGTTGTTAAATAAAGCGTCCGTGAGAGTGGCCTCAGGAAATTCTACAACGGTGTGGGTAACTAATTTTCCTCCTCCGTATGCTTCAAGCGATGTTCAGAAATTGTTTGAAAAATACGGTGAGATAATTACTGTCAGAATGCCTTCATTGAAGTTCAACGTTAACAGGCGGTTTGCCTATGTTCAGTTTTCCAGCAATGAAGATGCAATAAAAGCAGTGGAAAATCTTGACTCAACGGAACTGCGAGATCCAGATTCAGACAAAACCTACTCTTTGGTGGTGAAGTTGTCCGACCCTTCACATAAGCAACAGCGATCGGGCGGTCTCGCTGAAGCGAGAGAATTGATTGTTAAAGGCATTGACTTCAAGGTGTCACCTGCTGATATACAAAACTTTTTTGCTCAGTTTGGAGAAATTGAACACGTCAAAGTCCCCCCAAGTAAACATGATTCAAGCCGTTTACATGATGGCTACGCTTTTATCACCTATTATGAGAAGCAATGGGCAGACGCTGCCCTAGCAGCAGCAAATGGAATCAAGCTAGGTGATCGGACAGTAAATGTTTCAGTGGCTCACAAACGGTCACAAACTGTCAAACGCGTAGGAAAGTCAACTGGCGAAGACAAGAAAAATAGGATCATTCATCTGACAGGTATACCCGATACGGTCAATGACAGCCAGCTCCGTGTTATGGTCGAAAAGTATGGTCCAGTTAATCGGACTACGACTAATCCTGGAAAACACACAGCTGTCATAGAGTTTTCCAAAGTTTCAGACGCCGGACGAGCAGCTTTAGCCCTTGAAGGTGAGAGCATGGGAGGTAACAAGATATTTATTGGTGAAAAAGCACCAAATTCTAAACCTAGTACTATGTTTGTTCCACGAACTCTAAAACATAAGTAGCAGGATAATGTACAAATAACATGCATGCTTTACTCTTGACCATTCAGTGCCTGACGAAGCTCTTGCAGAACAATGGGAGATTTCTCCCAGGCTCTCAATTGCTCGAGGCTCTCAAATATTTCTGATCCATATAGCGATTGTACAATCCGGGCCAAGCGGCCACCTACTCTGGCAGATTCTACCCGGACTTTTTCGTGGTTCATGTCCTTACTGCAATGTTCGAGCACGTTGCCCCACAATTCTCTGAATATAACTGAGGCTCTTTGGGATGCACCAGCATTAGAGGCTTTGACGACACTTACTAGAGAGTCAATGGAAGTCAAAAACGCCAGCTTAGTCCTCCAGGTGGCTGCTATCTTCTCGGAGGTGAAAACTGTTTGAAGGTACCGAGAGAGTCTGGCAAGTAAGGAGTCACCGATAAGATTTCCCCGGCGATCCGATAAAGCAAAACTACTTATGGCACCTTGTAATATTTTGTTCCGTTGCTCCTCTTTTGCTGTGTTGTTCGAAAGTGAAGAGGTATTTTTCATATGCGTATCACCGCCGCTGTCATCGGAGTCGCTATCGTCAGACGAAACATCCAAGTAATTATCAATAACACCGAAAAAGGCATCACTTATATTTGAATCAGAGAGTTCAGCCAGGTATTTTCCCAAAAAGGGGATTATAGCTATTTGATACTCCTTGTTTCTTCTTTTGATCTCAGTAATCGCCACACTATCAACTTGATCCATGACATCACTGTTCGCTAGTAAAAATGCTTTGGAACCGATGCTTAGTACCATTAATGCTTCAAAAACATTTTCTTTTCCTTTCCATGATTTTCCCGCGCTTGCCTGGAATAGAGCTTGGTAGAGAGATCTGAGCGTTTCCGCGTCATCCTGCCCTTCTTTAAACGACTTTGAAGCATCAGCAATGGTCTGAGCAACTACTTGTCTTATGCTCCAAGATAAGCTTGTCAAATGCTCATTAGCCAAACCAAGAATTTCTTTTAGGTATAATTTTACAGCGCCGCTTCCACCAGTACTATCACTCCAAACGAGTTCAAACTGCTTGCGCACCTCTTCGTGGCTATCGTGTTTAGCAATAAATACAAATGGTAAAAATTCTGCCAACAGAGAAGAAAATTTATCGGAAGCATGCTTTGAAATTGCATGCACACAAATTCCACTAAGTTTTCGGCTTCTGTCTGTTTCTGAACCAAAATAGAGCTTTCTCAGGAAGGCGGAATAGTCTAAAATAGCACTTTGAGAAGCTGCTCGACAAATATATCCACTAGAGATTGCATACGATTGACCAACAGTTTCATTCCTGTCCCCAATTTGACTTCGACTGGCAAGTAGAAGTGTATCAGCAAAAGGCGTGATTTGATAAACGTTGCGCAAGACGAGAGTAACCAACAGTCTACTAGCGCCAAGTTTCGAAGGGAGGCCAACAGACCTCCTAATAACTTTTGAAAGCCTCGGAATAATATCTTCCATAGTAGACTTATCCGACTGATCTATCATCCTTTCGATGGCATCCATCATCGGTGACGATCGCAGATTCTGCATTCTTGAGGCATCAATTGCTTCGCTTGTAAGTCCATATTTATCGGCATTCAACGCCAAATAATTCATCGCCTGAGGTTCCAAGGTGGACAATAGGTCCAGGAATTCTTCAACTAGACCAGGAATATACGGTTTTAGACGTGTCCCACCCTTCTTACACAGCTGCAACAAAGTATCTAGAGCGAACTTTTGAACATCTTCGGAATCAGACTGCAAACCAGACGTGCCAGTCAAAAATGGAATAAGGTCCTTCAGTATAGCACTAGACACTCTATCCGAGGAACCAGAGTCGACATCCACATAGCGAACTAATGACGAAGCTAATCCGCGAGTAAGCTGCATACCGGCGACACGGACACTGTCCTTCACATCATCAACAACTCTAAAACTCATGAGCCATATTCTCTCAAGATGATCCTGATAATCTTCTACAGGCTTTGTTTGCAAGAGTTCAGAGAGCGCTGCGGCACTTGCTTGTCGCACTCTCCATTCTCTGTCCCCCATGCCTTTAAGTAAATCATTCAGTATGACGAAGAAATTAGCACTTACGGTCTTCGATTTATTTTTGATCAGAGTATCCCATATGCTACGCATAACCTGTTGGATTGAGGGAATAGGATCAAATCTATACCGGTAGAGTTTAGGGATAAGAGATTGCGACATTCGGCTGTTGGATTCCAAGAGCTCGTCGAGATTTGCCTTCGATAAAAGACTCCCAAGTCCAAAAGCAGCTCCTTTCCTTGAGGCCCATAACGATGAATTTGCTGCAAGCGACATAAATTTGTAGACCAAGCTTGGATCACCAGCTTCAGATGCAAGGTTCAATATGTCTTTGTACGTCGATACAGAGCCATCATTAGTGTTTAGCACACCGGGTTCGAATAACTGTGAATCCTCAGAAACAGTTCCCGAAGTGAGTCCATAACTAGAATCGGTTGTGAAAGATTTTACTAGACCCTTGACCAGTTTTTCTTTCAACTCGTTGTCGCCCAAGTCATAGACAATACCCAGTCCTCGAGAAGCAGCCTCCTGTATCACCTCATCTCGATCAGAAAGAAACTTCATAAAACTTAAATGCATATTTTCAAGTTGCAACCTGGTTTCGGGTAGTGGGCCGCAATACTGTGCTAGACTGAGCAACCAGATGCAAGCAAACTTCCTAAGTAATGGCTTGGGCGAACGACACGTTACCACTGCATGTGTTATCACATCAGAAAGACGATTAGAATCAGGTCTTGGAACGTCAACAGTTTCGATGCCTTGAATATCTAAGTACCTATCTGTCAACGACGATCGCCAGCCAGCACTAGCTAGAGCCAAAGCTTCTCCGCTTGCAAACATCACATCTGTATGCTTGCTTGTAGTGTATTCATACAAGGTGTTCATATATTCTTTCCAATTAGAATCGTCATTCAAAGACAACGAAGCATAGGCAAGAAAAGAGCGATCGTTTCCAGCTTTCATGAGGCTTAAAACTTTTGCCTTGACCGAAATAACGAGTCCCTCACTTGATACACCATACAAGAGTAACTGAAAAATAGACTCTATTCCAACACTGATTTCTATCGCATCATGGGTATCGTTCAGCCAACTGGCAATTTTATCCAAAGTTCCAGACAGCTCGCTGAAAGGAATGACGCTCAACTTTCCGCGTAATTTCAATCTTGATACAATAAAAGAAGTGGCAAATAACTTTCCAGCCGTTGCATTACCGGACGTGAGCTGAGAGAGCAAGCCTTTCGCAGTTTCCGAGTTACAAGTGCCCAATATTCCAATTCCGTTCGCAACCGTCTGCAAATACGCAAACTTTGAGTTAGAAAGAAGAGGCAAAAGATCATTTACACAGGCCGCTTGCCTCTCAACAACGAACGGTGGGGAAAGAGATAACAATTGAAGCCATATTTTGGCACATTCGAGAAGATCAGAGTGGCCCTCTTTAACAGCAGCCAAGAGTAAATTGAAGAATTTGTCAAGCCATTGGTAAGTATTTTCATCACTGGCGATTTCAGATAGATAATCACGAATAACTGACCTGACACTTTGATCAACCTCAACTGCTGTGGCTAAATGGTCGGCCCATTGATCATCTACCACTATTGGAGACCTTTTTCCTTTTACAGCTGCCATAATTAGCACTTGTTCTAGATACACCATAGCAGCAGAAAATACAGGATAGGCCAGCCCATGTAAAGAGTTGCCAGTAGATATAGTGGAGGAGCCAGATTGAAAAGAAGTGACCGTATTTAAAAGCTCGTCAAAGTCTGGAAACTCCACCTCATCACTCGAAGCGGAAACATCAGCGTATTTTGAGTTCAAGACCTTGTACCAATAAGGATGAAGGCCTCTTGAAGCTTCGTCAATGACATCAGATCTGTTTTCCCTTGACATTCCAAGAATACATATGAATCTGGCAGATGGGTCCTGGTAGGGAGCCAAACGCACAGCATATCGTACAGCGACAAAGCGGCAGCTTTGGTCAGATCTGGTGGAATCGAAGTAGCTAGGTAAAATTTGCCCAACAGTATGCTTGAACTCCAAAGGCATCTTGTCTACGGAAGATAAGACTTCGGAGAGCGCCTCTTGTATTGAAGCTTTCAGATCCTTGACGTCATTCTCCAAACTCTCAAAAAGAAAGCTGATTGCACTCATATCTTTCAAGAGCTCCGGACTCCTCTTGATTAGAACTCCAATTGAAGCATAAGCAGTAGATCGTAATGAGGACATGTAGTTGTCTCTAGATTCCATTCTTGGCCATCCTTGATCCTCAATCCACGATCGAAGAACTGAAACAAGGTGCTCTGCATACCCAGATACGATGTTGTCAGGAGATTCTCGACTTGTCCAGCGGACAAGTTGCATGGTAGACTGATTTGCTTTTCTGTAGCTCGATTGAAGACCTGCCACTATCAAGTCGGACGGATCTAAATTGGCGATGCTGTGGCTCTTGCAGCACAGCTGCAAAATTTGAGCCAAAAGCGTTGGTCTGACAGGAGGAGAGGAGACTCCAAGATCACGCAAATGAATATAAATATCAGAGGAATCAACGTCGACTCTCAATGTCCTAAATGCACTCTCAGCGTCGTTGGAGATATCAGATCGTGATGAATGAGAAGCAAAGAGCAGAGGAAAGAATAACTCCTCATCTGTGAAGCCATTTGAAAGGAGAAACTTAAGAGCCTTCACTTTAACTGCAGATAATTCAGGTTGTTCTAAGCTAGCAGGATCGCCTCCAGTAAGAAACTGATGATCATTGGTGCTCATTCCCGGTACGACTGTAGCACCACCCGTCTCCTCTGGATCCGCTGGTTGCTCATAAAGAAACAAAAGAGCCAATTTATTGGATAAAAACCTCGATTCGTCGGGATGCTTATCAAATCCATAAATCGAGCGAAAATTGTCATATTCTGGGGTACCCTTGCTTGGGGCAGTCCAACTCTCAAGCAGTTTACGGAATATTCGAAAGAGTTTGGACGCATAGGTATCAGATTGTTTGGAAATTCCATTGACAATCGAAGGGAGCAACGATGCCTTTGTTTCCGAGCTCAAGTTGTCGATACCTCGCCTGATATACATGAGATCAATATTCTGCATGAGAGTCTTATCACCGGTAATACCTGAATCATTGAACTGCTCAATCAGCGCTTGAACAGGCAATTGAATAGAACTGGAATGTTAGATTCGAAGAACAGTTAGTTTCAATCCACTGAGATATTCACATACCTCGATCGCAATCGTTGATCAACATGCTGACAGACCTCAAGAACCTTCTGACGAACACTCGAGTGAGGCGAATTCAATTTCAGCAGCAACGGCGGCAAGTACACGCCGAGAAGTGACGAAAGTTTTTCATCGGACTTTGCTAGGGCTATGCGCAACTCCACCTTGTTTATTAGGGAAAGTTCTGCTTCGGCCATTGTTGTTCTGTGGCGATGATATGTCAGCTAGTATACACAATAACAAGCTCTTAGAGTGGCCAATTATCATAAAACTTGTAATAAATGTCAAGTACAGCTCAAGGATGACAATAGCGCGAAACTCTAAATTTGAAGTGCCCGGCGTTTGCGTATGCTCTATATATGTACAAATAGCGTTAGCCCTCTAAATGATAAGTGGCACGGTGTATTTCAAATCGAAGGGTGGAAATTTGTATGGAATGCTCAGGAACAATGGAATCAGGGGCAAATAACTAATCAACATAAAAGTACTGGAGGAATGCTAGATTCCAGATCTGTTTTCTACGAGCCTAATCTTATAACGTTAAAATCAATAAGGCCGGCAATAAACTTGATATCTCAGATGAACATCACGTGATATAGTCTATATGAAAAAAAAAATTCCACCCTGGAGATCACCACGATTTATACGCACAAATGAGTTTATTTGAGGTAGAGGGATGGTCTTTGGCAAGTAAAATAGCTCGTGAAAGCGAGTCAAAGCATAAGAATAAAAAGAAGGATACAAAGAAGCCAAAAGATATACGGACATCCGACATTGAAGCCCTGATAAACGACGCCAGGCCAGAGACTGTACCGAAGCAGAAGCAGCATGAAAGCGAAAACAAGACCAAGAAGCGGAAGCATGAAGATGTTACCAAGGATCTGAAAAAGAACACCTCATCGGAAGAACCTGCACCTGTTGTCAAGAAGGTCAATAAGTCAACAGCGAAGGAATTGACACCTCTTCAGCAAAAGATGCTTGAAAAGCTGAGCGGATCACGGTTTCGTTGGATAAACGAACAATTGTATACGACTACATCGGAGAAAGCGTTAGATTTAATGACGAAAAATCCAGAAATGTTCGACGAATATCACAAAGGCTTCAGGTCTCAAGTACAGAGCTGGCCCGAGAACCCCGTGGATACTATAGTGTCTCAGTTTAAAGAGCGCGCTCAAAAGCCATTGAATGCACCGGGTGGACTTTCGGGAGACAAGTCTACAGGAACGGTGCTTGTGGCTGATATGGGATGTGGAGAAGCCCAGCTAGCGGCCGATCTGGCGAAGCTGAAACATCAGAGCAAGTTACGCAAGCTGCATTTCCAAGTTCATAGCTTTGATCTGAGAAAAGCCAATGAGCGTATTACTGTTGCAGATATAAAAAATGTGCCTTTGAAAAATGAGTCTATTGACGTGGCAGTGTTCTGCCTGGCACTGATGGGAACCAACTTCTTGGACTTTATCAACGAAGCATATCGCATTCTAAAACCACGAGGAGAAATATGGATAGCAGAGATCAAATCTCGGTTTCCAGGCAATCAGTATGATTCGTTCGTCAAGAAGCTGAAAAGTGCTGGATTATTTCATAAGACTACGGACGACACCAATACTATGTTTGTACGGTTTGAGTTTTTCAAGCCTCCAAAGGACATAGCAGCACAGAGAATGAAAAAACACGAGCTGGCAAATAACAAGAAGCGATTTATTGAGAGAGACGAAGCCCCTGAAGAGGATAACGGGTGGGTTCTCAAACCTTGCATTTATAAGCGGAGATAATTTGACTGGTCACGACAGATCATTCTGCCATGTTACATACGATTTGATGGCTTCTGCGCTTGTCAATGATTCTATAGAATTTAAATTATTGTTCATATCCACGTTGTACATATCTATGCAAAATCCCGCAACTAAATACTTCAAATTGGTCGATTAACTTGCTGAGTTGCTGTGCACGGACCCCCGCCAATGCAGTTGTGAGATAGATTTTTTTTTTTTTTTTTGGTCGTGTTCTCATTTCAAATTTCCCGGGAAAATAGTGGTTGTTACCACCATCAACGAGTACCCGCTTTACTTGCTTGCCTTTTTTCTATTTGCTTCTTCAGTCTCTCTGGACGGCCAATATGTTCGCTTAGCCTTTAATTCATTTACATTGGTCACGGGTTCAGGTATTATTTTCAAAAACGTTATTTGAATTATCGGAGTATTGATCGGCTTAAAAAAACACGGTCATAAGCTTTATGGCCATAATGTCGTCCGAGGGCTCCACTTCGCGGTCCGAAAGTGGGCTCGGAAAAGCAGAATCTCCGGATCCTTCATCTTTTGCATCACCTTCTTCAGCGCGCAAGTCTTTGAGCGCGTATTCTTCTGCCTTGAGTGCGTCGTCGTCTTTGTCAGGCTCGAACGCAAACAGCGAAATGACCAGTACCGGCAACTCGAGATTCAGGCATTATCACCATCCTACGGTCTCGGAGTCGCCTTTTCTTGTTTCGCTATGCCAACGGTATATTAATGACAACAATGTCGAAGGTTTGGCCAAAGTGGCTAGAAATAGAGGCTTGCCTCCGATGCTTAGACAGTATACATGGCCCATGCTATTGGCCACCCATCCCTATGTGACGAATCCGTCTTTATTAGATGAATATCCTGACAGCTCGAACGAAAGAAGGGCCGCGAGGAGTAATATCCCATATAAGAGAATCCGGGGCGAGTTGGAGCGGTGCCGAAAGGCAACCAGTCGGTCAAACAGGACTAAAACTGTTGACCAGAGCATTCATAATAGCACCGAAGATAAGAGCATTTCTAATCCTACTACTAATAATCCTTCAGGAAAGTCCGAGGAGTATGACGATCCTGCTGTAATAGAACAAACTGTTAGGTCCCGTTTAGAGGATCAGCGCTTCGAACAAGTCGAAGATGCAGTGGTGAAGTTTCTCACCAAATGGAAGCAAACAGTATCATATGATCCAGGCCTGATTTGGTGTGCTGCAGCTTTGGCTGAATGGGTTCATCCTGTTTTTGAAATGAGCCAGTCCCATTTGAATAGCCGGCCTAGGAATCACTCTAACGCGTCTAATGGTAGCAGTGAATCGACAAGCGATTTGTCGTCACCAGATATAAGCCCTTTACAAATATGGAACCCCGCATCTCGTTCATTTGCTACAGTTTATGAACAACTAATGCTGGTCATTTTGCATTGTCCAGCAAAGGCATCTGATGGTCCCTCGGGGCCGCTTGATTCTCCTATAGACCAACGTGTAATGCTGTTTTTAAGCGGTCTTGAGAATCTTCTTCCGGATTTATCTGCTCATTTCGATGAAGAACACATTTTACAGACTGTTGGTGGTGATGAATGGCTAATTTGGTGGCTCAAGTGGCTCGGTGCACGAGTACTTAATAAACACGACGTTGGACGCATATGGGATATGTATCTTGGATGGAGACCTAATGAGAGCATTGTAGAAGGAGAAGACGAAGCAAAGACACTAAACCAATCTGGTGATGAAAGAGAGCAGGGCTTAGGACTGGATCCATTCTGGAATCCCAATAATCTCGAGAACACGGCCGACATATTGGATCCTCACACACAGCATGTCTTTGTTTCTACGGCAATATTGAAAGCGAATAAAGGGCCGATGATGGAATTAGATAAAAGCGAAATAAGGCAATTTCTAATGCGCGTGCCAAGGGTAAAAGACATTGAATATGTTATTAGCGAGGCAGGGGAGGACTGGCGGTCCTGGCAGTGGAAGGAAGAAAATGAGGATAGTACATAAGACATTATTTCACGAGCGCAGAATACATTTATGAATAAGTAGCATAATGCTTAGACTGTTCGATTTCGAAGCACAAAGCTCGGCAATGTGGTTGATGCATATATTGCTGGTACACTGAATGAATCTAAGTCTAAAAATACAAGGAAAAGAGAGTGAAAACCAATTTCATCACATGCCTCCCTCGTCAGAGTACCAATCTTGCGTGAGCAACGAAAACCCTTCGTGTTCTGTGTTTCGTAATATGTTGGCTTTTTCAGCCAGCCATTCGTTTCTTACATCAGAATAGCCTTTCTTCCATTGCTTGTCTCGCAGCTCATTGATCTTTTGTTCCACCTTTTGCCGTTGCTCTTCTTGAGCCATCCATTCCATATGCTTCAAGTCATCGGATGAAGGTTCATATATATGCCAAATGGTGTAATGCGGTAATCCAACTACCGAAAACCGCATTCTTTTACACATCTTTCCAAATCCTTCGGTTTCGGCATGCTTTTGAAACGAAAAAGCAGGAAAATGAGCGCCTGCCCTAAAAACACTGGCCTTGGATAAAATAGACACACCTCCAATTCCATCAAGCTCCATTTCCACCTTAACGTCTCCAAAGGGATCTCTCAAATAAGCCAGATGAGGTCTCCAAGTGGCATATTCGGCATACCCTTCAACAATCACTGCATCTTCGTCCAACTGGTCAGCGAGCTGCAATGAAGTCTCGCTCTCTTGCCATGAATTCAAGTCATAGGGCTGTTCATTACCCAACCAATCAGGCAATGGTCGCCATACATTAGGAACAATGACATCCTTATCGTGGCTCATGAGATCTTCCAAAATAGTGGCCGGCACTGTTTCGACATCAGCATCTCTCCAGTAAACCCAAGAATGGTCAGGCTTTAATGCAACACTAAGAAGCCAGTTCCTAGCTCGGGCCATTAGCTTTCTTCGGGGGCCCTGAGCTTCAAATCCATGCCGATCGCTAAAACCTTGGCCGATAGCTTGACCAAAGTTTTTCTCGTAGATATTAATATCACCAAACCTCTTGCTCTCATCGGGGTTTTCTTGGGCTTTAGTTAACAACTCATTGAGCGTACCAAGAGTGTTATCTTTGGAGTCCGAGACCAAGAAACCCAAATCTATCAAGTTATGAGGATAGGTTAAGTTGTTCATGTGATTAAAAAACATAGGTAGATGGGCGGCGGCATCTCTTAATGGGACAAGAAATAACACGCGTTCCCTTCTGTGGGCCGCATCTTTAGTGCCCTGATAGTCATTAAGGTCATAGTAATATATGTTGTCGCTCGGTGCATCCTCTAACGTCAGACTGCCAGGGAGACTATATCTGATAGAGGAAGCAAATGACATGAACAAGCCCAACAACAGTAAGACCGGCACCGTGATTAAAAGGATTGTTTCTAGAAGAGATTTTTTCTTCCGAAATAACCGATTTAATAGTTGTGATTTCTTGTTTTTGCTGCTATGTCTAGCTGTGTTAGTGATGTGTCTAAATAACGAGAAATAGGGTTTCAGGACAATTTTAGGAGTATAGAGCCAAGCAGAGCAAAAAGAAGACAAAGATGCAGGGTCGTAAAACCTTGCAAAATCTTGGCATTGCTTTCAATGTTCACAGTTTTTTTTGTTTTTTTTTGCTTGCGTTTGTTGCTTAACAGCACTCAAACGGTGCAATGACATCTCATCTGATGACCAGTGGCATTGCAAAAACGAAGAAAACGATGGTAGCCCCGGTCAACCCATGAAAAGGACAAGTGAGAAAAAAAGACCACAGAAATAAGACAAGCTCGCCTTGTGTCTGCGGGAACTTTCCAGGGGACCGTGTTCGCATGCGTTATCGATAATCACTTTAGCACAACACTGTATACCACAAAGCACTCAAGACAAAAAACAGAGACAAAATATTAAAGAACATTTACATGATCAGTACAGGAGCTGATCAGATGAATCTGTTCGAATAAACGCCATCAGTGACATCTCCGATGGGTGATTGACCGGCTATCCCCCTAATCAAACTAGCTGAACACTACAACAGCGGTCTCAAACAGGCCCAAACACCAAAAAAATCGTCCACAAAACACACAGAACAACAAGTATACTTACGAATGACGACCATAATGGTCCATCCCATAGTGGTCCAGCTCACTGCTTTTCAGTGGCATGCTCATCTGCAGCAGCGGTATGACTGTTAGCCAAGTAGTGCGCAGATTTACAAAGACCGAGTGCGTTCAGCAAATATACGCGTCAAAGCTCTCTGGTCCAAAGCTCGAGGTTCTATGCAAGTCGTCGATAACGAAAATGCAGCCGTTAAGATTTCTAAAACAAACAATACAGCAAAAGTGACAACACCGTTGGTTTGGGAGAGGGTAATCGCCGCACGGTTGGAAATGAAATGGCAAAACTTAACTGAGGCCAAACTTCAACGGGCCAAAACCTAACTGAGCCAAAAAAAAAAAGCATGCAGTGTGCAAGTAAGTAACAAAAGATGAATATTATTGATGCTGTTGCTAACTGTAGTCTCCGGGGAGCCTCCCAAGGACCCGGTCGTGGCGCCGTCTGGCCATATTTATGAGCGATCATTGATAGAAACATATATATCAGAAAATGGCAGTGATCCTGTGACTGGTCAACCGCTCGAAGCCAAAGATTTGATAGAGATTAAATCTTCTCATATTGCCCGTGCAAGACCCCCGGCTGCTACCTCGATACCCGGGCTGCTGGCAACATTCCAGGCCGAATGGGATGCTTTGGCTCTCGAGACGTTTTCGCTAAGAAAACAGTTGCTGGAAACCAAACAGGAATTATCGTCTGCACTGTACAAAAATGATGCTGCTGTCAGAGTGGTTGCTCGTCTGACGAGGGAACGCGACGAGGCCCGTGAATCGTTGGCACAATTAGCTGCTAGTCTGGGCCAACCACAGGCCGAGTCTATGCAGGTCGATTCGGTAATTGCATCTACTGAAGGCTTACAGATTTTGCCATATGCGTCGGAAATTGCACATAAGAAGGCTGAAATGATTGCAGCAAGAAAGAGAGGCGAATTCCGTGTAGATGCTGATGTCTGGGCTACACAGCAAGATATATCCAATCTGAAAGAAACAGGCAAATCAAAACAACTATTTACTAGCGTGGCACATGCTGCGCCTATTATCTATGGCGACAACGAGTTTTTGGTGCTTTCTGGCGGTGGAAAAAACTCGGCTGGTGTATTTGACCCTCAGTCAGCATCTCTAACTCGGTCCATCTCCACTAAGGGCCAGGTGACATCTGTCTTGAGCGTTGCAGACGGCAAATATCTGGCTATCGGTCTTAAATCAGGCTTTATTCAGATATTCGAAGTCACAGACGACGCGAGTTATTCTCTCTATAAAGAGTTCAAAGCACACAAAGGTGCATCTGCCCAGCTGGCTCTGGTGCCTTATAATAATATAGTGGCCTCAGCAGGAAGCGATGGCTCGTGGGTTCTTGTTGATTTCGAGAGTGACTCAGATGAGGCGGTCACTTTGCTTGGCACAGGAAGTTCTGGTCTTAAATCTATAGCTATCCATCCAGACGGATTTTTGGCAGCCCTGGGCACCACTGATGGCCAGATTCTCATTTACGATCTTTCAGAAAGTGATGTTTCTCAGCCCGCTGCCAGCTTCTCTACTGGCGATGAGCCCGTAACTAGTTTGAGCTTTGCCCAGAATGGTCGGTGGCTCGCTTCTTCTTCTGGAAATAGTGCTTCGGTCTCTATATGGCACCTCGGCAAACAAGAACTTCTTACTAGTATTGAACTGGCTCATTTAGACGGGTCTTCTATATCTAATATTTCTTTTGACAGCAGTACCAACTTTATTCTGGCTGCCTCTAACAAGGGACTGGAAGTTTCTGCTTTCTCAAAAGAGTCCAAAACTTGGAATGGCGGTATATTTGTTGCTTCTGATACTGCTGTCGATGCAGTTTGGGGGCCCAACGCTAAATCTATTGTCTCTGTATCCGCAAAAGGTGTTTTTCATATTTATGCTGTATAATAATGCCATTATATTTCCGGTACATGTTCAAATGTCTAAACTTAGAGAAACGAAACGCTAGAGCTAGGCTTTCTAGGCTTTACAGGAGGCTGTTTTCCTTTGAAGTCATTACGCTTCTGAATGTTGACTGCCTGAGATTCACCAAGGGCCGATGTAGCTAGAAATGGTGAACGTCCGAGAGGCGAATCACCTTGCTTAGTAGGCAGTCGCCTCTTCGGACCCTTAGCTCTGCTCTTGGTAATGTGTTTCAGATTTGTCGAACCTGTTGGTGTATCTAATGTACTAGCTCGTGCCAGCCCTGACACAGGGGCCATCGGTTTACTTCCGAGTGACGGACTAGAATCTGAATGCGCAAGTGGAGATCGACCACGCTTGAGCATTGATTCCAAATCGCTGCTAAATGTACTTGGCTTAGAAAGCGGGTTTCCTAAAGAAGAATCTCGTGAAGCAGGGGATCCCTCCCTTGTCGGTGATCGCCTCAGAGCCCCCTTCGTCGACACAACTGCATCTTTCAACTCGTCAGGGGCCTGATACTTTACAGTATCACCTCTTCTAAGAGTTACTGAGCCCAAGGCATCCTTGAGCTCATCCCTTGGCGTATATTTCTGTGTATCGCCGCGCTTTAGTCCTACTTTTGCTTCGTCCAGAGCCTCTTTGAACTCATCGCGAATGGGCGATCTAACTGGTGATGTCGACCGCAGATTACTGAGACGTTCTAGTGCCTCCGCAGGTTTGCTAGACCTTGCCGGCTTCGGAGGTGGTGATTTCAAAGATGCCAACTTTTTCAGAGCAGGTGCCACTGATTCGGGAGATTCTTTGGCAACTACCTGTTCAGACTTTTTAGACGTGCCGGGCGCTTTTGCTTTTGAAACATCGTCCGCGTTAATAGGCACTACGTTGCCACTAGGTTTTATAGAAGATATAGCAGGGCTCAGCTTTGGAAGCTTCTTGATAGACGGTGATGCAGAGCTCGGCACATTTTCGTAGGATTGAAGGACAAAAGAACTCGAAGATGTTTTTTTATCGTCGAAACGTTTATGTGCATCAGAAGCCGAATCCGAACTTGTCGGCGAATCAAACCGGCTGCTCCTGTATAAGGATGGAGAAGTGCCCAAATTATGAGAAGGTACGTCACCGTACCGTAGTTTGTCTGTAGAAGCAGTTGACGGTGTGATGGTGGAATGACTTTGGATTGAAACCATAGGTGAAGAAGGCGAATAAATTCCAGCGGATCCTGGGAGCACAATTGATTTAGACCTCTCCAATTCAGATGATTTGACAGGAGAAGGCGACCTTGGTTGAGAATTGCCTGGGCTTCTAGTGAGAGCACTCTCCAGCCATGTTTTTTTTCTTTCAGGACTCTTTAGCCGAATTTCACTTGACCCAGAGGTATAAGTCTGCTCATTGGAACGTCCAATATGAGTCTCGGTATCGTTCACTGCGAGACTAGTCTTTGTAGGAACAGAGTTGCCAAAGGTAGACGGCGTGCTTATCGCAGGAGACACAAGAGAAGGAGAGCCTACTGGAGAAGAATTCCATGCCACGTTCGGAGAAGAGGGCGAATCTCTAGATATAGTGTTTTCGCGCTTCAGAAGAGCAGACTTTATAAATCCTCCCTTCATAGGCGATCTAGAAGGCGAAGGAGAGCGCATTCCCGGAGAAATAGAATAATCATTCGCCTCAGTCCGTATAGGAAGGCTTGGTGATATTGTAGATTTTTGCGTAATGTCAGGCGTTAAGGTGGGTTTCGGTGTAGTGCCACGCGATTGCAGGCCCTCTTGAATCGTATATGCTCGTCCGGGCGATTCCTTGGCCGTAGGTGAATCCCTCGCACTGGTTCTCCATTTGGAAGCACTAGCCGGCTTTGGACTGATAGCAGGACGCGGCGATATTGAAGAGCTAGCTGACTGTATTGCAGGCTTGGATTCTGTTTTTGACGGTTCAGAAAAGGACATGGAACTGAAGGAAATCGATAACGTACCATCGGGCCCGGCAATGCTATCAATCTGCTTGCGAATGTCAAGTTCTTTCTGGGAAATAACTCTTCTTTTCTCTTGTTCGGGTTTCTTGATTATCGCAGGCTCAGCAGTATCAGTGACCTTCTTCAAGCTAGACGACGTATCGAGCGACTCCTTCGTAGGCGATCGCGACCTCTCACGAAGAGCTTGTCTTCTTCGGCGCCCGTCTAGGATATCTTGCTCGAGTTTCTTTGCTCGAAGCTCATCCTCTCGAGACCTAATCGTTAGTACTTGCATCGCAAAATAACAAGGAAAACACCTTGAAATTTATTAGGTTGATTTTCTTTTTCAAACTTACGTTTTTTGATCCAACTCTTTTATTCGCAGCAAGAAGTCGTTGACTTCTGATGATACTTCGTTAGACATTTGGCGGATGTAAACAAAACAAGTTGTGTACGATCAAATAAATGTTATATGAAACGTTCGACTCAATTGGTACCTAAAAGTATAAGAAACAACTTTCATGATTATTTTTATAAAGAGATATATTGGGTTATATATGTATAGGATCAAAATACGCGTATATATGTGTTATCTATTTGGCTGTTGATATTCTCTATTTGACTTATTTTCGTACTTTGGCAAAATGCAGAGGAGTTCTCTGCAGGCCCGGTCAGTCCCGGTAAGTGTCAGATCAAAAACAAGCTAGAACAATTAATATCGTATGAAAATTGGCAATTGATTAAAAATCAAAGCAGCGGGAAGAATTTGATGAAAAGCCGCTATGTATCCGGTTATCGTCACGCTTCATGTATGCACGGCTGAGCTTTCTCAGAAAAGATTAGACAGATATCCGAGGTGCAATCGTGGAAATAACAAGCGTAATAATTCATATATGATACTACTATAATTGACTATTCAAAGGTACTTCATAAGTGATATATTGAACCACATTATGCTTGTCTTATTGGGCTCAGGGGCCAAATGCCGGCTGAATAACGCCAGCAATGGCAGTATACAAATGTAAGATCTGACGTGATTAGGCATTTCCCATAGTGCCATTGTGAAACACACTTTCCAGAGTATCCCTTAATGGGAATGGCTCCTATGGACCAAGAGCCCACCCCTAACTTTCATTAAACATGGTGAATTGCAGCAAAAAGAATTGGTTTAAACTGCAGCACGGTGCTCTTAAATAGCACCTCCAGGTTTTTACATGTCTAAAATAGCAATATTATTGTCTTTGTTATCAATCGCACACCGGCTGGTAACGTTTGGTACTAAACCACCCGTTATGATCCAATTATATTTCCTAATCGGGATTGTTGTGACGGAAGCACCCCGATAAGTAATGCAGCCAGGATTACAATAATATCTTGCATTAGTAGAGAGAAATATTGGAATATGCATCCAAATAAATAACCCGAAATATATAAATAGTCTAATATGATGCTAATAAATGTGATAATTGGCGGAGGCCGGCAAGAAACGGCGAGCCGGGTGCCGTTGCTACTGTATAATCATAGATTGTACTTCTAGGATAAACTTGCCCTCTTTGTAGCGCTCGCTGGCAGAATATGCTTCGACATAGGCCCACCCGACATATTTGGAGCAAATCCGGCAATGGATATCCTGTACTTTATATATGCCGGTTCTCATTTGCCGTTCCAACAGATCCGTCCTGTCCACATTGACACTAGAACACGGGTTAATGGGGCGAACACTTGCCGAACAAGTTCGTATACTTACACATTATTAAACAAATATGCATCTCCAAACCGACCGCTAAAGTCCTAAAGCCAGTTAGCACGCCCATTCTGCTGTAACAAACAGTCTTGTGCCGTATGGCAATCTACCACTACTCACCTTGGATACAATATCATCCCACAAAGCCAGGTGTGTATTGCATGATTTACAGACGTAGACCTGATGCCCGTCTAAGTACTTATTATATAGAATGCCCATGGGTCAAAACTGCTATGCTACGGTATATCTCGAGTGTTGTGAGGGGAAGAAACAACAAGAGTCAGCCATCTGGGAACATAACCCATGCCGTGAATGGCCCCCCGGAACTCATCTGCGCCACAATTGGAAACACAATGCCGGCAACAGAATGCAGGTAGCATAGTGAGCCGCAATATATGAGGATTGCCAATGGTATTAATATTTCCGTATTCATACATAATAGTTGCATAAATTGGCGGTTGTTCCTCATGCTCTTGTTTGCTTGCACAGGAGTTGGTGCGTATTATATTTAGATAAAAGTCTTTATCGGGCGCGGGGAAACCGACGATTTCAGTACCGAAATCCCTCCTGAAAATTAGCATAAGCTACTACGACCCTTTCACGCTCTTTCATCAGCTTCTCCGGGATCACTCCCATCAAATTAACTGCCTTTTGTTGTGCTCTTTGCAGATTGTCTCATCCACTTGGTTGATTTGCCTGGGAGTACTTAATTCAGAAGATGACCAAATTGGGAACCAGACTTGGACGCAAAAGGATAGAGTGCATGAGCGCCCAAGGACAAAACGGTACTGCAATTGAGGCAGCAGTGCAATTGGAGCAGCTAATAACAGGGAGATCTATTAAGCTGCTATGCATTGGGTGGTGAACTACTCACTGTGGTGGCTATATGCCTCATTTTAATGCATTTTAATGTTATAACGTCACCGCTTGGCGGCCAAGGAGATGCCGGTTCAGAAACATATTTCGGAATCTAAGCACCGAAATCGTGTTGTCCATAACATGGTTTTAATGTGTACGAGTTTATCACTGGCAATGTACAGAATAGCCGGCAATTTATGATTTTTTATTCCAATTGTATAATAGTATTTGCCGGCTGAGCTCGAATTGAGCCGATTTCCCCGTTATCCTATACGAAATTATCACTTGACAACTTATATATCTTTCTGATATCAGCAACCAGCTTTCCGCAGTTCTTTTCCTCTTTTCCCCCCTTCTCTTTGTCTTTTTCCTCTTTTTTCTGCTGTGACAATTCTACTGCCAAAATCCCAGCTTGAGATTTTGACAAAAGATTTCCATTTTCACTCCAGTAAAACTTGCACATATCAACTACTATTTATGCTTGGTACGATTTCACGAGTCGCGGGCAACTGTAAGTGATGAATGAGCATGAGCATATTAAAATTTTGTCTTTCTAACTGTATAGCTGTTCGTGCTCGTACTACAGCATCGATTTGGCGACGGCCGTCGATCTTCGTAAAGCGGTCTTTCGCTGCTTCTTCGTATGTTCGGGCTGACAAAAACACGCCGGGCGGAAACTCGATGTTTGGCGATGTGACCCAGTTTGATGAGTCCAAGTCGGACGTTCTTTCTCATCTCCATCCTGCACCGTCAGATGGAGAACAAGAACAGGCTAGTTCGGGAATTCCGGCCATCCTCAGTAATAGACAGTTGAGAGACGACCCGGAAGTCCGCGAATTCACTGAACCAGGTGCAAAGACTGCAGCAGAAATACTTTTGTCTCCTCTGAAGAAGACTCTGTATGAAAAGGCGACTCAGAATGGAGCTATTCCCTACAAATCTGGATCAATAGTAGAACATGACGGGAAAAAGTACCAGCTGTATTTGACGAAGCAGGAACTGGACGTACTTCAGCCATCGGTATATTTAAAGAGCTTTCGGATCAAGTATTCACCGAAAAAAGCATATATTTTCCTGCGACTTCTGCGAAAAATGGACCTTAGGGATGCCATAACTCAGTGCCATTTCAACAACAAGAAAATTGCGCGAGAAGTGGCCCCAATGCTGACGAAAGGAATAGATCAGGCTCGGGCTCTGGGATTGGATGAGAAGGATCTGTACATTCAGCAAATATGGGTCGGAAAAGATGGGTTTTTCCCCAGGAGATTGGACATCAAAGGCCGTGGAAGAACAGGATTTATCACCCATAAGTACATCCATGTTCGAGCGATATTGCGCAAGAAATCATATGAAACACAGATCAAGGAGGCCACACGGGCGCGCCGAGATGCTCGTCCTGTATGGCAACAGCTGCCGAGCAAGCCATTTATTGATCATCCTCGAGTCCAAGCATACAAATGGTAGAACTAACAAATGTAAGACTACAACTGTACGACTACAACTGTATATAACAACAACTATAGTATACGATGCATAGTAATTGATACAAAAACTAGATAAAAAGTTCTATCAATCGTCGTATCCCGTCAGATTTTGGTCCCGAGGTCTCTTGGGCACTGAAAGTTAGTTTAGCACTGCTGCGCACATGTCTTTATCACGTCAATTACTTACATGGATACGAAGCAGGAAATGGCTCTGCATCTTTATAGAGGTACTTTCGACGAAGAGGAGTACCGAAAAGAGCCAGTAACGGGCCTCCTACTCCAAGGCCAAATGCCAGAAGCACATATGGACGATTGTACCCCAGGTATCGGAAATACTGCTTTATTAGATTTGCGCTCTGCAAAAGCATACAAATTTCTCCTTTTGACTTACTCTCCTTGGGCCCTGCCAGAATTGTGGAGCATCAGCTTCTCCGGCCATGTTGAATTTTGTTAGTTAATGAACAAAAATGACAACTTGTTGATTGGTTAAGGAAAAGGCCCACTGAGCCCAGCCAAGCTGCCAAGGTAAACCAGATTGAGAGATTCAGTCGCAAAATCCACCTATATTGAAATAATGTCAATTCTAATTCGTGAATGCTCGTTCGCAAATTATAAAATGCCCAAGCCGCCTCGACTGCGCCTGGGGTTTAAGTTCATCTTATCTGCGGAATAATTTGATTTTGATTTTTGTTTATCTACTTCTTTCTGGAGAAACCCCATCACTTGTAAAATACGGACATCCAGCGCGGAGGAATGGATGCTATAAAGATAGCCAAGGTAAGTTTGCATCTCTTATTATATATATGGCTTTTCTTGCCATCTTGCTGACCCTCTTCAGGTTCCAGATGTGGTTCTACTACGTCATGGCCAACCTTCTACCGGTACCATCCATTTGACTCCACACCATATGATATTCAAGGACGCGTCGTCTGGCAGGGAAATATGGATCTGCTATCCAATTATAGCCGATGTCGAAAGGCATCAGTTCAGCTCCCTCATGGGCCATTCAACTATTCGCATCCGCTGTCGAGATTTCACCTTCATTGCATTGAATATCACTTCTGAAACAGTCTCACAGGACTTGTTTGAAAGCATCATGAAGCTAACATGTGTTCCTTCTGTTGAAAACCTCTATGCATTTATTTATAAACCTGGATCTTTGGAAAAACAGGTGAACACCTGGAAAATATATGATCCGGCCACAGAGTTCAGTCGTATGGGTGTGGACCATAAAAAATGGCGCTTTACACAGCTGAATAAGAACTACGGTCTGTCACCTACGTATCCTAGTCTGTTTATGGTCCCTGAGGCCATCTCGGACACTGTTTTGAACTATGCTGTCAAATTCCGGTCAAAGTCTAGACTCCCTGCTCTCAGCTACTACCATAAGTTCAACAGCTGTACTATAACTAGATGTTCTCAGCCTATGGTTGGATTGAAACAGAGCCGATCTGTCCAGGATGAAAAGCTCGTGGAAGCCATCTTTGCAACCACTCAGCCTGTTGGATCCACTCCGGAAGCACCCATAGTAGGCGCTTCTTCTGATAATCTCATTGTCGACGCTAGACCAACAGCCAATGCAATGGCACAGACCGCTCTTGGCGCTGGATCAGAAAACATGGAAAATTATAAGGACGCCGCAAAAATTTATCTGGGAATAGATAATATTCATGTCATGAGAGATAGCCTATCAAAACTAGTCGACGCTCTCAAAAACGGCGATCTAAGCATGCTTCCTCCGAGTGGTGAGCTGCTCCAGAAAAGCCAGTGGTTAAAGTATCTGTCGACTATTCTGGAGGGCGCAGAACTTATTGCAAACCATATCCACTATAAGTTTTCTCATGTGCTCGTTCATTGCTCTGACGGCTGGGATCGTACTTCACAACTAACAAGTTTAGCTCAGCTATTCTTGGATCCATACTACAGAACTATTGATGGATTCATCATCTTATTAGAGAAGGATTGGCTTTCTTTCGGCCACCGCTTCGCCGAGCGTTCTGGCGTGTTATCCAATGAAAAGCATTTCGTCCAGATATCGGACACAAATCAGGCTCAGCAGGTATTTAACAGCGTTTCCAACAAACTAGTCAAGCAGAGTCACGTCAAGTATACGTCACCAGTATTTCACCAGTTTCTGGACTGCGTCTACCAGGTTTTGCAGCAAGCCCCGGAGAAATTCGAATTCAATGAGAGGTTTCTTAGGCGCCTTGTGTATCATTCGTATTCATGCCAATACGGAACGTTTCTTTATAATAGTGAAAGAGAACGGATACAGAAAGGTGCACATGAACGCACTAGGTCAGTATGGGATTATTTTGTGGTTAGAAAGAAGGAGTTCATCAATCCGGATTTTCACCCACCAGGAGAAGATGAGAGTGCCGAGATATTCTTGCCTAATCCCAAAGAAGTCCGGTGGTGGCCCGAGTTATATGGTCGCACAGATGAGGAGATGAACCGACGGCCACAGAGGATGCCATACTCGAGTCCTAGAGCACTATCTGCTATACGGTCACACTCTTCGTCGCCGTCTTCGTCACTAACACTCGATTCCTATCATCATAAAGGACTTTATAATGATCATCGTCATCACAGACACATGAAATCGGATTCCAGATTGCAGACGGGACTTCGAAGCCAGTCTCACGAGGCGGAAGAAGCCAACGCTGTATCTGACGAAGAATCAAACAACGTTACGTCTGCCGATAAGGATGCACCTGCAATTTCGTCTGACATAGAAAGTGACCGAGGCTTGAGTGACCAAGGTAAAGACTCGAATGTTGGCAGTGGCCAGAATACGCCGAACGGCGTTGATAACAATGGCAATGAGGACAATGACACGCTTGCCAACTACGAACGGGAGAACTACGATCCCTTAGGAGGAACTACGAAGGTGTTTTCTCGGATGATCCTGGACGAGGAGTCAGAAAAAAGAGAGTCCCGCTTATTTGGTCCACTTTCTCGCAGCAGGCATAAGTAATTGACGATCGTCAGGTCAAAAAGCATGGTATCTAGACAAGCTGTAAAATAAAATACTGCAATTGCAACTACAGTCAGTCCATGGCAATAGTTTCCGTAGAAGAGGATTGTTCATCACTCCTTCTTGGCCTTTTCTTCTTGTTCGGTAACTCGTTGGAATGTTTTCTCGTCTTCCCGTTCAGCCCAATACTGGCCAAGCTGGAGGCCAATTATTCCAAACAGAATCAACACGATAAATACTTGCGAAGCAGCAATAACATTTATACCAACGTCAAAAGTGATATCGCCCCAAGTGTCGTCAATGGCAGCCTGAATGCCTCGGATTACGTTGGTGATATAAAACACGACGGCAATGAGCATCAAAAATACGCTGCCTCCATCAAACAGCTTGTTTGATTCCGAAGGCCGATAAAGTTTAGTGAAAAACCCAATGAAGCCTATCGCCATAACAGCATGGTGAATATGGCTGAAGAACGCAGGCATTTGGCCCCACCGCTGATAATGGGCTAGAGAAGTAGCAAATGCATCAGGAGTAGGATTGGACACCCACAGTGTGAAGTAGTCGTATAACCAGTTTGCATAGACGACTCCCAAAGAAAAAGACACGCTGCATAAAACTAGGCCCGTTGCAAAAGAGGTGGCTGGCGTTGGCATATTTCAGTTTAAAGATATGGTTTTGTTCAAATTGCAGTGCTGATATTTTTCAGGGTGATGTTCTCCATGCCATCGGCACTTGGCCGATCCATTCCCTTGGAATTTGCCAAATCGAGATTAGCCACAAAAGGCTATTGTCTATCTTTGGCAATATTTATAGCAAGTCTTAGAAAAAGAACTTTTTTTGTCTGTAGAGTTAGGAGAATGTTGCTCTATATAGTGCAATCTAATGCATCCTGCATGTGGACAAGGAATGTTCCATATTTTGGATTCTTACATACTCACGTAGTTATTTTTGGAACTTGTAGGAGTCCTTCAGCTTCATGGAGATTATTACGCCTATGTATGACCCCACGTAGAATATGCGCAATTGTACAATTGCTCTCGATACCCTGGTAACAAGTCACCTTCAGCAACCAAAGTGTGACACCATGTCATGCATACATTTTACAGTCATCGCCAGAATTCAGTGCAAGGTTACGTGTGTCCTTGTTCGAATACCGATTTGCTCGAGCGAGTGCCCACTGGAGAATCAGGCTTCAGTTTTTCTCCTTTTTAGGACAGCAAACAGTGAAATACTGCACACAAAAACTCTATTAATGCAGATAGATGCAAAAATTACTTTCCCTTTTTAGTAATGTACTTCTATTTCCCTAAGATAAGTGTGCGTGCCGTAGTTTATATAAACTGTAATTTTTCTTGACTTTCTTGTATAAAACTCGACCATCCCGACTATTTGAACTCTTCAAAAATTCTAATCTCTCGTTTTCTTTATTAACATGAAAGTCTCTGGTATTGCATCTGGTGCTGCTATGGTGGCTGTTGCTTCTGCCCATGGGCTGCACTCGGACCATGCTCATTCTGTTGTGCCAGCGGATCTCTTAGTCAATCGAACCACTACCACTACTGCAACGACTCCTTATACCAGTACAAGGACCATCTCTTCTGTAGTCACCATTACTGACTGTGATGTTCACACATGCACTGCTCGTGTTACCACTGAGGTTCACCTTAGTACTACTGTTATCACTGATTGCGAAACTGAAACACCCCTACCCGCGATTGTTCCTACTCCGGTCGAAAGTGAGCAGGATGAAACAGAGCCTACTACTATCTCATGCGACACTTCTACCAGAACTGTCACGGTCACTACAACGTGCGCGTCTACTAAAGTACCAGCTACTGCTCTATCGTACGATGACAATTTGTTTACTATTCCTTCTCAGCCTGTTCCTGAGGTTCCTGAGAGACAGGGTTCTGACTACGATGGCCCATATTCTGAGGTTCCAGGTGTCGGATACGATGTCACACCATCTGAAAATCAGACCGCTTTTTACAATGGCCCGACTCCGACTGCCTTCATGAGTCAGAGTGCTGTTGAAAGTGGCGCTACCACTGATAGCCGACTTATTGTCCAAGGCGGTGCCAGTCAACAGCAGCCTGCAGCATTGCTCGGTGCTATTGCTGGAGGTCTCTTCATGTTAATCTAATTTGTACAATTAACACTTATACAGCAGGAGTCTACAGTGGATTGTCTTGCTAAACATTTTGTTTGCCGAATAATTTTTTTTTTTCTTTTTTACTGAATTTTTTATGCTTCTTTTGAGTTAGTCTAGTTTCTTAGGCTTTCTACAGTTAATATAATCAATTTTTTTGGCCTTAAACAGCTTAATAGCGTCTGAAATACCCCTGGACTATCTCTATATACTTCTTCTATTATCCATATCATACGATTTTCTCGTCAAAGACATTGCACACTAATGTGCAGCAATATATCGACTCCAGCATCTCTGATCTATACGATGACATGTTGGGATCGCAGCTTTGAAACTTTATTTTGGTGTGACTGCGCTGTGCGTAATTGTCAGTACCACTCCGACATGAATATTCCCACTCAAGCAAAAACCATCCATCACCACCACCTCCACAGACTTTTTGATCAACATGTCCAGAGTCAATATCTCTACCAAAAGAAAGCATGTCGCAGACGGTGTTCTGTTTGCAGAGCTGAACGAATTCTTCACCCGGGAATTGGCTGAAGAAGGCTACTCTGGTGTCGAAGTTCGAGCTACTCCAAACAAGACTGAAATTGTAGTCCGGGCCACTCATACTCTTAACGTGCTTGGCCCTAATGGCAGACGTCTCAGAGAGTTGACTTCTCTTGTTGAAAAGCGATTCCGTCTTGCTGAGGGATCTGTAGCCATTTATGCCGAAAAGGTTCAGGATAGAGGACTGTCTGCCGTTACTCAATGCGAGTCTCTCCGATACAAGCTGCTCAACGGTCTGGCTGTTCGACGAGCCGCTTACAGTGTTGTACGATACGTCATGGAATCTGGTGCAAAGGGTGTTGAAGTTGTCATTTCCGGAAAACTCAGAGGTGCTCGAGCCAAGTCCATGAAGTTCCAGGACGGATTCATGATCCACTCTGGCCAGCCTGTCCGAGACTTTATTGATACTGCCACTCGAAATGTTCTTTTGCGACTAGGTGTACTTGGTATCAAGGTTAAAATCATGAGAGACCCTGCTATGGGTGCTAAGATTGGCGCTCCTACTTCATCTCTCCCCGACTATGTCAACATCCATACTCCTAAGGAAGAGCCTGAAGTCGAGGCTCCTTTAGTACGAGCTTATGTCCGACCGGATCCCGAGCCTCAAGCTGAAGCTCAGCCTGTTTCTTAATTAATGTAGGCGGATTTACAAAAAAGAAAAATTTCATGATGATTACATGTGTTGATGTGTGAAGTATATATATTATGTGGGAACGTCACATAACTTCTTACTTTTACCCATCAGCTTTCTCAACTAACTGCTTTTTTCAAAACTTTGCTATTCCGAATTATTGTTGGCTTCCAGAAATATGCGCTTTCTTCATGAGTCCGATGCAAAACATCACAGAAACACCGGCAATGCTGGCGCTGAATTGCGACTCAACGCCGGAGACCCTTCACGCCCAAATGGAGTTGTAAGCCAAAGCGCCGACAAGAAGGCTCGCGCTACCAAGTCTTCAATTCCAAAAGTTCCAGAGTAAATTTACCATTGTTGTTGTTCCCCATAAGCCTTGGCTGCATACTAACTTCACCGTAGCTCTAGATTCTGCCGCGGCTATATTAGAAAGGTCAGCACTGAGATACTTCAGCGCCAAACTCAGCATCCGCAGCCTCCAGCTCAGCAGGAGAGTGATAATGGTGTTAGAGTCATGGAATTCAAGGGTGACAATGGAGGCCATCTGGTGCTTGATGAGCCTAACATGCATTATCGTGAGAAGGTCTTCAAATGGCTTGATCAGGTAGCTGTACCTTTTCACAGTGCAGCGGGTATTTGCGACTCTCACAGAAAACAGTCTTGGGTGCTCCCTTATCCAGCTACCCCATCTGAAAGTATTTCTGAAGGGTCGAGCGACATGGGTAGGGAAGAGAAAGAGAGGAGAAGAGAAGCTCGCACAACTATCCAGAGATACCGGGCTGAAGACCATTTCTCTAGAGTCCACAAGAAAGACAAAAGAGTGGATCCTGGTCATCTGGCTGATCTGCACGATGAGCTGTCGCAATTTGTGAATATGTCGATCAAATGAAACGATTGACGGATCTTCGCTCGCTTTTGTGTAAAAATGATACTTTAGCTTGCAATTCAATAAATTATTTATTAGGTAGCTTTACCATTGGCGTTTATTTTTGACGGCTCTTTTTTCCAGCCTAGCCCACACCACTGGCTGATATCCATGGATAGCTCTCTAACACTGTTTACCTCGTCGATTGTTGCCCCGTTGTTTAATGCACCTCTTAAATGACCTTTTAATTGGGGATTCACGTCTTGAGGGACCAGGCAGGCAATTACCACGAATGATGTTTCTTTGGGGCCTAAAATGTCTGTATAACTGAGCAACGGCGAGTACACATGGTTCAGAGCCCAGTGGCCCAGATCCGGATACGCTGTACTCAACTGTCCCATTACTCTGTTAGAGACTTTGCCGTATACTGCATCCCAGAAGCTGGATCCTCGTTTATAATCATTTGGAGTCGGGTAAAGCAATTCCCGATGCAACTTGGTTTCCCTCAGATCCGACGGTGTAGCATTCTTTAGCATAGTCAAGCTGTTTATAGATTTAGGAAGCCCTCCCAGTGCAGCACTTTTTAAAAGAGACTCTCTCATTTTCTGAGTCATTGCAAACTTTTCGTCGTGACTGGCCGAGCCCATGTTTTGAAGCATGAAGTTATAGATCTGAGGAATGCTATCGGGGACATTGCAAACAGATAGAGCTGCTGCTGCAATATAGTACCACTGATTTTTTAAATGAGCAGCTGATGCAAGCTTGCTAAGGCGGGCAGCATCAAGGAGCATATTGAGCTACAGACGTTTTAATTCCCGCAGAAGTTAACAAGGTGGTTAGCTGAGGGCATTGTTTCCGTGTTGCCTATCACGTGAATATAAAGTGAGTGCAATTTATATACAATGTAGATCAATCTGATTAAATAGCTATACTAATCGTTTTCTTCTTTTTGTAAAGGAATCTGAGCTTTGTTATCATGGGTTCCTTCCATCCATCTTCGAGTACGGTCATCAATCCTCTTGGAATTGGGCCGTGGGTTCCACTTCCCCATCGCCCAAAAATGCTGTGGTTGAAATTTCGGAGCACTATATCGTGGTCCGATTTGTGTAGGTGACTTCGGCGACATAACTGGGGAAGCAGACGTTTCCATGGCTGTATCTCTGGAAGTTCCTTCCCATGGTCGGTCCGGTATAGGCGTCCACTGCTCGTATTCCCACCATCTCAGTGAGGTCATCTCAATTAGCCTAGAAACTGCTCTTTTGTATGCAAACCTCTCATCTTCTCCTGTAAAGGCAGTAGTCTTACGAGGAACCGTCGGACCCGCAGTTGTCGCTGAATCTTTGGCCATTTGGCCGACATATAGAGAGACGTTGGGCCGGAAAGGCGACTCCAAATCCAAAAGAGCTTTGCCGAATCCATCTCGCTCATTCGGATCTTCTATGTCTTCTTCTTTAATCTTAGCCTTTGACTGTTTGTTGACGTCCGGAAAAAAGAGCAATTCGACAGGCACTTCTGCTCTGACAGCTAAATGACATTTGCTTTCGTAAAGAGCATCAATCAATGTGATAAACCTCCTTGCTTCATTTTTTCTCTTCCGAGTGAGAACTGGGACTCTATCGATAAGGAAAGTATGGTAACGTGAAGCCAGAGAAATGTAGTCTGCAGCTGCTAGTGGCTGGCCACAGATTTCCTCAAAGTCGAACTTGACTATTCCATCCTTCGTCTGCCATGGAATATCTACCGGGCGACCATAAACGGATATCTGTGCTGGATCGGCAGATTTGGCCGATGCATGGCCTGCAAGCAGACTGTTTATATCCGCTTCAAGAGGAAGATAATAAACCAGCTTCCCCTCGGATAACATATCTCTATAATCATTATTGCTTCTCATGTCGAATGATACACATCTATGCTGCAGAATGTCGAAGAATTGTGTGAATTGCTGTTTCTGGAATTCTTGTGCATATAGATCCTTCGGCAACCTATTCGATGTAGCTACCAGGACACCTCCAAGTTTGAAATAGTAGACTAGAAGTGATTTCATGATCTTTGCTGCAGCCATGTCAGGAAGCATGAATTCATCAAGCAGTAAGATGGTACTTTTGTCTACGAGGTCTTGGGCGATCTCCAGCAATATCACCTCATGACCCAGCCGCCGTTTCGAAACCTGTGCCTGGCTAATCTGGTGAATCCTTTGATAAATATAGAGCATGAAATTGTTGTAATGCCATCGCTTTTTTGATACGTGTGGTAAACACTGTGCAAACATATCCATTAGCATGGATTTCCCACAACCAACTTCTCCGTGCAGTAGGAGCCCTTGAGGAGAATTGAAGTTGTACAATTCCTCTTCATCTGTGAGTACCTGCATCAGATCTTGCGACTCCTGTGAGGGTTTATACCACACTTTAGAGTGCTCTTCCTGTTCTTGAGTCTCTTCCTTATCAAACAAGTCATTCAACTGCCGGATCTGTTGTCGGAATGACGTAGGTAGTCTATAGTCCAGTGTACGAAAATAGAGCTTTTGAAGCCTTATGATTAGTAATGGAAGTTAGGCAGTTGTTGTTGAGTAAAACTCACTCTAGAACTGCTCGATGCTGGGCTTCATCTTTGCGAAGAATACCCTGCGAAATCTTGTTATTATATAACACCAGAGGGTCCGTAACTGCTAAACTAGAGCTGAATCGAGTACTTCTAAGCCTGAATGACCGAAATATGGTTCGAATCATGTATTTAGCGCTTATTGTACGATTCAAAAATTGCGTACACATGCATTTGGGATAAGGTTTGCATTCAGATCTAAGACACTTTCTGAGATTGCCTTCAAATTTTTTTTAATTTTTACGTCTCAGTGGCTTATATTTACCATAATATTAGTCTAGAATAAATATCTCTCATCACGGTTGGTGTTGTGATAATATACCTGTTAGAAAGCTAAACTTGATCATTTTCCAAGTTAGCTTCTGTACAACCAATGAGCTTAAAAGTACCACCGCTAGTACGGAAGATCTTCGACCAGTTTCCTTTAAAAACGTTACCTAAAGTGGAGGTTAATGCTATAGATAGCGAGGATGAAGAAAAGCTATTGCTTTATGTTTACAGGGCCTGGCCGAGTAGTCCTTTGACCGGGGACAATACGTCGATCGAACCGCATTGCTTACAAGCTAGCATATTATTGGATCTCTGCCAAGAAAACTTCAAGGCTATCGAAGCTTCAAGTCTTTCAGCGACTAATATGCGACTACCTTTGCTTATAGAACCGACACGACGGGGAAAGACCAACGTATATACGACATCACGAGCTATCATCAACCGATGGCACAAGGCCCAGTGGATGGGCCCTCAGGTAGAGGTATTCCGGACCTTCATCGAGCGTGCTTTTTATGACCTATGGGCATTGGTAGTCTTGCTCGAGCCCCAGGGCCAGAAATACATGCAGCAGGTGTACTTGACCGATAATGAACGGAAACTTCTGCCTAATGTGATCCAACGGTCAGTTTGCCGCGGTATCAGCAACGAGCAAATTGAAGAGTTGGCACCACGATACTTGGCCTTAGTCAATGAGTCTCAGTCAATCTTTCCGGGGAGTTCCATCTTGAACAGGTGTAGACCTGACATTGTGGATCGAGCAAAAGAATGCATCCAGTCAATTGTACAATTACTTGACCAAAATGACTCCGAATTTATACCCGTGGGTAAAAGGATATCGGACAGAACACCGCTGGGCCTGCTGGATATTTTGGCCTTCTCTTATGTTCATTCATTTCGCCAATTAATTCCTGACCAAAATGACCCTTATTTGGTTCTACTCGAGCCACTATCCAAGCATCACGATAGCGTTCAAGAAGCATTGACTATCTAACTAGCAAACTGATTATGTAAATCAACTGTATTATATGAACAAGTACATAGCATGCAACAACTCATCTATATTTGAATTCGGGTTTGCCGTTGGTGAAGGAGGATTTGGAATCCACAGAAGACGAAAAACACTGCATACACAACAACGGCTCCGAATACCGTAGATGCAACCCTAGTCAAACAGTTAGCTAATCCTGAATTGATACCAGAATATACCTATACTCACGCATCACCATCTTCAGGATCGGTTATGCTGCCCATCATAGACTCGCTCTTGGACTTGAACAATAGAGCAATTACAGACAATATGATTATACCGGCTACTGACAAAAGTGTGCAGAACCATGCACCAAATGCCTATCACGGTTAGGGAAGTTTACCTATTAAACAAACCGAGTAACCTACCCCCACGACTGGTTTCATTGTGATGTATGCGTTGTGATTATTTTGTGTAGAAAGGAATAAGCCTAGCAAGGCCTTGAAATACGTGCACGTGACCTGTCGACGAAAGCTGAGAATTATCCCAATTTGAAATGAGCAATACGGTAGATTAGGCCAATTACTAACACATATGCCGTTTAAGGCAAACAGTAGACGTTGTTGGACGGTGCTCGATTCTCGCATCCTCAATGGCTCTGTTGGCCGCCGCTCGTTACTGCCCTATTTTCGCAAGCAGTAACTAGAAAAATCATACATATCAAATTAGCATACCGGAATAGGCATAGTTACACGGATATATCTTATGCGATGTTCCGGTGGGGAAGGGTTAATGATGCCCATACAGCTTGTCTTAGACTGGTTCTAGAATGATCACCCGCAGATAAACAAGATACACAACAATTTTGGTAGAAAAGGTGATGGCAGACAGCATTAGTTTATGTCAATGCAGCTAGCAAGTTTAATTTTCAACTATTAATACCGTTTTTTTTCCACGAGCAGTCGTTATCATTGTACTTGAGCGTATTGATCAAAATTACTCAAATCGTCGATATGCATCTGGTACCTGAAAAGCACCGAAACTGGTGCCGTATATCCACTACCCTAAACAAAATTATCAGCCAGGAACACTCCAATTAGCAGAGTGGACCTCGGAACAAAGCGAAAAAGGGACATTTTAGCCACATCTCAATACGTTCGTATCTGGCGTGTTCGGATTAGCTGAAAGGCCTCATCTTATGAGGTCTGAGAACCTCATTCTAGAACCACCGCGCCAACTGGTGGTCACTGAAACCTCAAACGGAACAAGTTCAAGACACTGATAAAAAGATGAGAATTTCTCCGGTAGTATGATCAGTCAATATTATCGTCAAGATTAGGTTGGGCTTGTTTCGGCAAGCAGATGCAACACCACCAACCGATAACGAGCTAATGTATAAGATGGCAGCATAAGCTGTTTTGTCCAGGAAAGGAACCGATCCATATCTTGGCGCCTAAAATCCTCAAAAGCTTCATGCTAGCAGCCCATGGTGTGGGTACTGGGGAGATCAGCGTATTACATAAAAGATCGACGCAGATCAATCAAGAAAACGACTCATTTTATTCATAAACGGTAACATATATTCTTTTTAACAGTATATATATCGTAGAATAATCATTACAGATACGGTTAGTTAAGTTACATCCACTTGTGTTTCACACTTGATGTCTGCGCTTGCCGGCTTTTTTAAGTTAAATTTGATAAACCGCGTTGTATATAACGGATTTTGTCCCAACCAAAGGCTTCTCTGCCACCGCCAATTGCTTGCCCCTTTATTTCTCAGTCTGTTAAGACAGTCAATCTCTTCTTTTTCAAAGCACATCGGAGGCTTGCCTGCTTCAATATACTGTTGACCAGTATTATATCCGCTCCTTTTTTTATTTCATAAGCTTCGATTCTCACCGGCAACCGCAGTTTTGAGGCTTAAGCCATGAACGCTTCTATTTCATATCACAACGCAGGTAGCACGACCGTTACAAATAGCGATGCTTTGGTGGAAAACTACTCCAAGGTACTGGAAGAAGTTGTCAACCTCAAGGTGTTTTTGGTTTCGGCCCCTGCAAACTTCCGGTCCGATGACATTATGCAGAGGTACCATTTACCGAATGACGAAGTAATTTCGTGCATTTATTGGAACAATGTCTTTTATATCACTGGAACGGACATTGTACGGTGTCTCAGCTATCGTTTCGAGGCGTTTGGTAGAAAAGTTATCAATCGCAAGAAGTTTGAAGAAGGGATATTCTCGGATTTACGGGCTCTCAAGTGCGATTCTAGCGCTGTTTTAGAAAACCCCAAATCGCCGTTTCTAGACTTTCTTTATAAGCACAACTGCGTGAGAACGCAAAAGAAGCAAAAAGTATTTTACTGGTACAGTGTGAGCCATGACAACCTATTTCTCGACGCGCTGGAACGTGACCTGAAACGTGAGGCCTGTGGAAAACGGGCTTCTACCGAAGCTGTAGGCGAACCTGCCTTGTCATTCACATATGATCCGTCTCAGTCACTTATGGATCAGCTGAGTCATATTATTGACGGGATTCCGAAGCCTTTAGCTGCTATTGCTGATGCTTCCACTTCTGATACTGTTCTTACGCAGTACTCGCAAGCATATGGCCAGAGGCAGCCAAACTTTGCTCCGGCCGATACGCATCTAGCTGGCCAGGGTCTTGGATCGCTGGAAGGTGTTTCTGGAAGAAGTATGGCTTTCTCTGGAGGGAGCCCTCCACCAAGAAAGTTTGCCCCTGTTCCAACTGATCCTCCTGCGGAGGATACCTCCGTTGGCGCTAGGAACACGACAGATTTTGACATTCGGGCATCTAAGATGTATCAGGCTGATGCATACGAGGATCCAGAGCCTAGAGGGCCATTGGATATTATTAAGGAGGATCCATATGTTTCTTATGAAGACGAAGAAGATTTTCAATCTTTGAGACAAGATTTCGAGAGCGATTTCCCGCTAGACTATTTATCCAAGGACAATTTTGTTTCTTCTCAGACAGAATCTGGTCCGATGGTGGACTATTACGGGTATGGCGCATGGCAGAGTGATTTCATGGCCGACCAGAGTTTTGCTGGGGAATCTCATTCAACGTATGCACCAAAACAACACGCACCCGATGGCACTGAACTTAGAAGATCAATTTCATTAGGAGATCATTTACCGTCAGACAGAGCCCGAAGCCCTAGGTATCAACGACCAACGCCTCAAACTCTTTCTTACGGCCAAGACTACCAGTCCTCAAATGCATACGGCTATGCGCCTGCGCAACGTGATCAACCGCGTATGGCCAGCTATGTTGAACATGATGGTGTGAATCCAGCCCTGTATAGTAAAACAAGTGCCAGAGGTCAAGTATCCGGGAGCCGCAGCGATGACCGATATCGTGTTTGTAAGACTCCTCCGCTTCAACGTTTTCCAGCATCACGCGGCGCTCCAGAGTCTGCCCATAACCAACGAATACGGCAGCAACTAGGCTATTTAGGTGGTGGTCCTAGTGGCACTTTCAAGGTCGGCGGAACTGCTGGACAGTTTATCGACCCCAAACACTATTACCTCACCCCTTCAGATTCGGGGTCGACGAATGAAATATTTATGAACGAATCATCGGATATGCCCTCAAGTACCCAATATCTATACATGAAAGGGCCTTCTGACCATCTGGACTGGCAGCATATGTGATTGCTTACTTTCCAAAGCTACTTTTTAGGGGCACTATATAGGACAAGTTAGGACCAGCGGTTTATTTACAAAATTTTACGTGTCATGTTTTATTATACAAGATTGCAAAAAACACCCGTGACATTATCGAGATCCTGGAGATTGGAAAGTAGCTTGTCCAGTTCGCTCTTATGCTGGGTTGAAAGATGGCTCACTGCGGTGTCAGCATTTGCAGCGTATTCGATTCCCATCTCGCTGATTTTATATTTCTCCTTTACGAGGTCCGCGATTCTAGAAGTGTCTTGGGGCGATGTGTATATCGATATGATAGATGCATCTTCATCATTTTGTTCCACGTCCTCTGCACCGATTTCAATGGCATATTCAAATACCTGATCGAAGTCTGCACCTGTCACATCTATCCAGCCTCTTCGGTAGAATAGATATAAACATGGTGATAAGTTTGCATTTCCTCGGGTCATAACGTCCCGTACATATTGCAATGTACGATTCTTGTTGTCAGTCAAAGTTTCCACCACTATAGCCACACCTCCGGGGCCGATTGCTTCATACACAGCGACCTGAGAGTTTTCGGCCGAAGAGCTACCACCAGCAGCACGTTTCAAAGCATTTTCGATAACTTTTTTAGGTACATTTGCTTTGCTGGCATTTTCGATAGCAGAAGCCAGTCTCACATTCAGTGCCGGATCAGGGCTTCCACCCTCTATAAACATTGATTAGAATGCCAACTTACCAGCAAAAAAAGCATACAATTACTTACCTCTGGCTGCTATAGATATTATATTTGCAAACTTTGTAGCAATTCGGCCCTTTTCTAGATCATTCTTGGCCTTGTCATGCTTTATCGTAGACCATTTGCTGTGACCACTGAGATCAATTTTGGAGCATACGAAAGTACGCCTTGCTGGCTGTAATAATGCAGTCGATACAGAAAGAGTCGCATTCCTGCTACGAGTATAGCGAAGCATGCTAGCCGGTAATTAACGGGAACGATCTGCGAGAAGGGGAGATGAAAAATGCTGATTTGGGCTCTTTCCATGGACACAAAAGTGATGAAACTCCACAGAAGCTAATAACCATATCCGCTCCAATAAGAAGGGCCCTTTAGACGTATAAGAGAAACAGAGATTCATAAATTAAAGGCCGGCGTAGACCAGATTTGCGATCAACCGCCGTCACGTGACGGGAATTCCGGTTGCCTCACATCTTTTGCTCGTTGATGTCGTCTCCAGCTCTCAACCATGTCTGCCAGCACAAAAGACTACGATAAAAGAACGTTCCTATCGGTGATTGGCGATGAAGACACTGTGACAGGAATGCTTCTGGCTGGCATAGGCGAGGTCGGTGAGGGGGAAGAGAAGAAGAAGAACTTCTATGTGGTGGACGCTAAAACGGATACGGACAAGCTTGAAGACATGTTTGACGAACTCACGTCGAGAAGAAAGGATATTGCTATTCTTCTGATCAATCAATATGTGGGTATAAAACAGAGTCCAAATTGACTTGTGTTTGGTGCTAACTGGTAGATTGCCGAGAAAATACGTTATAGAATCGATTCATATACACAGGCATTTCCTGCAGTCTTGGAAATACCGTCGAAGGACCACCCATATGACGCGGAAAAGGACTCGGTACTACGTCGTGTTCGACGTTTGTTCGGAGAATAGTCGGAGACTGCATGACATGTCTATTAACAGTCAATTAGATATCAAAACTTAGTTACAACTACAACACCACCTCTTCCAATTCCCCACCATTCTTTTCATTATCATTCGTAGATGCAGCCGATTCGGCCGCAGCCTTAGCTTTCTTCTTCAGCTTCTTTTTCTGGGTTTTTGAGAGAGGAGCTGAGGCTGAAGTTGGAGGGGGAGGAGACTCTTCTTGCTCGGGCTGGACGCCATCGTTTTCCACCTCTGATTTCGGCTCAGATTCTGGTTCTGGCTCTGCGCCAGATGCGTCACCATTTTGAGTCGGCTCTGAAGATTCAGTGACGATAGGAGTGATATCTTTCTTGATTTCCGTGGTTTCCGGGACTTTAGAAGCGGGCTCAGTCTCTACTTTCTCCTCGGACTCCTTGTCTCCTTCAACAAGCTTGTCATCCTTGGTCTTATCATCCTCTGCAGTTTCGTTCGCCTCAGCGCCCGTATCTCCTTCACTACTCTTGCTTTCAGTTACAGGCTCAGCTCCTGTACTGGTTACGCCATCTGCTATAATATCATTGCTTCCTTCTGGCGCCTCTGCTGTCTCGCCTGCAACCTCTGGTACTTGGCCGTCTTCCTTGGCTGGCAGGGCTTCAGTTGAGGCATTCTTAGTAGACTCTTCCTCTGGCACAGGCGGAGTGACATGCACTTCTGGAATACTAGTTTCAGTACCTGAGTATCTGAAACTACTATTGTCAGTGGCTGCAGAAGTGGCACGTGTTCTCTGTACGGGCGGACGAAGTTTAGGATCAGCATTGAGATAGTATGCTCGCACTCCGACAAGACGCCTTTCTGCTTCACAGGCCTGCAACCATTCGGGACGCACCACCGGGATATTAAGGTCCTGCGCACGCGTGAATTGCGGGCCCTCAGCTTCTGTGCAGACGAAGTGGGTAGTGTCAAGCTTGACCTGGTCCTGCAGAGGCTTAGCACCGATCTTTTTGGCCGTTTCTTCCAAAAGGCTTCTAGAAGTGCCATCGGCTAACTTGCCAACACATATGGTGATGCCTGTCAAATCTGTCATTTTGTGGGTTTTCACCGTCACCTGTTCCGACTCGTAGACACCTGCAGTAGTTTTGAGCTTCAAATGAAAAGTGTATGCAGTATCAATGCCCAAACCAGAAAGTTTCGTAGCTGTCCGCTTGAGCGGAGTGGGTATGGTGCCAAACTTTGAACCATTTTTATATAAGGCCAATGATACGATATCAGCAGTAGCGACATCAATAGGGTCCCATTCCAGAACAATGCTGGTCTGAGTGACGTTTCGGACACGTAGAACAGGAGACTGCGGCTCCTTTTGTCCAAACGTATTGAGAATTTCATCTTCTAGAGCCTGTAAGGCCTTGTTACTCTGATTCTCTTCTTCGACAGCCCGATCACAGGTGATTTTGACAATTGAGCCCGCCTTTATATCATTAGGAAGCAGCAGCGTTGGAAACTCAATCGAATGGTGATCTTTAGTTAGCAACAGAGCTAACGATGTGTCGAGCTTGCCGACTGTCAAGGAGACTTCTACCATGATAAAGTTGGCTGCTGGCTGAGACGGATGGGTGATGGAAAGTTAGTTGAGGTGTCCTTACCCGGTTAGCGAGCACCTGACGTGAGCTAATGAGCTTAACACTTGGTGAATTGTTGTATATAAGGGATCGGTTTGATAAGCAGAGGGCACAGTTTGATAAGTAGATGGATGATTTTGGTTGCTCTGACATGTTTTGTGTTGTCTTAAAATTAGGGGTAGAGTGTATGTCCATCACAATCTTGACAGATCTAGCGGGTGAATAAGCTTAATTGTGGATTCTGACATGTTTAATGCGTTTGATAGATGTGTATTCTGATGTATGTGCTGAATTCGTTATATGGTAGACTATATTGTACGGATCTAGCCCAAGTATAGTGCTCTGACACTACTGCATGTCTCCTTACATATCTCTCTCTACATTGGAAATCACAAAAAAACCCACCTATATAACCTCAAATGACATGAAATATAGATAAAATAAAAATCACCGATAAAATCCCCAATAATATTGCCCCGTTTCATCTATTCTATACACTACTTTTGCACATACATCTCATCTCTAAAGATCCCCATCTCCTTTCCTCTTTTGGGATATTGACCATTATGTTTAACATTATTGAGGAAAACGCGTTATTGAACCGCAACTCCCAACTAATTCCCAAGTATTTTGCCACATATAAATCCAACGCGTCTTATCATCTATCCATTCACAGTCCAGATATACAACGTCTTATACTAATGTTTCGACCAACAATCCGAAACTCTTTCAATACTCTACGATCCTTCTCTACATCGTCGGCCAGACACGATGTCGCCAGATTCACTGCCATCGGGCGAATTGGTTCTGATCTGGAGAAAGCTACTGGTGCCTCGGGGGTTGACTATGTCAGATATCCATTGGCCGTCCAGACCAGCAAGAACGACGTGTCGTGGTTCAGAGTCGTTGTTTTCGACCCTAATGCAATCAACTTTATGACAACTTACTTGAAAAAGGGATCCCAGATTTACATTGAGGCCGATGCTTCAGTTCAGCACTATGAAGTTGACGGCAGTCCTCGAGCCTCGCTTCAGTTGGTCCAGCAGCTTGTCAATCCCATATCTGGTTATAAGCGAACAGAGGTAGAGGATGGCGCTGCTCCTGCTGCTGAAGAAACATCTGCTTGAAATGCCTGTGAACAAATTTATACTATTGGACCTGCCCGTATATGATATGTTATATTATGTTAATAATAAAATATAATACTACTCCCCTCATGAACAACACATTATGAATGTTGCCTACTTATCAAGATATCGTAAAAAACCGTCTGATCTACTGCCCCTCTTGCTGCTCTCGCTTCCTGGTCCTTTATCTCGGTAATTGTAGAAGAACTCTTGGAATTCCACAAAGCCATTCTCATCTTCTCCATGAAATTTGGTATTTTCCGATCCTGGAGAGGTTGGTGGAGATTCAAAATACCGGTCCAGGAATGATCCAGGTGCTTGCTTGGACTGTACCAGATGTATTTCTTGGTCATCTTTAGACTGGAACCAGGTCAAACCTGCACCATTCCGCATCTTAGGAAATAATTTGAAAAATAGCCACGTGAGGCCCACTCTTTCACAAAGATGTTTATACCACTCAATAATGTCCTTAGATAAACCATATGACAAGAAGCATATGTATGCAAGTGCTAGTATCATTCCGTGTTGAATCACAATTGACTTCTCCGAGGTATCATAATAAGGAATAGCTTGCCACACTTTTGTATCATGGCCAAGTTTCCAAGAAAATGATTTGTATAATTTGACTTGGTCGATCTGCTGTACTGTAACATATATAGCCAATGGAACCAGTAATCCTATTAAGCAAACCATACAGAAGCATAAACGTAAGAATTTCATCTTCGTCATGCCAATATCTGTCACCTCAAAAATAAGTTTGGCTTCCTTAATTCTAACGAAAAAGAAGTAGATAGCCAAAGTAGTGTAAATAATCGCCACGAGCGAGCATATGGGAACCCACATAATATAAAGCGGAACGGCCACTATACTGTAATAGATCGGAAACAGACAGCCGTAGCCTCTCATGAGAGCATACCTCTTGAATTGAACAACGTAGGATATCACCATGACTAGGATAGGTAGTGCCCAACAGATAGCAAAATCTATCCATCTATCCCTACGTGTGTTGAATTCAACCTTCTGCCGATTTATGTTCATTAACCGACAAAGGTTCCTGGCAATAGCCGTAACACAAGAAAGAACACCTGCCTGAGATCCACATAGTAGACGTACAACGACATCGCAGTATCCCTTGCCATTCCACCATGTACTGATATCCCCAGAATCCCATGCTATTCCTGCGATGAAGTAGTTTAAGCAGAGAATGAACCACCAAAGAGCCAGTGAAAGGGCAGGGATATTTCTTACTTTGCCATTCCAAATAATAACCGGAATTTGAAGTATGGTCGCTATAGCGTAGAATAATTCGAATACAATTGTTCCGCCTTTCATCATTCAATCACAGAAGATCCAAGCTTTCAAAATAAACGGTTAAAAGTCAAGACAAAAGATGAGACAAGACAAGATTTATACACCCAGAAGATTATAGATGTACTTAATTGTGGAAAAGCACGGCATTGCTATTGAACCTCATGTTTGTAAAAAATTACCTGATTAGGCTATACTTGAACCTTGGTCCCCAAACATGACTGGTTTATTCAGCTCGCATTAGCCAGTATCATAATATTAGTTGCATAAAAGGACAAAGACACACTTTTTAAAACAAATTTGAGATCGCGATCGAAATCGAGAAAAAAACTGGTATCTTTGCCAGGTGTTATGCTATACAACAAATTGACGAAGATCGGCAGCGAAAAGTCAAATAGTAAAACAGGAAATACACAAAAGCAAGACTACATTCAAGCAGCAACACCTTTATGATGGTGCCCACTTCAATGATGTTACAGCGTAAGATGAGAGCAGCTCAAGGCCATGATTACGGATCGTTTCATCTTGTCCAAGACAAGCCATCACTACTGGCCACGCGTGGATTTGACAAGGCTCAATATCAAGCTTAATTTTGCCACATGAACTGACCATAGAGCAGAATTCGACCGCTTCGCTGGCCAGAATTTCTGCCGAACCAATGAGTATATGAGTACCAGAAACAGGTAGCGCCTTTGACCACCATTCACTGGATCCACACAGACCCGGGCTGGCATAAACATAACCGCTACTTGAAGTCGAAACGAACTGGTGGCTATAGTTTTGGATAGCAGCAGGAGTTAGATAATCACTTCTGTTCGCTATTTTCCCAGGTGAATACATTTGTAGCAAAGGCGAGATTAAAAGAGCAGCGTGTGGCCGGTGTTCACAAACTTGAGGAACCAAGGGACTGGGATTAGCTATGTGAAGCATAAGCCCTAAAGCTAATGTTGCACCATTGGAGTCGCCGGACAGAAACAAATTTGAACCGCTGTAATTGTTAGACAAGTATGTCCATCCTCTTGCCACTTCCAGAAGCTGCTGATTAAAGTCAGCACCGCTTGCAGCCGACGAGTAGTCAACAGCAAATATAGCCGGATTCTTAATTCCTGCTCTATGAAGAGCAGTGAGAAACGTCACCAGGTATTCAACGAAGCCGAATATTGATACGTTGAACGGGTCACCGCCATGAACATAATAAATAATAGCATCGTGGGAGCTTCCGCGGGATGGAGACTTGATCCATAGCCCCTTAATATCAGTCTTACCATTCAGCTAAATCGTTAGACTACCACACATTTGAGTTGGGCAGAACATGTACTAACCGTAAGCTGAGCCTCTTCAACTGTGCAGTCGCCAAGACCAGCACCGCCATTGCGATATTTTCTGAAAGCGAAGAGGACTTTAAAGGCACTTTTTGATAAAAAAGTATTTCCTAAGAAAGTCGAATTCAGCTTGTCGGCGGCAAGTTTTCCAAACTGGACCAAAATGTATTCCAGGAGCGAAGAGACTTGCGAGAACGACGACTGATCGCTATAGTTGCGGACTATTCTCTCTTGGAAAATCAGAAAAGGCAAACGAAGAACTTTCAAGTTAACATTTTATTCCTAATTTAGTAAGTCGGGCAACGGTATCAGTACCTAGAGGAGTGATTTCCAGCATCAACGACATGGCCTGCGTGAGAGATATCTGGCGAACAATTAAAAAACAGCTGAAACAGAAATACACAATGAGATCAGAGAAGCTTATGGGTTCCATTGAGTCGAATGTGTAACATGTGCACAGTCAGAAGGACAATTAGTAGAGTAGTGTGCAGTAGGAAGTTAAGTTGACAAGTCTCATTTGAGTATCAACCAATCACTCTGTATATAGAAAATAACTCAAAGCAAACAACCCTCCAAAAACCGCGTAAACGATTAGACCATAGATGGAAAACCTTGCGTAATGAGATACAAATTGAAGATTAGCTTGGTGCACGGTGGGGTGCTCAGCAAAAACCCAGACGGATCTCTTGGCAGCAGAATTGACTACATCATACTCGTGACGGAAAACCTTTGCTCGCTTATTGTCGGTTGATGCTTGTAACCGTGTTCTATTGGCTAGAATGAGTAGCCAAAAGACAGGAAACAAGAAACCTGCTGTGAATAGCTTATAGTTAGTGTCTATTAGCCAATTCATCAACAGACACTACAGGGTGCTTGCGGCTGTTTTAGTTTCTTATTCTACTTACTTCTGGTGAGTAATAAGTTATGGGGTCCTCCTCAGAAGAAAGAACGACTAATCCTTGGCCCTGAATGAGTTGAATATCGGCAGAATCGCTCATTACTAGAATTATTGTGGCCGGGCCTAATGCGTGTCATTGATACCTATATAATATACAATATATCCAGCGTAATCTCCTCATATAAACTGCCCATTCTCGAGGAGGAATTTCGCCATTGTTCTTGAGATCTGTGGGTGGCACCCAATGCCGATCTCGTACATGAGTGGGCAGGAATAGATACAACAAGCTTAGAAAGAGTTAAAGACAGATATAAATATAGATATAAAGATTTTGACCATGAAGAGATCAAATAGTCTGCAAAATACGTCTGAGATATGCCCTCCGATTTCTGTTCTGTCCATCGGACGTCGTCTACGTCCTTACACTTATTGAGCTATTTCTTATTGCTTTCTTTCAGGATCACCGACTACCATATGAGGATTAAAACTCAACGAAAGTTCCATCTCCTGTACTGCTTGCGGCGTTTCGCTCGGCCAATAGCATGCGTGAAGTTTTGGGGCCTAGTGATCAGAACCTCAAAAAGCAGAGACTTACTCTTTAGATGAAACAAGGCATGGAAAATAAAAGAGGCCCTCTTAGTTAGAAAATGATTGACCGGCTTTCTTGGCCAATATTCTTGCTTAATCTTCATATGATTATCAGGTAAGATGTTAAATGAGCGCAAATACGTTTTGGAATATTTACTAGCTTGCACTAATCGCGTATTTACTTAAACAAAGTAGCACGCAATACTTTTTACGCCTTCAAAGTATTGCTGATGATATCTAACATGATATCCGCGTGCTTTTTGTTAAAGGTCAAGGATGGACGCAGTCGAATAGCAGTCGCTCCACATCCACCAATAACGAGCCCATTGTCCCTTGCATTTACCATGAATCGATCTCTTTCTTCTGGGGTGCTCAAATTCCAAGCAATATATGTACCGCTTCCTTTTCCTCGTAAATTGACAACTTTGTCGCCATGAGCCTTGAAAATTGTCTCGAGCTCCTTGTATATATAGTCACCAACCTCTGCGGTTTTAGCAACCAGATCGTGTTTTTGAACTTCTCTGAAAATCGCGCCTGCTATCAAAGCTCGAGCAGGATCCCCACACCAAGTGTTGAACTGTCGATAAGGCAGCGACGGTCTAAGTTCGGGGTTGCCGAAGAAGAAACCGGCTGCCTGGGCCTTCTTGGAGAAAGTAACCATGTCAGGGGGAGTATCTAGGTTCCAATGTTCGTGAGCCCACATTTTCCCTGTAGCAGCTACACCAGTTTGCACTTCATCGACAATCATCAAAACACCATGTTCCTTGGTAATATCTCGAATGCCCTGGAAGTACGAACCAGAAGCATGATTATCACCACCTTCAGATTGAATTGGCTCCACAATAATAGCCGCCACAGGAACCTTGTTGCTGGAGATAACCTTTTCCAACTCAATTAGGCATCGGAGCTCCTCTTCTTTGTTCTCCTTCTCAAACTGTTCCAATGGATATTTCAACTTGGGGAAAGGAGCAGTAGGCCAATCGAAAGCAGGAATATCAAGCTTGTGAATAGGTTTAGAGCGCGTCGTAGAGAGAGATCCAAAGAGACGTCCATGGAAGCTGTTGTCAAACGACAATATGGACATCTCTGGCGATCCGGGTGCCTTATTTTTCATACAAGAGGCCAATTCTTCCTCAGAAAACGGTTCTCCACCTCTCCGTTTTGTTGCCTGATATATGAATGCTGCCTTATAAGCACACTCGTTGGCATCAGATCCAGAAAGGGCGGTCCAAACTTTGTCCAAACCTGGAGGAGCACCAGCAAGAAGCCCATCTTCAAGGATCTTTCGATAGTGGGAAGACGGGAAGTTTCCAGAAGCAGGTCTGTTGATCAGAGAAGAGACCATATCGGGGGAAGAAGCCACTTTAGCCAATTCGGGGTTATTATATCCGAGGGCAATTGACGAGATCTGAGCATAGACATCCAAAAGCACATTTCCATCAACATCGGCGATATAATTGCCCAACGACTTGTCATAATCAGCCATAAAATAGGCAGCTCGAGTGTCGAAAACAGCATCGAGCTCTTCCAACGCTTTCGTGGTCGCAGGACCCGGGATTTGGGTGTGAACCACCGGGCTCGGTGCTTCGCTAGGATAGTATACCTCAGCTGCAGTGGCATATGTTCGACGAGCAACAGCCCGGATCGGCACTCTTTTCAATACAGATCTTAACATTATAGAATACTAGATAGAAATTGCTAATGCAAAAAAAGGGCCGAAATTGCGCAAATATATGCTTGTTTAGTGGTCTTATCGTAAATTCCCAGCCGCTTGCCCACCTATCGTCTACAATGGCCTTTTTTGGCAACTGCTGCAGGAAAATAGCCGCGCCAAAGTTTGGCTGCATCAACTCGACGCAGATGGACTGGTTTTAACTCGCTTCGATGGAGGCTCGTCCCGACCGTGCTTTTCGCGGAATTTCGCTAGAGCCTTTTGCATATATTCTCGGATAAATTTTTTCACCTTGGCTTTACGTTTTTCCGTCAATTCGTACTCCTCGTCGGTGTTGTCATGACGCATCTGTTTGGAAACCAAGATTTTGACAATGTCTCGAGCCATGTTTTTGATATTCTCATGCCCCAGCTCGTCTTCGTACTTGGCAACTTGGTTAGGCACATATTTTGCAAGCGTTCGGGTCAATGTACGTTCGAGTGGAGTCTGCGTCTTTTTCTCGTCCTTGTGAGACTTGCCGTTTTTTACTGGTGAACGAGACGGCGATTTGTCCGACGCAGCCGTTTGATCGCCATTCGAAATTTCCCCATTAGTACCAGGCGATTCTTTAGAAGTTTTGCTGGCCTCTGCTATTATCTTCTGCAAATTCACTTGCAAATCTTTTCGCTCCAGCATTTCCTTCGCAGCCTGCTGCCGTTCCTGTTCCAGGGCTATTTTCGAATCATCGCCAGGCCACTCCCATGTAGTGATGCTTCGATCACTGTTGTAGTAGTAAGTTTGTCCATTAGGTGCCACAGCAGAGAACCATCCTTTCGGAAGCTTTCTGGCCTTCTTATCTTTCGGAGTTGACTTTTTCTTCAATGACCGAGAAGGCGTTGCCTCACCATTTGTGGCCTCCACGGCTATTGAAGCTGCAGATTGATCTTCCTCTTTGATCGGAGACTTGTCATCATCAGGTTCCACTTTGACCTCTGCGGTAGGAGTAGCCGCAACACGTTCACGTCTGGGTATTCGATATGCCATCTTTAGTTCACTCCATTCTCGCAATAAGCCCTTGGCCAACTCACTAGCTAGAGGTGAGTTTTCTGACTTGGAAATGTCACTAACAATCACCTCAATCTGAGAACTGCTGATCTTATTCTTGGTGAGTTTGGGCCATCTGCTGAGAATTTCTAGTATACAAGTAATAATTTGCTCATGGTTCATCCATTGTTTGAGCAAAGTGCTGAATATTTGATATCCATGCATTCGCAAAACTTGAAGATCTACTGTCTTGTCGTTAGTAATATGGATTCTTTCAACCAGTTTAACAATAAGCCATTCTTCCTGAGTTTGGAGCAGACTGCTCATAACCTTTGACACCTGTTCATCGTTGATTGGCTTGACGGGTAGGTTCTGAGCGTACTCCTCATCAATATCAATTTCAGATTTAACACCTTTCTTCCCACGTTTCTTCTTAAAAAGAGCTGCGGTAGTGGTGATCCAGTTATCCTCATCCTCATCGTCAAGGCCGAGGGCATCCACCAGAAGCTGTGGAAGTTTATTAGCTGCTTCAGTCTGGGTCTTTCCTCCAAGAAACCCGATGCAATTAGACTCTCCACAATAACAAGGCTGAGCATCGGCGCCGAACCTATCAACATTGTAGTCGAATGTAATTTCCTCACCTTTGAATATTTTGCGGCTGCTGAATATCCCCATGCATAGCTTGTCTTTAACAACCCATTTCTCTACCATACAGTTAGGACGGCAAGAATGATTGGCAAATCTACTCCAGCTGCCTTTTCTGGTGGCATCAATAAGCTGACCCTTCTGAAGCATCATAAAATAGAAATGCTTGACTCCTTGCTTTACATACTGCTCCATCCTTTTACGCCAATGTTTATCATCAATTACTTCTCCAACGTATTCGATAATAAACGTGCCAACAGGGATATCCTCCTGAGCACGAAGCCCAAAGCCCTTTTTTTCAGTAAGAATTATATCTAGAGGAGCATACTGGCGCTTCTGAAATCGCTGGTTTTGGCAGTCATCTCCACAGGTGGAACATTCGTTACGACACTCTACCGAAGTAAGCCGATTGATACAGTCAGAGTCATCACCACAAGCATGATTTACATTCCCATCCCAGCTGGAGCGACATTCACAAGTCATGATCTCTACTTGACCCGAGTTTCCGATCGCTTTAGTTGTATATATGCAGTCTGGTATGGTGGTATACCCTTTCTCGGCCTCATCCACAGCACTGGGAAGATCTAGAAAAACCTGAGCCTCATACGTCTTCCCCTTAACTGTATACTCTTTTTTCGATATAGTATCATTTTCTTCGAGCTTTACAGGACTAGGGCTGTCGGTAATAGTTGTAGGAGTCATTTCTTCAGTCTTCATTTTGTCTACAGCATGAAAAAAACACCAGTCTTAAACGACGAATTGATCCAGCAATAGCTCTACCTGCTGCGTTTGAACCTTATATGTGTAGCTGCTCTTGCCGAGAGAAGACGGCCGACTGAAAGCGCCGAGTTTTGAAGAGTTGTGAAGAAGATGAAAAACAACTTTTTGGTCTGAAACCAGTCAACAACGTCTCAAGGCGTCTTAGCATGAGACCAACACGGCAATGTGTGTTAATGTATTTACATATGTAGAATAAACACATCTTCTAAGCATAATGGGCGTAGTAAATGCGTCACTATCCGCTGCTAAGCTGCACATTTGACGAAGATAGTGGAAGCAAGCGTGATGGATTGCACATTTTGACAAGCATGTCAAATAAATATTCCAAATATAATTAAAAGACAGCAGAGAGGTTTCCATCGCTGCAACGTTCAAGGACAGACCCTTTCTTGGTCCCAAACTCCAGGTTTTATTCGATTGAAAAAGATCCTGTGGCCAATTCCCTTATCGTCAACATAGTCCACGCTATTAGGAAACAGGAGCATTACCAGGAAATTATCTTTGGCCACATCATCGGGTATTCCATCCTCACCCTTGGAAATGAGATCGAGCAATTTGCGGGTCTTTTCATCGAGTACAGAGGCCGGCTGGGGCTTTTTGAAACTTTGCTTCAGATCGGGGGGCATATTGCTCCAAGTCTTGTCAAATTCCTTGTCCCACTCTAGCGACGATGGACTCTTATCTTTATTTACAGGAGAATACAGAGGATAGTCTCTAGGCAATTCAGGAACTGGTGTTTTGGCATCGAAGTGCTGTCGGCCGTAATGAGGCCGAGACGAGGTTAAAGACGGTTGCAAACAGGATTTTGATATGAACTGACAAAATCCGGAGATTCGCAGCTGGATATTCGTTTCAGGAAAATAAAAACATGCTTCAACGGAATCGTTTAATTTCAACTCCTGTATCTTTTCCATTCGGACGTCGCTAGTAAACTTGAGGACTCCTTGTTCTTCGTCGTCGAACAACCATCCTCGAAACACACAGGTCCTTGACCGAGGAGCCGCCTGCACCACTGAATTGGTGGCCAGAGAAAAGAAGATTCCAGAGGCATTGGCCAAACCAGCCTCGTTCATCAAGGGGACCCATGGAATAGTCATGCTGAAGTTGGCAGATTATCAGTTCCGATTTGGTATGTCAGCCGTTTGATCGGATGATAAGATTATTGTTTAGAAATAGAACGCAATGGTACCAGTTTGCTTGCTTTGATAGCAGCAATAAAAAAGGACGCTTTAGATTGAAAAAAAAAGCTAATAGAGTGAAAAAGCGATTCCAGCAACGTTGTGACCAACGAAGACTCCGTGCCGTTCACCGAACAATACCGGATCGAAGAACACCAGCATGCGCGTATTTCGAACAGCTATCCGAATTAGTTTCCAGTTCACTATTAGCATCTGAATCATGATCGCGAGCGATTTCCATAAAGCATTGAATTCCGTCTTCATCTGTATATACAATTCTGCCCTGGCCGTCCACACTGAGCCTCTGTTGAACAACTTGCCACATTTTCGGCTTGATTCGTTTAACACTTGATGATTCTGGTATTGGATAGCCCTTAAATTGCATAGTATCGCCAGCTACGACGTCCGTCGGCGGCCTTACCAGATCAACATGCTGTTGTTCGTTTTCGGCAGCCAATACCATTGCATCAGACACAACGCCTCTGAGCGTGGATGGTTTGAGATTCGTTACAAATACATAGATAGAATTAACGAGCTGGGATTTATCAATTTTGCCTACAAGCCCCGAACACACGGTTCTATACTGATTAGGGCCGAAACGTACTCTAGACACATAGAGGGAATTGGCATTTGGATGGCTATCAACATGCTCAATGTACCCCGCGGTGAACTCGATCGCCGCCGGGCTCCGTACACTTGCTCCGATTGAAGCCGTACCACTGAAACAACGGACACCTATTTGAATGCGCCTCAGCATTGGAATGAAGATCATTGTTTGACCGCCTGTTTTGGTCTAACGCTTATTTCCATATCGGGATACACACATAAATTTGAGCCCAACCAACCACCAAGCAGCTCAGAGGTTGCTTGAGACATAGCAGACTCCATTCAAAGAAGGAGCCAGCTGCAAAACAAAAACAAGGAGCATATTCTTTGGAATGTCTGAGTATCTCTACCTGATTTGAAAGTGGTGACCGTCGGATCTGTATGGCCGTTATCTCAACTGGCACCTGCCCATCAAGTCTACTATTTATTGAATTCTGCGCTCCGCCGTAGCGTGCTTCGCCTAGAACTCGTCCCCTATTACCTTATTTATGTTAGGCCGCCTTTTTGCAGCATCCTCAGCCTCCGGCTACGATGCCTATGGCGTTCCTGTCTCACAAACCGAGGAGTCAGATACTAGAAACCTGCTCTATGGGCCATATATTGCCCATGAGCCCAACCTTGACAGTAACAAGGATATACGAATAAGCATATTATGTGATCATCCGGCGTGTTCAGGCATTCTCTTCGATTCGGCCCCTCATCACGGGGCAGTTTCTACAGCATCTGCTCCATCCTCATCCTCGCTTGGCGGATCTACTTCGCACACTGGAGCCTCCTCACTGCATAGGATATCTGATGGGATTGTGAAATCTTTTTCGTCGATGGGTTTCGCATCTCCTTCTAGCCCTCAGCCAACGAATACTAATGAACCGGCTCGGAATGCTGCCCGACTGAATGCCAAACCTTCTGCTGTCTCTTCATTACAGCACTATGACAACATGCCCGAAGCACTTCCTATCTCTCTACTGAAGCAGATAGTATTTGGAAACACGCCGATCATGTTTAATCGGCCAATTACAAAGTTGCATCCTTTACCTCAGGCGAATCACAAACAAACCCATAACACATGGCTGATTTCTCAGTTGTTTAGAGTCAAAATGCCTTCGAGTACTGTTAGAAAGTCTGAAGCAAACCCTGAGGTCAAAGGCAGTTCATACACTACGATTCCTGGGTCTGCCAAGTCTTCGTCTCTTCAGGACGCAACCGCTGGTAAACCCTGGAGACCACGAACAATGTATCTTGAACCTCCAGCTACTAACACTCCTGAGAAGTTTCGAGATGTCGTGTGCGGCATTTGCATATATGTTAATGTTCCTAGAGATGATAATTCAGACATGATTGCCAGTCACTGGGAGCAGATCATGGAAACAACTCTGGAACTGGAACTGGCTGTTGAGAAAAAATTGACCGAGTTTTTTGCAACAGTTGCTCAAGAGCTCAGCAGTTGTGCGGGGATAAAAGGAGGTAGTCCTAACCGTCAGATTTTTCGGCGATTTTCACTCTCTGATGACCCCCAAATGGTCGCTGTTTCTCAACGATTCAGATCTCAAATTGCCTCCGGACTACATATCCCTAGGGTTATCTGCGGGCAGGACCGTTGGAATGATGTACTTTCGCAGCTGAAGTCTCTTGCAACCAGATATCCAGCCCCAGAGAATGAACCAGGATATTTAGCATCTATGATAACACATTTTATCATGCTCAATAAGAGCCTCATCGAAGGTACCCTGAACTATGCATTAGACGCATCTTGTAGAAATGTGATTGTAGCTGACAATGCTACGCGTGGCAGGAAGCTACTGTTTATCCTCACTTCTTTGATCCGGGGAAGATTTGCCGATAATTCAAACACGCATTTATTGGATACATTCGCCAGAACGTATTCGGGATCTAACATACGACCTATTGCGTCTCTGGCTAGCCTTTCGACGGCTTCTACAGCGGCTACTAAGCTTGCTGGTGGTGGCAGCGGGTGGGATGTTCATAGCGCTGGTCAAACCACCATGTCACCTGCTCAAGCAGTACCGTATATGATACGTTCGGAAAGGTCACCGTCTGCGACATTATCTCGCTCGCTTGCACGCTCCTCTGCGCCAAGGAGCAGGTTTTCAATGGATGGGTTATACAAATCTGTCGCCTCTAGCGGATCGGTATTTTCTAGTAGATATTCTGAGGCCTCATCGAACGCTACTAGTGTTTTTGATGATGATCTTGGATTGTCTCGTTGCAGTGCGAGTTTTTCACAACCTGCTGATGGAAGTGCTGGTGAATTTTCCCCACTTGTTGGTACAGGAAGTGGCCGGCCAATGAGTCCAGACTATGATACCGATAGCGACGGTGAATCCGATGTGGCAAGCCCGCTCTATACTGTTAGTTCAAGCGAACCAGGAATACTTGATGTGAAGGTTGATAATTTAGTTTCAGCCTACCAAGACACACCGATTTCCGTGCCACCAATGGCCGGACATATTTCTGACTATCGTCCAGAATTTGTCATGCAATCAGTTCCTCTTGAAGATGATACGGAAGGAAAAATTGCTCGTAGCGTGTTTGCATACGGTAGAATTTGGGGCCGGCAGGGACAGCCTAGCCCTACTGAGACCATGTCTACAGAACGGGAATTATCCAACATGCTGATATTTAATTTAGGAAAAATCGAGATATACCACTGGATATTGGTGGAAACTTTGACGTCAGCTGCTGGAAGTACCGGTGAATTGGAATACCAACAGAAGATTCTTCGGCGAAAGTTGTATCCGGACAAGAAGCAGACTCCCGACGGTTTTAGCAAATGCCAACAGGTAGCTATGCGGCTGGCTTCAATTTTGGAGGGCTCCAATCCTCATGCTACTAGTGAGGAGTTGGAGGAAGTGAAGGACGCATTTGTTTCATGTTTTGGTTTGTATAATCCATGATCGACGAGATGTACTAAATATTTTATGCATTACAAGCGGAGCAAGATGCATTCAGCTACCACGCAATTATATGTACTACTTATTTTATTATTTTATGATTCTAGTAATCTATCAATCTATCGTTTTAGGCTAAAATTTTATCGCGGTTTGACCCTTATAGTTGGAATTCCTGGATACCAAAGTCTTATTGAGTTTGAAGTCACCCAACTTATTCTTTCTCTGATCATCACTTTAAGGCAACACCGGTTTTCACCGTAGGCGAAACAGACCTTTGGCCGCTTTTTGCTGCTGCAGTTATATCACAATGGCAACGTCAGAGTCTTCAGAAGTGCAATTTGTTCGCAACTGCCTCAGACTGCTAACGGCAGCTCCAGGCAATGGGTTTCCTGCCAATTACACGGCGGATCCGACGACCTTAGGAGCCAATCCTATTTTGGTATGTAGATAATTAATTAACGGCATTTTGTGCTCCGATTAAGGAGAAAGAGGCCTGTATCTGTTTGTTGAGGTAGCACGCCGTTACTAACCGGTTTAGCATCTTCCTCCAATGCCTACACCTAAGAAGAAGCTGAGGAAAGCTGAGAGCGCAGCAACATGCAAAATTAGTTTGAAATCCATTCGGCCACCCAAGTTTACCAAGGAATATCCGTCAGTTGGCCTGAATCAGACAGTTCTTCAACTTAAAGAGCAGCTGATACGAGATGAAGAGCTTGGGCTAAGAGGACTAAAAACGGATAATATAAAGCTTTTGATTAAAGGCGCAGTGATAACAGACTCGAAGATACTTGAAAACATTGTGCACGAAGATGACTCCGGTCAGAAAGTAGCTAACTTCACCGTTATGGTTTCCTCCAAATCACCAGCGACCTCGGCCTCACCGGAGCCTGTGAGCGAACAATCGACAGGTAGCACGCCCAGCTCTAGTTATTTGAAACCGCATGTATGGTCAGGGTTAAGGCATGAGTTGGAGTTAGAGGTTGGCCTCGACTCGGCTAAGTCGATCATATCTGAATGTCAAGCTCTCGTCGAAGCCAAAGTCTCTGATATTAGAAGCAATTGAAGTTGCAGCATATAGCACGGTCATCATCGGAAAATAATTACTAGAATATGAGTTGTTACAAACCTGTATCTATTATTAATTACGGCCGACGGGCCATTAACCTCTTTATAATGATTATTTACTTTCTCGGAACGACCTGACCCTTCTAACGACCGATGCCTGAAAACCTGGTCTTCGAATTTTCAACTTTGTAAACGCCTCTAAATCTGTCGAGGATAGACCAGCATACCCTTTATCTTCCGGGTTGCCTTCAAGTTTTGAGCCATGGGCTATCAGATTTTGATGAGCCGCTTGTTCAGCTTTCTTACGACGGTCAGCCACAAATGCCCGTAGCTTAGCGATCGTTTCAGGATGTATGTGAGCAGACCGGTTTGTCTTTTTGAAACAGGCATCGATTAAGATCGATGGATCTAGCATTTCCTTGGGAAAATTTTGTATCACCTGGAATATGTCCATTTGGTCATGCAGATGACGAACGTGTGGTTCAGCCAGATGAAGCACTGTAAGTGCAACTCTGAAGAAGATCTTGGAATCTTCAAAGAAGAAGCAGTCCCACACCCTGAGCATAGTCTCTGTAGGTAATATACTAATGTAAGCACTCATGAACCATGAGGCCGTGCAGAGCGTAATTGGAGGGAGCTTAATCAGTATGTTGTCATAATGCCTTCCATCGAAATTTACACCAATTTTGTCCCACATTTCCGGTAAGATCTGCTTAACGAGGAGCATTAGTACACCCTGTTCTACATTAACACCTTCAAGGCTGACCTCGTGAATGCCGGGCAAATAGCGTTGAGTTGTAATCACTAACATCCAGAACGCTTTTTCTTCATCCATGAACAATAGAAGTATCCCAGCTAAAAAATTAAGACTTTGACAATAGCCTATGGTAGGCTGATATACCGAAAATGCTCGTAAGACGCGCCTTAATGCAGATATAAGCGGAGTCTCGGCCAGATCCTCCGATTGATTCCCATTAGTCTCAGCCTCAGCCACAGTTACAGGCGCTTCTTCTCTGAAATAAATATTATCAGGGAAAGTTCTATTAAGGTCTCGCTCAATGAGCTCAGTGTCATTATTCTGGAGACTAAGAGTCTGCTTGCATAGGCGATCATATGTCTGAGGATGAGCAGCCAGCATTTCAGGCCCCTTGGCATACCACCACCATGCATTTCCGCGCCATTCAGCAGGGAAGCCTTTTCGGATATATCGAGTTAGTTTATGAGACCTCGGTGGGAATCGGACAGGGAGATCATTCTCTATGCTGAGCCCACTGTCCAGCATGAGTTTAACCCATTTCCTCTTCCTTCGTTTCAAATATGGCACATAACCTGCCCACCAGGTATTATATTGTTGTTCTGAAATAAAGTTCGACTTCTTTTTAAAACCGTACCTATCTCTATCGGAAGTTCGAGTAGCATTATCCGTAGTCAAATCAATCGATGATCGCACCACAGAGGCACTGTGGCGGCTGGCTTCATACGAAAGTGTAAGTGGCGGCAGTGACTCAGTAGAAAACTCAGGTATTTCGAAATCATTGACAGCACTTTGGATCGTAGACGCCGTAACGATCCTTTGAATCTCAGAAGTGTTCGGGGTGCCGAGATTATCCCTGGTAACTGCAGCCGAATTCGAATCGCCAACAGGCGGGACCTCTGGTGTCCCCAAATGCGAATCCGAATGCCCTTTTATCGCCGATTCGGAGCCCTGTGGTGGAGCAATTAGGTCATTGGAATCAGCGGCATCTTCGGCAGCACTGCTCAGGGGTCCTGCACCAATTTCCGGCTTGTGGATTTCACCGTTAACTGCGGGTTTGGCATGCCGTCTGGAAATGCGCCGAAATGCAGCAGGCATTTTGAGAGTACCGTAGCGAGAGTTTGACCTGACAGTGCTGGACTCAGCTTCAGTAGGGGACTCGGGGCTATGGTTAGAAAGCATGCGGGGTGCCCGTATAGGAGAAGAGAATGCAAGACCTTCTATTTAATACAGAATTCGCAAAACTTTTCTAAACAGAAAGCCTCGAGGGACCAGATGTGGCGGTCGGCGCTATCACTAAAGAGAACGCTGATGAGCTTAGTTTGGTTGTTGTACCCCGGAAATTTGTTAGAAAAGGCACTGAGAATTGGGCGATGGGGCGGGATCGGCAGCACGTGACGATGTTGGTTGAACGTCTCGGAGAGAAACGAAATAAGAAGATATTATTCGAACTTGAAGTATAGAAGTATGCAGAAGTATTGTATATATATATGGATCTTGCTACATCAATGAACTTGGCAATGATTGCCAGCTTATTATGTGCCCAAGTTTGCACATCCATAGGATTTATCTCGATCACTGGAAGAAAAAGGATACAACGGTGAAATGTTGAAATGTTAATATCATTAAGCGTGCATTCTGATATATTATGCCAAATTCACAGAGTAGAGTTCTCTTCTCATCATATGCATTTAATACAGCTTGTCTAACTATGATAGCATGGAATTATGAAAGAATCCATAAGCATTAACACAAAATGCTGTGAACGTTAACACCGTTAGTGACCCAATCGACGCTTGAGTGCTCGTTGGGCTCTCCTTCTCTTCTTGAGCTTATGCCTGTTCATCTTTAGCCGTCTCTTGCGTTTGACACTAGTAGCTTCGATTTCATTACCCATCGCATTGTGATGCTCACCATCTTCAAGAGCATTATAGCCGTCTTCCTCCACCCGGTCATTAAGAAGATTAACAACTTCGCGGATATTGGATCCACCCGGTTCGGTTCTAGCCACTATAATGGTCGTATCGGAACTATTATCTTTCCAGTTATAATAACCGTAACCAAGAAGCTTGTTAGTGTCAGGATTAGTGTCAGGAGGCTGAGACATTTTGCTGTGACCGACCTGAGTAGCCCCAGAGGCAGACACCGGGTTGGTCTGGTCAAAGGGACCAATGCTATTAATGATGCTCAGAGGCATTAGCACGCGCTCAGGCTCCTCAACAGGGGAGGAAGCTGGTAAAGTCATCCAATCAGAGTCTCTGGTATTGTCCGGAACGTTGGTCTTGTCGGCCAGATTTGGATCCATGAGCATCAACGGCCGGTGGCCAGCAAACAGGGCTTGCAAAGGCAAATCGTTGGTGGCCTCCTGCGACATTTGATGAAAATGATTGTCAGTAAGACGCCAGTATGGAAAGCGCTTGTCCAAGGAGTCGCTGTTATTCTTGTTCTTGTTACCGTTTGACTTGGACGAGGATGATTCGCATCGGCTGACAACGGTGCGATAAGCGTTACCAGACGAGGACATGGAGTTTCGCCGTCGGTTCACAAATAACCCGCCGGTAGTACACGAGGAAATCTTCCGTGATATGACATGCCGCGCGCTCGCAGGCTGGAGTCTCTGACCTGCTAGGTACATAGCGGAATGCAGAAGCAAATGGCAAAATCTTGTTGGCCCACACACAATGCATCACTTAATTTATTACCCGGGGGACACCAAATCAGCATAGAAACCACAGAACACGTATTCACAGGCGGTACAGAGGTCAGCAATACTGTATAACCCGTCGGAAGTGCATATTTTCTGTAGTCTGGAATCCATCTCTTCCCTACGGCATTTGTTGGACTTTGTAGACTGCAGTTAGGTTGCCTCCAGCACCATGGCTACGGTACAGCAGCTGGTTTCGGAATTGACAAACCTGATATCACAGACACAGAAAAAGAACGTCGACATACGCAAGGTGAGTATTTATTAACGTGCTTGGACACTTTTGGATCTTGAAGGAGATGGCTTCTAACTCTAGTCGGCCGAGAACACCCTGGAAATCCTCAAATCATACAACCAGTCTATCGAGGAGAAGTATTTTTTGGAATGTAAGTACATCGCTAGCCGTCAAGTATGCATACTGTGCAGCATGTTTGCATATTGTGGTTTGCCATTGATTATATAGCGACGAGTGTGTCTCTAACCCCCTGTTGCAGCTCTAGCAGCCAATGCAGATTTCATCACTCCTTTCATTCTTGCATGCTCTACCAGAAATGCCAAATACTCTTCTTCAGCAATTCAGTGTATTAGTTTGCTGGCAAGTTCTAGGGCCATTGCGGTTTCGAGTCTCGAACAGATTTTGGATGCATTAGGCGAGGCTACACATCTCGGTGTCGAAATCCAGCTTAAAATCTTGCAAATTCTTCCTTCTCTGTTACAAAATTATGGAGAATATCTGCATGATCAACTCCTGGTAAATTTCCTCCAGATTTGCTCTATACTTCAGGGCGGAACTAAGACTTCTGTTGTTGTTAATGCCACTGCTGCAACCTTACAACAGTTACTAATAAGCATATTTGATCGAGTCACTACAGAGGATGACGCTAAAATTGCTGGCGAAGCGAAATTCACGGTTACTGTGGATAATGACGAAAAAAAGGAAATCGCGCCTTGCGCACATGATGCATTGCTCATCCTTACCGACATATGTAACTTGACGGAAAAACTCAAACCCAAGTTTATCAAATTCACTCACTTGGATGAATCTTTTGGCCTGGAGCTTTTAGAAAGCATCATTTCTAATCACAAGGATATGTTCTTAGATCATACTGAGCTCGGATTTGTCTTGCGAACCAGGGTGGTACCTCTTCTCTTACGAGCATTTTCTGAGAAGAGGCCTTTCTCAATCACTGTACGTGTAACAAGGATATTGTATTTATTAGTCAGAAAAGAGTTGGCTGCTCTTAAGGTAGAGTGCGAAGTCATTCTATCAATGCTGACCCACATGTTACTGCCAGATGCATCACCTGTATGGAAAAGAGCGCTTTGCATGGAAGTTCTTCAAGGCTTATTTGGCGAGATAAATTTGGTGCTTGCACTATATAAAGAATACGATAACCAGGAAGCACGGAGACCTATTATAAGCGAACTCTTGAAAGTTTTGCAAAAGATTTCTGGAGAGGATCCTCAAGCTATTGGCTTGAGTACATATTCAGTGCCATTTGAACTTTCAGGTGGATCTGATAATGAACAAAACGGGTCCAGGGTGCTATCTAGCGTACCCGGAATATCCCTCTCTTCATCTACTGTTCGCGTTCCTTGCATTGAGCTTTTGGATAAAAGCAACCCTCCTCAGATCCCAATCTCTTATATTCCTTATCTTGCACTTTTATGCATCAATTCTTTTGCCGATGGGTTGGCCTATTCCGTTGCCGCATTAAGTTCTTCAGAAACTACCGAAGCTGGTCGGCATAAAAAGCGGCTTCAGAAAGTTCCAACAACTTCAGAGGACTCTCGCCTGCTCGAAACTTTGCTCACCAACTGCTGGAAGCCTTTGATTGGAATCTACGGAACGTTTTTTGTATCCACCATGGATATGGAACTTTACCATTCTTTGGTTCGCGGCTCACAAAGAATTGCACATTCTTCGGGAGTTTTGGGCCTAAAGGACCCTAGAGACCAATTTATGCTCTTATTGGCAGAATTTTCTCTACGAGTTGCTTCCGAAGACAAGTTAAACTCCTCCGCTGGACGAGGGGCTATTTTGTCTGTGGAGGGTATTGTTGGCACCCTCGGGTCCTCGGGCAGCGTGCCTGGATCCGGAACTGTCTCACCAGATGTTAGAGGGCGGATGAGCTTCATAACATCTAGAAATGTCTTGTGCATAAGGGCCATTCTTAATCTTGCAATTGCTCTGGGGAATTTGCTTGGGAAGAGCTGGACAGTCATATTTCAGACATTAGAGCTCTTCGATGCCTCAGTACGAGGAAATCACCCTCCAAGAATGTTGGATGGTGGTGATTTCCCGTCTTTCGGAAAAATTCGCCCTGAGCTTGCATCTGTTGATAATTCGGTCAAAAAATTAGTGGATTATACAAAGGATATGGAGGACAAGTCGTTTGTATACATGGCTTCCTCTCTTGCAGGGGTATCTGCTATTTCGTCAGGTGTCGAAGATGCTGACACAAAGCTATTTTCACTTGATTCCACGGCAGAGGTGGATCCGATGTTTTCTCTGTGTTTGTTGCACGAAATTAACTTGGTCAATTTCGTAAGATATTCGCGCGAGTTTTCGCCGTGGAAGCAAGTTATACAATTTCTGCTGCAAATAATAGCGGCGAAGGGTCTCAGTTCTGGTATTCGACTCAATGCTGCAAGTATTTTGAATCGTGGTGTAATTCTTGTTACAGTAAACTGTGCCGACTTGCAAAAAAATGAAGATGTTTCTAAGGGGCGGCAAGTAGCTGGCATTCAGAGAGAGTCGATCGAGGCTATATTGCGTGAGGTAGAAAGCGGGAATTATGTGGTGGCAAAGGATAACTTAGCAATGTCTGTGGATCTGGATATCCATATTCAGAGTATTGAAGCCCTGCGAAGTATTCTGGAACAGTGTGGAAGTAGACTGCCACAGTCATGGGATGTCGTTTTTGACATCATTGCCACAGTTTTTGAAGATCATGGCTCATCTAAAAGTAAAGCTGGAGATTCATCAAAGCTCGTTAAGACAGGGTTTGAATGTCTGCAACTTATTTGCAATGATTTTCTGGAATGCATACCTGACGATTGTCTTTCTGGGGTCATTGAGCTTCTGTATTCGTTTTGCCGCCAGAAGTCGCACGTTAATATATCATTTACATCGATTTCAATTTTCTGGGATATATCTGACCATCTTATGAAAAGAATACTACCACAAAATCGGGATTCTACAATTTTAATCACGGATGCCGAGCAAGTGGATAAGATTGTACAGTCACGGGATTCGCCTGACAGGTTCTGGGCTTTATGGATAACGGTATTGCTGAGGTTATCGTCTGTATGCAGAGATTCTCGAAGAGAGGTTAGAAATGGGGTGATTCAGATACTATTTCAGATTTTTGAAGGGTATGGGAGCCGCTTACCTGTGAATATCTGGCAGACGTGTCACACAACAGTGCTATCTTCGGTAATGGTGGTACCGTCAGAGATTAACAAGGACGTTGTTGAAACGATATCTTTATCTCTGGAGGGTGTGAGTACCGTATTTTCCATATTTCTGGATAAGTTCGTTAGGGAACTTCCGAACTTCGATGGACTGTGGAAGAATTTAGTTGGCTATTGGACATCACTGGTAGAGACTGGCAACTCTCATGTATCTTTATCGGTTTATCAGTCTGTTACATCCGTTCTGTCTGCAGTGGCTAAACGAACGGACTCCTTAAAGTTTCCAGATGCATCTTTGGAGTTAACATGGCAATTTTGGAAGAGGCAGCGTATGCCTAAACTTATTAATGACGCTAAAGCGGTACAAGATTCACTTACTGCCTTGGTTGGTATTTTTGAGCCGCTCTATGCTATTTCTCGGGACAATTTTTCGGATACACATATGCAGGAGTCATTCGATTTGCTAGAGAAATGTGCTTCTTTTCAAGTATTGCCTCCATTTTACTCTGATCGAGAAAGAATGTCGCCATTGCAATCTGCTGCTCTCAAAATGATAGGGTCCATCCAGCTATCTACTCCGTACTCTGTGTCTCTGAGCTGGCGGAGCTGTGGCAACATGTCTGTGCTACCCTTCAAGTCCGTAGATTTCCATTCTAGTGACCCTGAAAGCAAAATTTCTAGTTATGCGGCGCTAGCATTAGCTTCTCTAGAGTTGCTTATCGAAACGATTGGGAAAGATCTTCCTTTGGATACCTATCCGTACCTTGTTTCGACAGGCTCAATGGAATATGTCTTGCTACTGATGGTTCAGGTGATGACCACCAAGTTTAAATGCCCATTGTTACCTAATGCCGAAAGTCAGATGTGGCAGATTGCGAGTTCTATATTTTTATCACTAGTGGAACAATCTGTGTCATATAGCCCGCACCCATTGTCAGAATCGTTCTCTGACTTAATTCTGAAAGGCGGTCAATCTTTATTGTCAGACAGTGGCCTTGAAACTCTGTCTGAAGAAAACTCTAATGCAACAGCTGTAATTAATTTCGAAACGCATGATGTTGAATCTTTCACAAGATATGTGAGGTTGATTGACCCTGACTCTCACTCTGGTCTCTTAACGGAAGAGGTTTGGCAGCATCTATCTCAGGCTATATTTCTCGCCTCGTTAGTATACGAAAAGCCTCCAAAAGCTACATTGGACAATCTTGCTAATGCAGAGAGGGAGTCATCTTTCAAAATTCTAATGCGCCATAAGAAATACGGCTCAACAGGTTTTTGCAAACAACTTCCACGAATAAAACTATCTTATCATTGCTTCACGGAATTGTTTCGCTTAACCACAGTGAAAGATACTATGGTTTCAACTCTTTTCTTAGAGCGTCTTTTGTGGAGAATCGCCCTTGTGTTGGATCTGTACGTTGCGGACCAACCATTGAAAGGAAATGCTCCACTGCCTTTGCTCCAGAGAACCGAGCTGCAATTTGTTTTGGATTCCATGCTGAACTATGAAAGAGAGGAACCGGCTCATCGTGATAGTATTCGCATACTTTCCCCGTTAATTGTGCAAGCACTGCCAGTTGCAAAAAATGACAGTTCATTGTTAGTCTCATTTAGAGATTTGCTCCTTGAAATGGAAAAGTAGTCAATTTGCGCAAATGTCTTACAAGCAGATCTGTAAATAACTTAATTTACCAAGTTAACTAATGTTATATATATATGTCTATATATATCTTTTAAGATGCATTTATATTATGTTGTTTTCCTCCTGCTGTCTCATTTCTCCGAGGTTATCCCCCGTGCTCATTCGCGAAAATGGTCGTAACACGGAACCTGACGAGATGGACATGGTATGACTATGGTAATCGTGTATCGGACCCAGACGCTGTTTATCCCGCTGGAACTCTCTCCATCTCTTCATGACGATCTTGGACGAATCAAATTCACCATCGGCATCATCGTGGCCACCTTTATCACCTCCAGAAATACTTCTCGTTTCACCCCAACTGAAGTCGTCGAACTTCCAATAAGCGTACAGGGGCAGCACAAAATTCCATACCGGGAGAGACAATAAATATATAAACATCCAACCGACATAAGATGCACGACTTGCTGTAACAACAATCAATACACCGGGAAGACCCAGAATCAACGCTAGAAGCACCAAAGACATGATGGGCGTAGGTTTTTTATATGTTGCAATGACGATGACATATAGGGTAAAAGCGATGGCACATGGCAGGACCAAAGTACTCAAAAGATCCACAAACACCACAAACTGCATAGAAATACAGAAAACACCGCACAGATCACGCACCAACAGAAGTTCCATTAGATTATGCACAGTGGAATTGATCCATCGTCGTCTCTGTGAAAGTAGTACCTTGAACTCGTGAGGAGCCACAGTTTTGCATGCAGCCTTTGGCACAAAGATCTGTTTTCGTTTTGGAAACGTTCTTAACATCAATGTCGATAAAAACCGATCCTCTCCTAGCAGCAGCAAATTCTTTTTATGAAGTGTATCAACAACATTATCGGAGTATCGCTCCACAATATCTGGGTTAGCCAAAATAGGAACCCAATATCCATCATCTCCTTTGGGAGCCTTAATACGATACATCGAGAAACAACCAGGTAGGCAGGTAACACCACCGAAGACAGACTCAAAAGCCTTTGCTTGATGATGAGAAACAAAATATTCGAACACTTGAATCATGGTCACCCATGATTGGCTCTTGTTAGATATCTTAGTCTCTCCACACAAACCCATGACCTCAGGGTCTTTGACCATACAAGCTACCATATGCGTTAAAGAATCCGGATAGACTTTAGTATCTGCATCAACACACAGTGCCATTTCGTAAAAGTCTGGCGCAATTCCTGTAACTTTCCAGATGCCGTTGAAAATTTCGTACTCCAATTCTGTCATACGATCGTCAAACATAACCTTCTGCAGGAAACTCATCAAGACTATCTGAGAGTCACGCTTGCCTCGGTTACCTGGTTTCTTGCTAGAAGCCTCTTCAGGAGTACCACATTTACTGACCAAAATCATCGGTACTCTTTGCTGTTTTGAAGGGTCAACAGTGCTGTTATCGTAAGCGTAGAAACCAGCGTATATTTTTGCCATATTATGACGCTTGGACCCAGTAACAACCGAAACATAAGAGTAGGCTTGAACAGTCTCAGGTGGTTCAGCAAAATCCTTCATCATTGATAAGCAGATATCCGGGGTAGTCTTGTCATTTCCAGCTCCTTTGATAAGACCATCACAGACGACAAAAATGAGCTTATGCGAGTTGGGATAATCAGTAGTAGCGATTGAGTCAAAAGTCGCTCTCAATCCTTCTTCTGACTCGGAGTAAGCAGTAACAAGACACATTATATGAGCCAGCGGATAACCAAATGGCTGGTAACCGACAGGAGGCTGGGGAACAAGATATTCTGCGGTGGTCGCAGGTGCCGACATCGCATCCGATGGTGGCGCTTCAATAATACTCATATGATGCGAGCTGTTGCCATCTTCATCATCTGTGTCTTGATACCCATGGTATGAAGTGTCAGGCAACATGAAACTTGAACGATCATCCAGCATCATTATAGAGCTTCGAGAACCATTAGCCCTATGATAGAAAGAGCTTCCGGGAACTAACTTTGAGCTGGTGGTGATCGGCAGCTGAGACATCATAGTTATTGATTGACGATCCTTCATTTTTTGAGGCGTATAATTTAGCGTCCTTCTATTCGGAGCCACGGAGCGAACGGGACCAGTACCATTTTGATCTTCGGACCAGTCTTCAATTTGATTGTTGTGTTCATCCAGTTCTTTTCTGTTCATATAAAACGCACCCTGCTTCAAAGAAATGAAGAACCTAAAGTAACAAGCAAATAAAAATTTCAGAACAACAAGACCAACAATGAACACCAAAAACACGTAGAGTTCAACCTGAGATGCAATACAACCGATGGTGTCGCTATCGATAGTACCGATTTTAATGATCTCTGACAAACATTTCGCCACTTGTCGATCACGTCCGTGGGACATGAATCTAGATATGTCGGAACCAATCAAGGACTTATCTGACCTAAGAAGATCGAATTCTTCTGGATAGTTAAGCTCATCTTTTATCAGCCAATCTATAAGAGAAAGATCAAGAACATCACCATTGTACACCACAAGATCCCTATCCTTGCTTCTTACATCGTCCCAGTTAAGGTATACGACTCCTGCACTGGTCAGACTATATAGAGCTTTTCTGGCATTGCTTGATGTGTGGCATGCCCATCCTCTATAGTGATTCACTGTGAAATTGGGCTCGGAGGTACCATTTTGAGCATATACCTGGCATGGAAAGTAGTAAGCCATACTATCGCCATTGTGAACAATTTTGCTATTCTCCTTAGGTGTAATGAGACCCTTGCAATGGCCGTTAACATTCTGGAATAGAAAGCTGGCATCCATACCTCCCGCATTGATAGGAGGATAGAGGATATTCGACTGAGAGACACCGACGGCTGCCGGGTGAATCGAATGAGACAAATCATAAGCCAACCCGTTAATTATGAGATAGCTGGAAGAAACATTATTGTTATGCAGTCTAATACCTCTGTTTTGACAAACGGACTCGGTGAAGCCAAATGTAATATAACCCACAAAGGCCGCACAGTACAAAATGACGGTTATGAGACCAATTTTCTCTCTCCAAGCACTCTGACGATCCTTAGTCTTCATGCCAAATAATCGCAGCAAAAATGCGGGTGCCCAGAAAGTGACGCAGATACAATATGTCATCCATGGTGAAGGAAAGGAAGATTCCTTGGACTGTAAAGGAGGTCTAGGTGGGCCTTGGGTAACAGTAGGACCCATGAACTCACGCATCTTCTCATTTTGAGGATATCCATTATCATCTGAGGCACCCGACTCATTTACCTGTGTATTGTCGTCGCCAGTTGTGTTTGCATACTCGTCATCGTTGGCTAAAAACGGACTGGTCGGACTGTCATTGACAGCGGGGGTACTGGACTGAGAGATTTCGTCATTCAATCCATAGACGTTTCTTGGCCCACGATACTCGTATGCAGACTCACCAGGAGCATCTTCCTCGGGCGTGGGTGCGAAATTTTGAAGAGGAATCATTCCCTCATTGTATACAGCCGGATCATTTCCCGTGGTTGACGGCTGGATCTGGACGCGGGCACCCCTCTGAGTAGCAGCTTGAGCATAATGGTACTGAGGGTTGCTTGGCTCCATTCGGGAACGCTCAGGTTTCACCAGAGACTTTTTTCTGCTGAAATCATTGGCTCTATTGGCAGCAGACTCGGCCTCATATGGACGAGGCCCCCCTGGCCTCGAAGAAGGCTTGGAAAACTGGTCAGAAGACTCCACTAACGGGTTAGAAATGTCCTCGTATTCACCAGAAGCATTCATGAGGTCGGCAGTTGGTTTAAAGTTAAAATACTCACTTTGGTCGGGTCTGAGATAAATATAGTTGCAAGTGCCAAAGCTGGTGCCAAGCAAGAAATATCAACACAAAACAAGCACGATCCAGGGCAGAAAGGGGTAGATGATGTTAGACAGAGCAAAGGACCGAACAGACGTGCGAAATTGAAATGTCCAAACGTTGAAGCAAAGTCAAGAAGGCAAAGTAAATTTGTGCCGGGATAAAATGTAAATGTTTCTATAGGGCTTGCAGTCGGGGTTTTGTAGCTATTATGTCCTTCCTAATTGGGCATTACAAAAATAGATCATCAAACACTCACAGCTGCAAGGGAAACAGCAACTCAAAGCAAACAGATAGATAATCCGCTTGACACATGCAGAACAAGGAATACACGTGGAGCAAACCGTCTGCTTATTTGTTTGAGGTTGCAAGTGCTCAGAATGGGGTAGGTGTGGAAATGTGTCAATATTTGGTTTGATGATCCTCATCGCATTCGAGATTATCACATCTACTGAGATCATCACCGCTGAGATCAATTTCAGATCTACTTAAACATAATATTATACTGTCGTATCAGAATTGCACTTGCATGCTTCGGGATCATTTCACGCAATGTCGGGATAATATAAAACATATTCCCGCTGTAGTTAGTTAACACCAATAATACATGTATATAGCGAATAATGAAACCCAACCAAACTTACCTTTGTTTTCTCCCATACACGAGGATCAAAAAATATGTAGATTCCTCGTTCTTCTTGAGCCGTCTGTTGAACCGGTTCGCTTAGTGGATCCTTGGTAAGCCACAGCTTGAGCTCCTTGTGATACCTCCAGTTCCTGTTCGTAAGCTCCACGGCCGCAGCCTCTTGCATGCTATCTTTAGGCATCGTATAAAATATATAGAAAAGGGTCTCCTCACTAAATGTCTGGATCCGCTGCTGCTGTGGTGGAACTGACGGCACATGATACGTTGGTGGCAGTTTGAACTCAGGTTCAACAAACTGCCTCTGCCTTTCTACCCACAGCGATGGTAACGTCTTGGCCAAAGATTGACTACAATGTCAGTAATCGCCAACAAGTCTCTGTATACGCGCAACTTACTCTGCAGGGTTGAGATCCAGCCCAAGATTAGTTAAATCCGTGCCAATTGACACCGTAGTTTGGTCATTTTGATCCATCCTAATTACACCTGAGAGTCCTTGTATGCCAAATTGTTCCGCAGGGTCTTTGCCTGGTACTGGGTTAGAGGTAGTCGTCACAGGTCTGTTTAGTTCACTTACTGAGCGGTTTAGATGATATCGAAGCAGAAGATTGGCCCTAGCTTGGTCAGATTCAGAAATGCCATAATATTATAAAAGCTGCTGCTTACCTTTGGAACAGCCATGTCATCTCCAGTTCTCATGGAGATTCCAGAAGGAACTGCTGGCGATGATTTTGCAGAATGAACGAGCGGTTGCTGAAAAGGCCCTTCATTGACAGACTGTCCACCATTTCCCGATAAGGCGGGAAAGTTCGACATGTCCATTGACAGCTGTGGCGACCCGCCAAAGCCGTTGGGCGGATATGTCGGGGGCAACTGTCTTCCAGCTGCTTTAGCATATGCCCTAGGTATACTAGGAGATCCGCTTCCGAGCTTGGGCGCCGGACCACTTCCTGGTCTATTAGCTATATTTCCTGAATGTTAGTAACCAGCGAGCCAGACAGAATGCTGCTGAGCAAGACGCCGAAGCATGGAGCGCGATTGATCTGTGCTCGGTAAAACGTATTGACTGCAGCAATCCACAAACTTCCAAAAATTGAAGACATCCGCTTCTACTCACCAGGTCTATTTATGTTATTCATTTCTCAAATCCTCTCATAAAGATATGACTTGATAGAGTCTTGTTATGTGGAAATCTGTACAGATGGTTAAAAGTTGAACATCCCAAACCCACTTGAGGAAATACGATATAAATTTTTTGACCATTCAAAAGTTCTGTGCTATGGCTAGAAAAGTCAATATTCTCATTACTGGTACACCGGTGAGTAGTATTTATACAGGATATGAAGATATCTGGCTAATGCGATACTAGGGTACTGGAAAAACCTGCCATGCAGAGCAGCTAGCATCTGAGGCGGATGATCTCAAGCTTTTCAGTATAAATGACATAGCCAAAGAAAGAAACTGTTTTTCAGGATACGATGAGGGAAGGAAAAGTCACATTGTTGACGAGGATAAGGTATGTATGGGCATAATTGCAGAAGTCAGCTGCGCTTCTAACTGTTCTAGTTGTTAGATGCAATAGAGGACGATCTCGAGCAAGGCGGACTTATAATAGACTGGCACATCTGTGACATATTTCCCGAACGGCTGATTGATCTAGTCGTGGTAGTGCGAGCTGATAACACTATATTGTACGATCGACTGAAATCTCGAGGTTACCATCAGTCGAAAATCGAAGAAAACATCGATGCAGAGATCATGCAAGTGATTGTCGATGAGGCACGGGATGCTTATGCGGAAGAAATCGTCATTGAGCTTCAAAGTAATGATTTGGAGCAGTTAGAGTCCAACGTTAAGAGAATAGTTGCTTGGAAAAAGCAGTGGGAACTCGACAATGCGTAGGAAGTCTAATTGCAATAGAAAATGTAACATAATAATAGCATCCCTAAAGATGTATCTGCCTGAGAGCTTCCTCCAACAAACGTACAACTCTATTAACTTCCTCGTGCGTGTTGTACAGAGAATTTGGTGCAAGTCGGATTACATCTGGTTTTCTTTCATCGACCACTACACCACGCCGTGTCACATAATCCAGGACCTTATGCATTACTTTCTTACCAGTAGGGAGGTAAAACAGAGATAGTTGAGCTCCTTTAGAATTTTCATCGAGAGGGGTGATGATTGTAAATTTGGGACTCTCACCGGTGAGATACTTGGCATGTCCTTCCACAGGAACATAGAAAGCAGATTCCTTTAATAAGTCAAGGAAATACTTACCCAAGCTAAGATGCCGTTTGTACAGCCCTTCCACTCCACCTGCTTTCGCAAATACTTTGAGACTCTCGCCGAGACAAACCGTATTCAATACACTAGGATTAGACATACGAAATCCCTGAGCTCCCGGAATAGGATCAAAACTCTCATTCATGCTGAACCTTGACTGGGATACGTTACCCCACCAACCAGCCAGTCTCGGGCGGCCATCCTTAGAGTATTTCTCATGCACAAATATGCCCCCAATTCCTCCAGGGCCAGAGTTAAGGTACTTGTAGGTACAAAAAACAGCGAAATCAACATTCCAATTGTGCAGCTCAAGTGGTACGTTTCCAACAGCATGCGCGAGGTCCCATCCAACCATTGCGCCTTTGTTATGACCGGCCTCGGTAATTCTGGCAATATCAAAGTACTGTCCCGTATAGTACTGGATGCCTGAAAATATAACAACAGCAATCGAATCGCCATGCTCGTCAATTGTCTTTAAAATATCTTCTGTCCGCAGAGTGAATTCACCTGGACGTGGCGCCAATGCAATGAGAGCATCTTCAAGCTCGTAACCATGAAGCTCGGCGATGCCACGAAATGCATAATTGTCCGACGGAAACGCCTTCTTTTCGTAAAGAATCTTGTACCTAGATGAAGTAGGCCGGTAGAAGCTGGCCATCAGAGTGTGTAGGTTTCCTGTCAATGTGTTCATAGCAGCTACCTCCGTGTCCTTAGCACCGACGATTGGCGCCAGTAGCGGACCAATAGGATCATCAATAGACACCCACGGTTCGGCAGTTGGATGGTCGAAATGACCGACTACGCCCCGCTGTTTCCAAACGTTGAGTTCTGCAAGCACGGCATCCTGTGTGCTTAGAGGCATCAGACCTAGTGAATTCCCGCAGAAATACAGGCTTTCATCAGAAGACTCGGATATTCCCAGACTCTGCAGTGTCGGAATAGCAAATTCTTTTCTGTGGATGGCTGGATACTCCTTGTCGAGCTGGACCGCTTTTTCCATGATTTTTTCGTAGAGTGAAATTTCACTCGTTAAAGTTGATTACATTTGATCTGTAGCATTCCAATTTTATTTGGAGAACACTAATTGTTTAGCCGAGAAAATCCGTATATAGCAGGAACCAGATAGACGCTTCTGTGTACGGTATCATTCGTGTGAGCTATCGTATTTATTTTTCTACGGCTTCTCTATCTCATCTCGTTGGTATTCCGTACTGCATAGTCCGACTTTGCATTACCGATGACGTGATACCCCGGATCAACTAACTTTGACCTGCTTTGCCATTGTGCAACGAAATACCTCCCTGTAGGACGTAAATAAACGGTATTATCAGTATCATGGTTGCTCTATCAATGTTCGCGACATTTATACGATAAATCGCGTTTCCGACATGTCATACGCGCCTTCGCAGTCATCCAAGCTATCAGTGTCGGTACAAAACGAGCAAAATAAATCCAAAATAAATTCACAATATAAATGATGCTCAGTAGAATCGATCCTAACCCATATTATGCCTAAATAAACCCGTTACGTAGGTCGCTGTAAGCCATAGGTTTCGCCATTTACTTATTCTATAAGCGCTCGTAGATCTTAATTTCTTACCAACCTCCCCAATTTTCCATTGCACACACAACTTGTCATTTTCAATCACAAAATAACGAGACGAGCAATTATCTTAACTTTTGCCATTGATCTGGTCCAGTTTATTGTTTAAATGGACTTGCTTTTCCGGCATGACGTCGCTGTCGGAAACGAAGCTTCACGTGCGGTCGGAGCCAATTGGCCCTCCTCGACGCAATACGCTCGATGTCATGGATCTCTTGAACAAGGATTTATTTTCTTCTGATACTGCACCTTCAAGGGCGCAACCTCTTAGCGAGCCTTCCGATTGTACGTTTGACGTCAATAATGCGGAAAATGAGATTGCCTATACGCTCTCCATATTTAGCAGAACGGCTTACCTAGATATGTGCTCTTCGCCTCCTGCTCCAACAGTTGATCCAACGGAGACGGTGGACCCAGAGACTGAGGGAGCGCCTGATACCAGGTCCGAAATGGTTCCTCAGTCGAGTCCCTTCGTCTTCCCGAGACGCCCTTATGCTGTAGTACTAATATCCGGAGAAGACAATTCTGCATATATCAACTCTGGAAGTTCTGAACTCGATGCTAGGAGATCGGCTAGAAATGTGAGGCGAAAAAATGCAGGCAAGACAGGAGATACTACTGATTCCTCGGTCCCTGCATCAGTATCATCTATTGATCCTATCAGCGACCCTAAAGGTGATACTACATCATCTCCTTTGGAAAGCCAGCCAGTAAAAAGGTCCTTGCCGAGGAAGAGAGTTCGGATAGTACGTGAAGGCGATTCCGCAAGGCCTCCGGCTAAGCGTCGTAGAAGTCAGCGTAGAGTTGCTGCCACCAGGAACACGCATTCTGCAGATAATTTAGAAGTCAAGGAAGTAGCGGCTGAGTCTAAACCGAAGGCAAACGACAAACAAAAGGCCATCTCCAAGCCTCTGGTGAAACCTAAAAGAAAGAGGAAGAGATGCAAAGCTGCACCACCAGCCGATGCCAATGCTAGAAACCCAGCCAGAAATAATATGACCAAGAAACCCGAGGCCAAGTCGAAACAGCGTGCCCCTAAGTCTGCCCGCAAGCAGAATATGCCTCGATCAAAGGCTGGCTGCTGGACTTGCCGAGCTCGTCGCAAGAAATGCGATGAAGCATCTCCTCATTGCGAAGCATGCCAACGGCTTGGCTTGGATTGTGCAGGATATTCGCCGACTCGCCCTCAGTTCATGTTATATGAAGCACAATTGCAAGAATACAAAGCCCGCCTGAGCGCCAGAATTGTGGAATACAAGGCGGCCTGCAAAAGTAACGAAAAAAAGGCAAACAAATCTTCTTAGTGCTAAATTTATTTATTGCTCCTATTCATATCATAATCAATAGCATAAACTAATCGTTTTATATTTTTAGATATCCAATCATTTTATGTGTTTAGATATCAATCAAGTCCGCTACAACCCGAAACAATCCTCAAGCTTTAACTTCCGCCTCCAACAATTGAAAATCACGCTGAGCGATAGAACCATCTGCCGGTAGCCGACTGTTATGCATCAGATAGTTATCAACAGCTCGAGCACACTGACGGCCTTCCTGGATACCCCACACGATCAAAGACTGACCTCGTCGACAGTCACCAGCAGCAAAAACGTTACCACTTACCTTATAGCCAGCGGGAGTAGTAGTCGTGATATTTCCTCGAGGGTTTCGCTCAACGCCCAAGTTTTGGGCTTCTGGACCAACGAAACCCATGGATAAAAGTACCAAATCAGCAGGGAAGAATTCTTCGGAATCGGGTACTTCGGACATTTGCCATGCCCCAGATTCACTCTGCTTCCACTCCACTCGAACGGTTTTAATGCCCTTGACGTTACCCTGGTCATCGCCAACAAACTCCTTAGACAAAATACAGTATTCACGAGGATCCTTGCCGTAGTGAGCAGTGACTTCTGAATGACCATAGTCAACTCTGAAAATGCGGGGCCACTGTGGCCAAGGATTCTCCTTGGCTCTGGTTGCGGGCGGTTGTGGTAATAGCTCAAAGTTGACAACTGATTTAGCGCCGTGACGAGCAGAAGTACCAATACAGTCATTACCAGTATCACCGCCACCAATGACCACAACATGTTTATCAGCGATCAGCTCCTTGACCTCAGGAAGCGTCTCATTGAGCAGAGCCTGTGTGTTCCACTTGAGAAGTTCCAGGGCGAACTTAATATTGTTCAGTTCTCGGCCAGGAATTTTTAAATCACGAGCGACAGTTGACCCAACAGCAAAAACCACGGCATCGTTTTCCTCTTTGAGGCTCTCAGCAGTGATATCCTGGCCAATTTCAGCATTGCATACAATGTTAACTCCCTCGTCTTGCATGAGCTTGATTCTTCTCAAAACTACGCGCTTATCCAACTTCATGTTAGGAATACCGTACATGAGCAAACCACCGGGTCTGTCAGATCGTTCATAAATAGTAACAGAATGCCCAGCCCTATTGAGTTGATCGGCAGCAGAAAGACCAGCAGGCCCAGAACCAACAATAGCCACTTTCTTGCCTGTTCTCACTGATGGAGGATTAGGCTTCATCCAGCCTTGTTCCCAAGCATAATCAATAATTGCGCACTCGACTGATTTGATACCGACTGGATCTTCATTAATACCTAACACACATGCGCCTTCACAAGGAGCAGGACAAACTCTACCAGTGAATTCGGGGAAATTGTTGGTCATTAACAGGCGCTGTAGAGCATCGTACCATCTGTCTTTGAACACCAGTTCGTTCCATTTTGGAATAACATTGGATATAGGGCATCCAGTATCAGATTGGCAGAATGGAACTCCACAGTCCATGCAACGAGCAGTTTGATACTTGAGATCATCCTTGCTCAACCGGGTGGACAGTTCCGCCCAATCCTTCAGTCGTGTACCGGTACTTCGATATTTCTCGGAGCGTCGGCTATATTTCATGAAACCTTTTACCTTGTCCAGCTTGACCACCTTGCTTTCCTCGATCTTTTTGTCAATAACGGAGTCTTCCAAGTCCATGAGTTTTGGCTCTGGTTTAGAGTCCACCCTAAGGTTAGGCGCAGGCGAAGCAGTTCGGCTGATAAGGCGGAGCTCGCCATTGGTGATATCAGCATCAGGGTCTTCCTTGATGGTATGAAGGAATCCACTCAGTTCGTTTCTCTTGGCTTCAGCAGCCTTCTTGGCTTCGGCCTCCAAAACCTTCTTGTAATCTTGAGGCATAACCTTCACAAATCTAGGCAAAACGCGGTTGAAGTCATTCAAAATACGCTCGGCAAGCTCAGACCCCGTGTAATGTCTATGATCTTCAATCATTCCTCTTACAAATGCAATCTCAGCAGGATCCACCAACTCCTCAAGGCAAATCATTTCAAGGTTGACATTCTTGCTGAACTCTTGTGCAACATCCAACACGTACGCAATACCACCAGACATACCAGCTGCAAAATTTCGTCCAGTGGGACCCAGAACAACAACGCGGCCTCCAGTCATATATTCACAACCGTGATCGCCCACACCTTCGACAACGGCAGATGCACCAGAGTTTCTCACTGCAAATCGTTCAGCGGCAATACCTCTAAAGAAGCAAGCTCCAGATGTAGCACCGTATAAACAAGTGTTGCCAATGAGAATATTTTCATGTGCCTTGAAACTGGAGTTCTTAGGAGGATAGATGACGATTCTACCACCCGAAAGACCTTTGCCGACATAGTCATTAGCGTCACCCTCGAGCTCCAACGTGACACCAGGAGCCAAATATGCACCAAAAGATTGTCCAGCGGAACCCTTTACATTTACATGGACTGTGTCGTCAGGCAGTCCATTTTCACCAAACTTTTTTGAGATTCTGTATGATAATGTGGATCCCAGAGATCGGTCCGTGTTGATAATTTCACAATCAATCTTGACTGGAAGTCCTTTATCCAGAGTGATTTCAGATTCGTCAATCAACTTATTGTCCAATCGCACATGCAATCTATGATCTTGCTTTCGAACGCACCGAGTGCTAACGCCAGGTCTCAATGTATATGCAGGAGTGAGAACTGGCGTTAAATCAAGATTGGCCGTCTTGATATTTCGCAGATCATCTCGGACTTTAAGTTTTTCAGCTCGTCCAACCATTTCATTGATGCTTCGGAACCCCAGTTTAGCCATAATTGTACGCAATTCATTGGCAATGTAGTAGAAGAAATTGATAACATGTTCAGGAGTTCCTTCAAATTTCTTTCGCAACAAAGGATCTTGGGTAGCAATACCGACAGGGCACGAATTGAGATGGCACTTTCTCATGAAAATGCATCCCATTGCAATCAAAGGAGTAGTAGCAAAACCCCATTCTTCAGCACCAAGCAAACATGCAATTGCTACATCACGACCCGTCTTGATTTGGCCATCAGTCTGAACTACAACTCTGCCACGCAAATCGTTCAACACCAGTGTCTGATGAGTCTCGGCCAATCCGAGCTCCCACGGAAGACCAGCATATTTAATACCAGTCCACCTGGAAGCACCAGTACCACCATCATGACCGGAGATCAAGATGTGATCAGCCTTTGCCTTGGCAACACCAGATGCAACTATACCGACTCCGACTTCCGAAACCAACTTGACAGAAACTCGAGCACGCGGATTGGAGCACTTCAGGTCATAAATGAGTTGCTTCAAATCTTCAATAGAATAAATGTCATGATGTGGAGGAGGGGAAATCAAACCAACACCGGCAGTCGAATGTCGGGTTTTGGCAATGGATAGTGACACCTTTCCTCCAGGAAGCTCACCGCCTTCACCCGGTTTAGCTCCCTGAGCCATTTTGATCTGTAACTCATCAGCATCCGATAAATAATAGGAAGTTACGCCAAAACGGCCCGAAGCCACTTGTTTGATAGCAGATCTCATAGTATCGCCGTTCGGATTAACAGCTGATCTTTCAGGATCTTCTCCACCCTCGCCAGTATTAGATTTACCACCAAGTCTATTCATAGCCACAGCCAATGTTGAATGGGCTTCCATAGAGATCGAACCATAAGACATTGCACCAGTGACAAATCGTCGTACAATTTCGGTCCAAGGTTCCACCTGATCGATCGGCACCGGAGTTGAGTTCTCGAAATCGAAATCAAGCAGTCCCCGCAAAGTACATTTTTTGATAGCGTCATATTCAGAAGCAGAATAGTTCGCGTAGGCCTTTTCATTCTTGTTTCGTACTGCATCTTGCACATTAGCAATACCCGTCGGCGTGTTCACATGATTATCACCACCATCTCTATAGTGATATTCGCCACTCTCGGGCAACGTAACTGGGTTTACTGTGACCCGAGAGGGATATCCAAGCTCATGTATGGTGAAAGCATCTTGGGCAATATAGTCAAAACCGATACCTTTGATTCTCGAGGCTGTCCCCGCGAAACATCTATCAACGACAGAGTTATCAATGCCCAAAATCTCGAATATTTGGGCTCCCTTGTAGGAAGCCAGTGTAGAAATACCCATCTTAGACATGACCTTGAGAAGACCGCCATCAATAGAATGCTGATAGTTATCAACAACTTGTTTATCAGTGAGTTTAGCTTTCAAGAGACCTTCTCTATTCATCTTCAACAAAGTCTCGATCGCCAAATAAGGATTGACGGCATCCGCACCATATCCGACTAGCACACACATATGGTGGACCTCTCGGGCTTCGGCAGTTTCAACAATAAGAGCAACCTTTGATCGTTGCTTCTGCCTCACAAGATAATGATGAACAGCACCCGTAGCAATGACAGTAGAAACAGGAACTCGATCCGGACCGGTTCCGCGGTCACTAAGAATAATTATCTTGGCACACTCAGAAATAGCATTCGAGGCCTCCTGGCAAATTCGATCTAATGCGTTTGTATATCCTTTGATGCCTTCATGTTTGGGAAAAGTGATGTCAATCTTATTGATAGTCCAAGAAGGATAATGTTTAGGAAGCTGATTCAAAGCACCAAATTCTTCAATAGACAACAGAGGAGAAGATAATACCAATCTGTTGCACTGGTTTGGCTTCATCTCTAAAAGATTTCCTTGAGGTCCAATGCAGCATTCCAAAGACATAACAACAGCTTCTCGAATAGGATCAATAGGTGGATTGGTCACTTGCGCAAATAGTTGTCGGAAGTATTCGTACAACAGCTTTGGTTGCTCACTAAGGCATGCCAGAGATGAGTCGTTACCCATGGAGCCTAACGCCTCTTTACCTTCAGCAGCCATTGGTGCAAGAAGGAGCGATACCTGTTCAAATGTGTAACCAAATGCAATTAGCCTAGGATCAGTCTGGACCGTCAGATCATCAAGAGTAGGCTTAAGGTGGGACAGCACTTTGGGGTCTTTTTTCTCAATTTTAGTCAACAATTCCGGCATAGTTATCAAGTTTGCAGATATCCACGATTTAAAATCATATCTAGATGCAACCTTGGCCTTCAATTCACGGTCATCGACAATTTTACCTTCCTTCGTGTCAACAAGAAGCATTCTTCCAGGTCGTAGTCTTCCTTTTTGCACCACGGTTTCCGGGTCAATAGACATAACACCGACTTCAGAAGCACATATCATTCGGTCGTCATTCGTGACATAATATCGACAAGGACGTAGACCATTCCTATCCAGATTTGCACCGCAATATCGTCCGTCAGCAAAAGTAAACAAAGCTGGACCATCCCAAGGCTCCATCAGGCAAGCAGCCCATTCATAAAACGCCTTTTTCTTGGGGTTCATATGCTCGTTATTCTGCCATGCTTCAGGAACCAGTAACATGACGGCTTCAGGAAGCGAAAGAACACCGTTAATAACAAGCAACTCCAATACATTATCAAAAGCTGCAGAGTCGGATCCACCTTCTTCGATAATAGGATAAAGCCTATCTAGCTCATCGCCAAAGTGGTTCGACTCCATAACACCTTCTCGCGCATGCATCCAGTTCTTGTTACCTCTCAAGGTGTTAATTTCACCATTGTGAGCAGCCCATCGCAAAGGCTGAGCTCGATCCCATGAAGGAAAAGTGTTGGTAGAGAACCGAGAGTGAACAAGAGCAAAATGTGCCTCGTAATCAACATTGAGCAAATCATAATAGTAATTGTAAACCTGAACAGGAGCGAGCTGACCTTTGTACACGATATTCTTGTTAGACAAGGAGCAGATATAGAACCAGTTATGCAAACCAATAGTATGGGTTGCTTGCTTTCTTAAAACATAGAGCTGTTTCTCAAAGATGTTTTCAAAACGGTCATCAAAAACTTCGGGATCAGTGACCGCTGGAGTTCTACCAGAACCATAGGCACTTTCCAACACAACCAATGGCTGCAAGATCAACGGCTCCCTAGAAAGAGCGGCTGGACCCAACAGAGAAGAATCACGCGGAACTGGGCGCCACCCAAGTACACGTAGCCCCAAAGATTCCGCTATTTGCTTGAACGAAGCCTTGGAAGCATTTAGAATCTCCTCGTCTTTATTGAAAAACAAATTTCCGACAGCGTACTGACCCAAAGGCGGTAGCTTGATGTCATACAGACGCTCAAATTCCTTGACCATGAAGCCGTGGGGGATGGAGGTCATTACACCGGCACCATCGCCGTCACGAGCATCAGAACCAACAGCTCCCCGATGGGTCATGTTGCACAAAAGACTCTTTGCATCGGAAACAATTTTATGAGAAACTTGACCCTTAATATTGCAAGAAAATCCGACGCCGCAGGCATCTTTTTCATACTCAGGGTCATATAACCCCTGTTTAACAGGAAGAGTTGAAGCCCATGATTTATTCTCGCCAGTTTCTTGATAATTAAACGGAGTATACTCCTCTTTCATCGCCTCATTTTGAATCATTGACAGCCGATTTTAGTGATAGAGAGACGTTTGAGTCTAGAAGCGTTAGCGCAGTCCTGTGTGGATTCATACTTGAGTCTGGCATCCTTTGATTGTGATTTCCGCATTAAGTGTAAGGCTGTTATCAGCACAAGCCGGTAAGCAGTATGACATAAATAGGGACCAAGCATCAGATATTTGCAGGGTCAGTATTCTTAGACAGGTGCAAATTTATCATTGCCGTGGACGCAATATGCCTCGCAATAAGCGAGTAGTTGATGAAACAAACAAGCCGTACAAGCAAGAAGGCGAAAAACTCCGGTGAGCCGACGATATCTCGTAAATCAACAGAAGAAGCGGCACCATCATAAGCGGATATCAGCCGAGAAAACAAACCAGCCGAGGAAGCCAGTTACAAGTATAATTGCTATAAAAATAAAGCTACTCACCTAGAGCGAAAAAAACAGTTCCAACCAGGTTACGTTCAGATCACAAAAACTTCTATAAATCCAGTAAAAACAACCGATTACAAATATTTATAATCACGTAAGAGAACCAGATGGGATATGCCAACTTAGCTCGATTTGTGATTTTAAATTCGCAAGTTCTGGTCGGGTGCGTCTGATGGGTGAAGAAGTATGTGGGGAGGAATTACTCAAGCTTTATAGTGAGTCTTCTACAAATGGATTGCAAGCAAAAAAAAAATTTCCGAGAGCGGTAGTGAACGATCGGGATCAATGACGAATGTGAATCATAACAACGGAGCGAGCGGGGGTAAAGAAAATTTTTCTAGCAGAAAAAACTTTCAGTATATAGTGAATATTACGGACTTTAAATATACGTACTAGCCTATAGCATCTCATTTGTTATTTGTGCTCGCTAATGCTTTATTTGGCCTCGAGTACTGATATCCTTCTCCACAGGTAAGGTTTTGTCTCATGTGAAGACGAGCATTACCCAAACAGCACCAAATTATGTATTTTAAGCAAGACTTTTGACTGCAAATGTGCTCTTTATTACCATAGAAAAATTGTCGATTCGATATTTCCAGAGTCGGTTTTATTTTTAACGCTGCTTGATGTATTTCGGCTAGTTATGGCTTTTTCTCTCGGCCAATCACATTCAACCTATTTAAGAGGTGCTATCTGGGACCAATCAATCCGCAAATCACAAATTACCTTTTTCGTCGGGCGCGGCCGATATCGGGAAGCGGGGAAAGGCGCGGGCATTGCTTGAGCGAGCTGATGCTACATGGCTGTGGCTGGAGCTGAAACGCTGGTTTATTGAAATACTGGACTTTTTGGACCATTCATATATGAAAATAAGCGGAACTTAATGTACCAAAACGTATGGACTCTTTGGATCGAATATATTTGTTCTATTCGGTGTATTTATCGGATGAAAAGAAAATTGCCAAACTGCGCCAAGCTACAGATTTACCAGGAAACGCCAGGAAACAGTGCTCAGATGAGTATAACTTTCTATACATATATATATAGATATATGGACATATCTGGATAAGCATGATTATAAATAAGTAGCATCCACAAATTTTCCGAGCAGATTGTACGTCTCTCGCTTATTTTTTACTTGGACAATTTTTTGCCTACACCTCTCAAATATATTAGCAATTGAGGGACCTCGCAGTAGCCACATCTTCACCTGATAGTTTTTAAGCCTTGTGGAAGATTTCGTACGCTCTTTGAGCCACCGACGTAGCAGAAGCTGGATTCGGGCCCGTCACCAAGCGTTCGTCGTCCACATAGAAGTCTGCCCATGGACTGGGAGGCGACTGAAACTGGCCACCAGCTGCTTTGAGCGTCTTCTCGACGAACGGTAGATTCTTTTCCTCAAGCATGGCTGTCAGGCCCATTTGTTGCTCACCATCATCAGTGAATCCCGTGACCTTTTTTCCTTTGATCAGCGAATTACCAGCAGCATCCTTAATGCCTAACAAAACCAATGGCCCATGGCATACAGCTGCTACAACGTGGCCATTCTTGTAGATTTCGGTTGCCAAATGGTGCAATCCGGAGGCTTTAAGGAAATCAAAATCGGTACCGTGACCCCCAGAAGCATAGAAGATACCATAGTCATCAGGATTGACATCTTTGGCCTTCTTCACATTGGCTAGAGCCTGGTTGAACTCACTAGAAGCATTGGCCAATATTCTGAGCTCGTCCTCGTTTAAGAAGTCCTTAGACTTGGAGTGCTCATCCACTGCAACTGATCCATTCTCGGAAACAATGTCGACATCGAAGCCCTTCTTGGTGAAGTAATCGTAAGGATGTAGTGCTTCGCTGTAAAACAGCCCTGTCTTAGCTCCGTCAGGATAAAACACTCCTGAGTATCCTGTCACTGCAATTGCTACTTTCTTCGGTGCACTGGCCATGTTGATTGTGTTAGTAATTTGGGTGGAAATCAGGAGCTTATATATCTTGTTCGAAACAAGGAATAGGTCAAGGGTTCGCAAGTCATCGCAACGGCTAGTAAGCTTTCAGATATTGTAATATAATGATTTTTTAATAATTAACTAGATTGAACACTACTTGGCAGGTTGGCACTAGTAGTAGTATATACTGAGGTTATTTGCCAAGTAGCCAGAAGCGCACCGCCGATGTTTATTATTCAGCGAAAGTTCGAGACCGAACCTCTCGGAAGTTCAGCTGACGATGCAACAAACTATGACATAAAACCAATTTCTAGCAATTTCTGCTGCAAAACCGGTAGTTTTAACACTCTAAATAATACACATTATAAGGATGTTTCCAAGATGAAGCCATAATGCTAGTCCTCCTCGTCTTCGTCGTCACTATTATCACTATCCACGTGGGCGATCCTCTCCTTGCTATAATTTCTTTGCTTGACGCCCGATCTTTTCCCAATGACCTGTCTAACAGTTTTATTAGTCATGGTGTCCCATACCTGTAGAGATCCAGAACTTCCTCCGACGACTACGTGGCCAAATACCTCGGGATCTGGAGCAAAGCTCGTTGTAAAGACTCGGCCAACATCAAAGTTCCGCGAGAGTATCATGGATGGCCCTTTATCAGAAGCTAAATTCCATAACTTGACAGTTTTATCCGAAGATCCTGTGACCATAAAACCCCCGTCATACGAATTGATGTCAAATGTTGACAATTCTGAATCATGGGCTTGTAATGACCACACTGGCCTACTCTCATTCCTGGCGTCATATTTATGCACAGTACCAAGCTCAGTGCCAACATAAAATATGTAACCATCGGAATCCCATTTGCAAACTTCAATATCTGAATCAACTTTCCACGTCTTCTGTGCATGCTTTATATCGTCAACTCGAACATCATATACTCTCGCATATTTGTCGTATCCACCGCTCAACAAGACAGAAGCTTCTTTAGGATTAAATGCCACGTTGCTGACCTTTCCATCATGCAGCGTATAGCTTTTTGCACAAGTGCCAGAGTTGACATCCCACAGTTTAACAGTAGTGTCAGCAGAGCCCGATGCAAGTATGTTGCGCTGTAACCGATTAGCCGACAATGACAGCACAGCATCGACATGAAATTGATCATTAGCCTTGGGATGCTTTTTCTTTTTACTTTTGCTTTTCTTGGCGGAAACTTCTTTTTCCTCAGATTGGCCCAGAATAGCATCTGGATATACACTGTCCACGACATCGAGATTCCATATCTCAATCTGAGGCTCAAATGTACCGATTGCAGCAAAATTGCCAGACTTTTGCTCACTCATACCTACTGGGAAGTCGAACCATTCGACGCAGAGCGGAAATGATGGCAGCATGAAGTCATGGTGAACGTAGAGAGGGTTTGTATGCACAGATCGATCCTCATCGCCAATGGCATCAGTATCTACTTCATTATCATAAACATATACCTCCAGGTAGGAAACATCATCTTTTGTTCGCGATGCAAGAATTAAATTATCCGAAGGCAAAATCTGCAACTCCTCTCTTTCTTCGTCTTCGTTTTCTTCAGGCAGTGTGATGTATGGATCTTCATCATCCGGTGCATGGTAAGCCAATGCTTTTATATTGTTAAAAATGCCCATTTTCTCCAAATCCTTTTCTTCATTATCATCATCGTCGTAGGTATCCATATTATATTCTTTTAATTCCGAGTCTTGCTGATTATCATCCGAATCCTCTTTCGTCTCCGCTGCCTCTGCCTTGGAGTCTTCCAACGCTTCCTGTGCATCCTCCAACTGCAATTTTGCCAATTTAGCTATTCTATCCATCTCCTCATCATCGAGATCATATTTTACTGGGAATTCAGCGGCATAGCCTCTGGGAACCCATTTGGCTGCTGAAAACATGGATTCTTTGAAGAAGCTGTTGAAACTTTGAAAAAAAAATTATTTTTCTCTATTTTTCAGGGCTCAAAATGGACATAATTAACAGCAGAGCCAAAATAAAGAGGAAATATATGTATATTTTACAAATTATATAGAATAATATCTGGTCTCTTGAATTTCCTAAAATCTTCCTTATGACTTTTGCCTGTGTCGCAAATATCGCAACTCTTCGGCTTCTCCTGATCTGGATATCCAGCAAGGTCTGTGAGGATTGTCACCTTTCTCCGTTCTCCGTTCCTCTTTTGATCCACCATTTAACACCCATCACAAAAGCATTAACCACCGGGAATTTTCAGAACAAGATGGAAAACGGCGACAAGGACTCGGGAAGCTCAGACAAGAAGCCTATTCCTGTTGGAAACTCCATTGAGCAGCTGTTTAAAATGCTAGCTCTGCAGCAGAATGCACCTGATCCTAGCCATAAGAAGGCAATGGAGGACTACAAGTTTTGGAAAACCCAGCCTGTTCCACGTCTCGGAGACGAAATCACCAAGGAGGGGCCCATTGATGTGAAAACTGTTGATGAGGTTGCTAAAGAGCCATATGCCTTGCCAAAGGAGTTCGAGTGGGTGACTGTAGACATCGAGGACCAGAAGCAACTGGAAGAAGTCTATGAGCTACTTTATTATAACTACGTCGAGGATGATGGAGAGGAATTTAGAATGAAGTATTCACCCAAATTCCTTGAGTGGGCGCTGAAATGTCCAGGGTGGTTTAAGGAATGGATGGTCGGTGTCCGGGCGACCAGTTCCAAGAAACTAGTCGCTTTCATCACCGGCGTCCCTAGTGCCATTCGGGTTCGTGACAATGAACCATTTAAAGCGGCTGAGATCAATTTCTTATGCGTCCACAAGAAGCTGCGCTCAAAAAGGCTGGCTCCTGTATTGATTAGGGAAGTGACTCGCCGCGTAAATCTGAAAGGAATTTGGCAGGCCCTCTATACGGGAGGCAAGGTTTTACCCTCTCCAATATCTACTGCACGATACTACCATCGGCCGTTGAACTGGAGCACTCTATATGATGTGGGGTTCTCAGCATTGCCAGATGGTTCTACGGTGGCCAAGGAAGTAGCCCGCCACTCTTTACCAAACAAGCCTATCACTCCTGGTTGGAGAAAAATGCAAAAATCGGATATACCACAGGCCAAGAAACTACTGGAGCTTTACTTGAAAAGGTTTGACGTCACCCCTGTCTTCACAGAAGAGGAGCTCGAACACTGGCTGTTGGATCCTTTTCATAGCCACGAAGAGGATGCCTCTTTCTTTCCAAGTGTGGAAACATTCGTGATAGAGCAGAATGGCGAAATCTCTGACTTCGTTTCATACTTTGGCATTGAGTCTACGGTGCTTGGCCAAGACGTCAAGCATGACACTCTCAAAATAGCCTATGGTTTCTATTGTGCCACGAAAGACGGCATCTCAGCAGATGGCAAACAGATTGTTGACGAAGCTGTATTCAAAAAGCGTCTGTTTACGCTGCATTTCAATGCGCTTATTTGTGCAAAGTTATCGAACTACGATGTGTATAATTTGCTAACCATCATGGATAATAACCTCTTCATGGAAGAAATGAAATTCCGGCAGGGAACTGGGTTTTTGAGATATTATCTATTCAATTACAAAGCCATTCCAGTCCCTGGCGGAGTCGATAAACTTGGAGAACTTGTAAAGGTAAAGGAAGGGGGCATTGGAGCAATTTTATTCTAGAAAAAGTTTCGTATATTTGTATATTTTACAGTTGAATGCCGTTAAGTTTGCATGGATAGCTAGAACCTTGTGTTGAAAGGTTAATTATAACTAAAAGAGACCTTCTATTTCCCCATCTTCATTGACTTCCACGTCCATAAATCCGCAATGAGTTGGTAAACCAGGAATCGTCTGGATTTCAGCTGCAAGAGCATACAGGTAGCCTGCTCCAACAGATGCCCTTACATCTCTAATGGGTACTGTGAACCCGGAGGGAACTCCTTTAAGCGAAGGGTCATGAGAAAGAGAATACTGAGTTTTAGCCACACATATGGGCAAGTGGCCAAAGCCCTGTTTAGTATAAGTCTCGACCTTTTGCTTTGCCAAGTCGCTCATTTCCACTGATGCTGCTCCGTACATGTCCTTGGCAATTTTCTCAAGCTTCTCTTGGACTGTGGTGTTCTCCGTTTGATAAAGAAGTTTGAACTGGCTGTCTGTATTCCGGGACGCTTTGATAACCCCTTTAGCCAATTCTACCGCACCAGCGCCGCCATGTGCCCAATGGCTCGACACAATGGCATCTTCAGCACCATACTTCAGAGCTTCCTCTCGAAGAACTTGATGCTCGTTGGCAGTGTCAGAACTCATCTGATTGATGGCAACAACTACAGGCAAGCCATATTGTTTGGCGTTGGAAATATGTTTACCAAGGTTGGCGCAACCGTTTCTAAGCAGATCGACGTTCTCTTCCAAATATACCTCTGGCAGAGGAACCCCAGGTGACACATCAGGGCCACCTCCGTGCAGCTTGAGAGCTCGAACCGTGGCAACAATAACAACTACATCGGGTGGGAGTCCTGATGAACGGCATTTAATGTTCATGAACCTTTCACCACCCATAGTGAAATCGAAGCCTGCCTCTGTGACAACGTATCCTGCATTTTCATTGGGGTCTTCGTCTTCTTCTGTGCCAGCCAATTTCAGAGCCATCTTGTCAGCCAAAATAGAATTCGCTCCAATTGATATATTAGCAAAAGGGCCTGCATGAACAAACACCGGAGTACCTTCTAACGTTTGCATCAAATTTGGCTTAATAGCATCTTTCATCAATGCTGTCAAAGCCCCGCCGCAGCCAATATCATCAGCGGTGATTGGCTCTCCTGACTTAGAAGAAGCAACAACCATTCGACCAAGACGTTCTCGCATGTCTTCAAGCGAATTAGACAAGGCAAGAATGGCCATGCACTCACTAGCAACAGTGATATCAAATCCGGTTTCACGAGTCTGGCCCTTCTCAGTAGGAGCTGTTCCAATCGTAATTCCCCGCAAAAATCGATCATTACAATCAACAACACGTCTCCAGGTGATAGTATCGGGGTCAATATCAAGGCGCACAAATTTGGAGATTTCCTCTTTGGTCAGATCATCAGGATTTGTCTTGTGAATACCCAGTTTGTCCAGCCGCCTCAACATCACTGGAGCGAAGTGGCGTACTCCCTTCTTTGCAGGAACAAGCCGCTTATACAATGGACCGTCCTTTTGAGTTCGTTCATGGAACATTCGGGTATCAATGGCGGCAGCCAAAAGGTTGGTGGCTGCGCTGATGGCATGGATATCTCCAGTAAGATGAAGGTTGAACTCATCCATTGGAATAACCTGAGAGTAGCCACCACCTGCAGCACCGCCTTTAATACCAAAGGTTGGGCCCATTGATGGTTGGCGAACGTTAGCAAACGCAAGCTTGCCCAGGTGAGCACCAAGTGCCTGAACCAAACCAACAGTGGTTGTAGATTTACCTTCACCAAGTGGTGTAGGAGTAATGCCAGTAACTAGAACATACTTTCCATTCTGTCGATGCTCGAGTCGCTCCAGCAAAGACAGTTGAACTTTGGCCTTGTAGGCACCATAAGCCTCTAATTCGTCCGGAAGGATACCAATCTCAGTGGCCAGATCACTGATATTCTTGGGTTTCTGAGAGCGCGAAATCTCAAAATCCGAAGGCACATTCTCCTTGATATCGAGCTTCAGAGGAGTGACCGTACGTTTCTTGGATCTTTCGTAGAATCTCTTTGCTGAAATAAACACGTTTTCCAAAAGCATGGCAACAGTCATTGGCCCAACACCACCAGGGACAGGAGTAATATACGAAGCTCTTTGGACGGCACCTTCAAAATCAACGTCACCTACGAGACGCTGGCCCGTCTTTTTAGACGCATCCTCAACGTAGTTTGTACCAACATCAATAACGACAGCACCTTCTTTAACCCATTCACCCTTGACGAAAAGGGGATTTCCAATAGCAGCAACAAGGATATCGGCGCTTTTGACGATTTCAGGAATATTCTGAGTATGCGAATGCACCACAGTGACAGTTGCATGGGCATTTCGCAGAAGATACGACACAGGGGCTCCAACAATGTCAGATCTACCCAGTACTACTGCAGTCTTTCCTTTGAGCTGTACGCCCGATTTCTCCAAAAGAACCATAATTCCCTTGGGCGTGCATGGGATGAAGCACGGAGATCCACCCCGTTTAGCGAGTTCTCCAATATTCAAGGGCCCAAATCCGTCCACGTCCTTTTCCAAAGCAACCGCGTTGGTGACGACGGTTTCGTCGATGTGAGCCGGCAAAGGCAATTGGATCAAGATGCCATGGACAGAAGGATCACTATTCAACGCGCTGATTTGTTGAAGAAGCTTAAGTTAGCACAAGCTACAGCTGCGCAGACTAAATAATAGCAAATAACAAATAGTCTGGTGAATCACCATCCTGTACTTACCTCAGATTGAGAAATGTCTTCAGGCAGATTTCTCAGCTCGCAAACAATATTCGCCTCTACAGCCGCCTTGAGCTTCATACGAACATATGTCGATGAGTCAGGACGAGCACCGACCTGGACAATTGTCAGCGAAGGACGGAACAAACGATTGGTTTTCGTTTGTAGCTGCTTGATTTCATGGTTGATATTGGCACGAATGTCTCTACATATTAGCAACTTGATGAGACTGTCCTGCTGGAAATATCATCCAGCTGCACTTGTCATATACAAAATATACATACCGAGCAATAGCCGTTCCGTCGATTACTTGAGCCGGCATTTTGCGGGAAAACTCGAGGTGCTAATTTGGCAGAGGCTGTTGAAAAAGGAGTTTTTGGCGAGTAGCCGTGCGAACACGGGTCCTACAAGGTTTCAAACAGGAGGAATGTGGGCGAAAATAAAATTCAAAGTAGTTCACATTCATAGCATTCTTACATTGATAATCGCTAATTCTGACATTATTTATCGGTGTGCGGCACTAGCAGCTCTAACGACGCTGTCAGGTCCATTAGGACGGAGTTGTCTGTCGATGCATAGTAGTTGAGGTTTCTAATGAATGATTTGAGATTCTGCAGAAACCCATTGTATATTTTATCAAAATAATGCTCCAAGAATTCAAGCTGATGCTGCGGGTCATCTTCAGTGTCGTTGAGTACGGGAAGTTGGGCGAGATATTTGTCGTAGTCTGTGCGTATGGCCTCTGGGTCAATAATGAGCAATGCTCTCTCAGCGTCCAAAATAAACTGAGTGTAAATTCGACACGATCGCACTATGCGTTCCTGTTTATTGAACAGTGCCGGCGTGAGAAGCATGCATTCTTTCATACAAGTGTCCAAGCATCCTATATGTGCCTCTCGAAGCAGATCGACAGATTTGGACTGTCTCAATGAAGTTTCCAACTTATTCCAATTCGGCTTGAGAACCTCCATCGCACAGAAATACATAATCTGTTGTACCACCAGAGTCATAAGCATTCTGGCTTGGTGGGCCTTGGATTTCCATTCATTCAGCTTTCTGTTAGTACTTTGATGGCACCACACTGGCGACTTGGCCTGGCTGGCCCAAGACTCATTCAGGCTCAGTTCTGCACTCTTCAGCGCAACTAGATTCCGAAACAAAATCTTATATCGAATGATGGCATTCTGAGACAAAACCAGCGACAGGGGAAACGGGATCTTGAAATCGAATTCAAGAGCATGGATGGCAAGCATAATTCGCTTCTTCTTGCTAGCAGAGTCCGCTTTCTCATCCTTTGCGCCAATTTGAAGCAAATTCTGCCCCTGAGCACCAATCTGTTCCAGCTGCTCGGCATTAATGCCTGTTATTCCTATAATATCGGTGAGCTGATCCGTTAGAGAATCTGTATTGAGATTAACAAGGATATCATCCTTGAGTGGATCCTCACTAGAAATGGTCCCGGGTTGACGTAATGCCATATCCAATAAATACTGTATTTTGGTAACAGAAGCCACTTCTGCGGGGCTTCCAAGCTCCTCTGAAGCAATCTCCAGAAAATTGACGAAAAAGTCGGCCTGGTCGAGGAAGAAGTAGTGTTTCAGAGACCTCATCCAAGTTACCAGGCCATGCGTATCGATAAGAAGCTTTAGAAGCCGTTCATTGGCATCACGGTATGCCTTGGTAACATTAAGAGTGATTTTAGTGTCCTCAATGGAGTAGAAGGTGGTTCTATCGGTGGCGACCGAGTCATCCCCACCGCGCTCTCGAATCACATTCAGGTACTTTCCAGCCAACAGAATTTTTTCGTATATTTCAGGGTTAGAGAGCTCAAGCGGCAGATCGTGTTTTCTAATCTGATAACGGCGATCCCAATACTCGTCGATGAAATCAAAATCCAGCTCGTGAGTATCGAGAGTCTCAGTTTGTACCACCAAGAACTCGTCGTAAGGATCGTCTATTATGCCTCTATAAATCCACTGTTCCAACATTCTCAAATAAGGCTTTGATGAGTCTTTCAGGAGCCTGCTTAGTAGAGCGCGGGAACTGGGATCGCCCGAGTATTTATCGAGCCGCGACGAGATGAGTCGAAGGATTCCCCCACCCTTGCAGATTCTCGACGTGGTAGATGCAAATGAGTCTAAGAACCGGAAGTTATGATGATCTTTGACACTTTCCAGAAGTTCATCTATGTCTAGAGAATTCTTGGATTGGTCATGTTTACGTTTACTTTCTCGAAGAATTGCCTGAGCAGTATCGAAAGCTTGTCTCAAAAGGCCGGCCATTGGCAGCAACCGAACATGCAAAGAATTGATTGTAAACTTGGGGTCAAAAAGCATCTGAGTTTCTAGTTGTGCGACCAGGGCCAGGTATTCCTTGAGGATGTTATTGCGGATACTGGCACAGAGGGCCTGGTTAACGACGCCAAACGACGACGCCCCCTGATACTGAACAAACGCTTCCAACGCCACGTAGTGACGCGCAATTTCAGTTATAGAGGTGGCCATGTCAGTCAAACTGGGGTCTAGATTCCTGCTGATGCGGTAGGTTGGCCCTTTAAGTCGGTCGTGAAGGCTAGCGGGATCATAAGATGAAGAATACCGAATATAGTTGCCTTCAATGCCCATCAAAACATAAAGCATATCCTCGACGACCATTGCCTCCGAATCACGAACGCTTTCGGGCAATTTGGGTATGACGGGCTTGACTCCTGAGAACCTGGCCATTGTCTGCGTTTTGGCCGAGAGCGGAGCCTTGAGATCAGGAACAAGCTCCACCACGGGAAGAGGGCCCTGGGGTCCCTCCTGGAAATACGGACTTTCCCCAGCGGAAGCCTGCCGGTGTTAGAAGCGGTTTTATATTGAAGGTGTTGGTCTTCTTACCATTTGGTTCAGTTTAGCTTGTTAGCTCGTTAGCTTGTTTACGCGATTCCCAAGTTGAATCCACGCTTGAATACAGTGCTAATTCATGTCTATGATGGAAACTAGCCATTATTATATACGATATGAAATATTATGTTATTTTATTACATGACGGAAAATAGTAAATATAAATATATTCAACAAATCTAAACATGCGATATTTCCGTTCTTCTCCTCACCTTCCTCTTCCTTGGTAATTCTTCATCCTCCCATTGCCACCATTTAGCTGACTTTTGCAATGTTCTTGACAAGAAGCGAATACGATAGAGGCGTCAGCACTTTCTCTCCGGAAGGGCGTTTATTCCAGGTAGAGTACTCGCTGGAGGCTATAAAGCTCGGAACAACCGCCATTGGAGTGTGTACTTCTGAGGGTGTAGTTCTGGGTGTAGAGAAGAGAGTCACATCATCGCTATTAGAGAGCTCGTCCATTGAGAAAATCATCGAAATCGACAGTCATGTAGGATGTGCTATGAGCGGATTGACGGCCGATGCTCGCACAATGATCGACCATGCCCGTGTAGAAGCTGTGAATCATACGTTATACTACGACGAGCCAATGAAGGTCGAATCAATAGCTCAGGGCGTTTGCGATCTCGCTCTGAGATTCGGTGAAGGTGCAGATGGCCAGGAGGAAACCGTCATGTCACGGCCATTTGGAGTTGCATTACTTATTGCTGGTTACGATGAAAACGGTCCTCAGCTGTATTATACAGAACCTACGGGAACTTTTTACAAGTACGACGCAAAGGCCATAGGAAGCGGTAGCGAGGGTGCTCAGGCCGAGCTGCAAAACGAATATCATTCGTCGCTTACCATGGAGGAGGCTGAGCTTCTTGTATTAAAGGTGCTCAAACAAGTCATGGAAGAAAAGCTCGATTCTAATAACGCTCAACTGTCGTCTGTTACAAAAGAACATGGCTTCAAGATATACGACGATGATAAGATGGCTGTTGTCGTCGAAAAGCTTAGCGCTCAAGGCGACGATGAACTAGGTGCGTAAAATAGTAAATATGAGAGTATATATGACATCACTAAATGATACATAGCAAACATGCTACTCGGCCAAATGCGAATATTCCGGAATCTCTTTAAGCTTCTGATCAAAAAACTTTTCCAGTTTAGTGGCATGCTTATAATAGGTTGTCGTTTCATTGTTATACTCGCGACAGTTGTTGAAAACAAGCCGAGCATCATATACAAAATCGTCCATAGTCTTGTACTGATCAGCCTCCAACTTCGATTCCATTGTTGACAAATCCATCGGTTCTTTGATGACGTTATAATAATCCGACACCTCGTCTCGGCTTACGGGCTGAGCGAATGGCCATGAAGATGCGTGGGCTTGCATTTCGCTTAGTAGGTGCTGCATAACGGCAAAATGAGGCCCTCTTTTAGGCCTGCGAGCCAACTCATCCATTTCTGGTGTCCATCCTGCCTCCTTTACACCAGGTATTGAGAGAGGATCGACCTTTTCTGCGCCTTCTTTGAAAGCTTTAATTCCAGGATGAACCACATGGCTTTTTGATATCTCTCTAATCTTTTTCATGATAACTGCCTTTTGAACAAGCAGGATTTTTCCCGCCTCCAAGTACCTGATGTGAGGGAGCATAGAACACTGCATCAGTGTGCCTCCTTCATAGTCCTTGATATATCCCATCCATATTTCCTTATCCAAAGTGATTTCTTTGGTAAATCCCTGTTTTCTAAAGTACCCTATCGCATAATTGTCCGCATACGTCAAGAAATGCATTATAGGTGAACTTGCCTTGACATAGTCCTTGAAGTGGTTCATCATGTGTGCTCCGTATCCTCGGACTTGATCTGTTGAAGATATGGCACAGAAGACGATTTCCGCAAACTTTCGACTGGCAAATGGCCGATAAGTGATTCCGCCTACAACAGTCATAGGCTTCCGTACTACCGCCAGAGAGACATGACTCCTATCGTACACCAGTCTAGAAATGTACTCCTTGGGCATTTTTGGCAGCTGTTTTTGAAAAACGTTCTTGAGTCCCGTTAGTAGTATAAACGAATCCCTAGAGCCGTCATTATTAACCACACGAAACTCTATCTGGCCTTCTTTCTCCGCTATCATAGCCGGACGATCTTTATAAGAATATTCTACCCCATCGTATAAAAATGTCGATGTATGCGCACCATCATCTTCCTCTTCTTCTTCCTTCTCCTTGGTTGACTCGTCATCATCAGCACCATCCTCGGCGCCTGACTCTTCTTCCAACTTCACCCGTTTCACATTCGAATTGTCTTCGTCCTCATTATCGCTGCCTTTGCGTTTATTATCTGTAGCCTCAGCGACGTCTTCGTCCATTAAGGTCGTCATGGGGACGGAAAAATGAAATATCCCAGTGGAGAAGTCAAGCAATACTGTGCAATATCCATAACTACACAAATATGATTCATAACCCTATATATTCATAATATTACATACTCATCACCATTATCTACGTACATTTCTTGTACAATTATGCATTTATAAACTTTACAATACAGCGAACAGCATTGTACTATCTGTTCACTCGGAGGTACTCCAGTCCGACGCTCCACCGATATCCAACTCCTCAGTCTTTCTCTGAATCTCAGCGAGTCCACTGATTTCGCTGACCATTTCTGGATTGTTCAATGCTTCTTTAACAAATTCCCATCCTCCAGTTCTCCAAGCATGTACTATTGGTGCTGAACAAGCAGAGCAGTTAGGATAGCTGGGTCCCCATATCTTCATTGTGCTGAAATCATGTAGGAATCCTCGGAGCTGATGAGGCAACACGCTCAGTGGATTTTTGTCCGCATTTTCATCATCTTGGTCATCAGCATTCATGGCCGGTGCCCGCCCTTTAAGTGGATTTTGCTGTATGGATGCCCACAGCTCTACCGCAGTCGCGGACGCAAGGCTTGCGATTCCCGGTCGCGTCACTGTACACATCTGGTCAAGAGTTTGGCCAGAAATACTATCCAATGGTGCAACTACGTCATTGCAGAAGTAGCATCCTAGGTGGGGATTGTGCTGTTCTTCAGATTCGTGGTTCGCATGTTCTGGGAGACCATGCCTCATGACAACATAAGTATCAAACCCCAAAGCAACATTGATGACTAACTTATCCAAGGCACTGCAAATAGTAGTAGGGAGCCATCGTGATTCTCGACTATCCATGAGCAGAAAAACTACGTCATGTGCCGATATAAGTTCAAGTAGCTTCTTATAGTCTTCAAGTTGCTTCGGTTCGTTAGTGACGGGATGACCTGCCATAGGAATCTCGAGTTGATATCCGGAAGCGTTTACCGACGGGTATATCTCCTTCAAAGCTTCTGCTGCTCTGGTAGCCTTTGGAACGCCCCCGTCAAGACAGTCCTTGAAAGTGTAAAGAGGCTGGCGAACAGGATTAGAGAAGGACACATAACCATTATCAACAAAGGTGATCTGGCGGACACCCCATCCTAATAGGCCTCTGGCAATATAGCTACCTAATGTGCCAGCACCAAGAAGAAGACATTTTTGCTCTTTGATGACATCAAGATCAAGACTAGGCGCTATTCTCCATTTCATCAATTTGAGATTCAGGTCCACAGCCTGATCGGCCAGTTCCGTTGGATTTATCAACGACCCCAGGTCCGACATCTTTGGTACTAGCTTTCCAGAACTATTTCTCTCCCAGCCGATGGCCTTATCAGACAATGCCGGGGTAATGGCGGAAGACTCAGGAAGAACCACGTCAACCCAGAAACTCCTTGGAGGATTTCGAGTCAGATGGACATGATCTCTAAAGCACAAAATTGACACATTACGATCGCTCAAATTTAAAGAGGCTAATAGAGCGATAAAATTTCTTAAGGGCCATCCCGGAACATTAGGAATGGTAGAGGGATCAACGAATCCAAATCTGAGCTCGTGATTCGATTTATCAGTCATAGATATCGCGTCCTTTAATGCACATATTTTCAACCCATTTTCTTCGTCCTCACGTACGACAAAGAATCCCCACTTTTCGATATCGCTATTGTGTCTGAAATCCTCGATTCCTTCTATGAGTGCGTCCTCGAGAGAGGCGTCAATGGAACGGAGCCCTGTGATGTCCACGGGCACCTGAACAGCAGGAAACGTGAACCAATAATAGAACTTGTACTTCTTAATATCGGAAAATGCAATAACACGAAAACTGGTGAGTATTGCCGGGTTCTCTAGAGCGGATCGGTCCAATATGGTATCAACTATGGTTTTGGCCTCTTCCCGGTTTAGGTGGGCCTTATTGAGCGCCTTGAACTTGTCAAGAGTATTAACATTCAATATCCAGCCTGGAGATACGAAATGAATCGGCACCGATTCGCGAGCAGTACCAATAACGGTGTGTTTGTTGAAACTAGACGCCGACAGGGAGACAGCAGGAGCCCGATCAGAAGTAATAGGGACAGAATACTGAGCCCACACCGGCAGTTTCTCTTCTGAGAGCTGTAGATCGTTGAGTTTCTTGTCTCCCAGCTCTCTGAAGAAAGAAGCGTCCACAAAAGACTTGAACGGAGCAAACTGTATGCTCATGTTTTGGTAGACGGGCAAACTGCGGCTGGGCTACTTTGGGTATAAGAAACCGTCCGTGGAGTTAAGACGCGAGAGGGGCGGAGAAGGACAACTGTACGCTGTACTATAAGATTATTTATTCGGAGTTTAGATAAGGTACGTACTAGCAGCATAGGCATATTTGTCAATGATTTCTCGAGCTTCCTGCCGCTTGCCTCGCTCGCCGACGTCAATAATAGGCCCGATCAGGAAGTATCACGTGCCTCGAATGCATGAATGTCGAGCTTCTGACGAGCTGCTCGCAACTGCTACGGAAATATTAGGTCGTTATTGGCATTACCCGGTCATATATACCAAATAATTCTTACAATATATATAGAGCTTGGCGGCAATATGAAAGCCCTCAATTAATCAGTTCATACCGGTTTTGGACGTCCGTTTTGGTCGACTCATCCCAAATGCAACTGCGAAAGATTTCTATCAAACATCCCCACTTTTTTTGCCGTATCAACCACAATATCATGGTTCTAGTATCCACGAGCAACCACTCTTATGAGTAAGTACTGCCCTCGGAAGAATTGTATTATGTATCAGACTAACATTAGCTTTGACTTTTCGACAACGACGCTTGCATTTTTCAACAAATATCCAAAGTATGTTGTTCCGGATGCTGCTTCTAGATTTAACGGCAAACTAACTTTCCTCAGTCCCTTTTCTTCTCATGTTATTTCAGCTGATACTATTACGCACACTGTGGATGACCGTGGCAGGCTAGTATGTGAGCGGTTGATTCGCAAAAGAGGCCGACTTCCTGCATTTGCCAGGCCCTTCTTAGGGGGCATCACCGACTCATGGATTCTTGAAACTTCGGTCGTCGACCCGAGCAACTGCACTCTCAAGTCCTGGACTAGAAACCTCGATCATAAAAAGCTGCTTCAGGTGCACGATTGTGTGACATACCGAGCCAGCAATCTGCAATCGCCGTCTGTCAACTGTCAGCATAGCACATCATTCATCAGTAGCTTGGGCACCTGGGCGATAAAGAATAGGATAGAGAGCTGGTCGTATAGCGAGTGCAAGGAGCGTCTGACACGATCCAGGCGTGGAATGAGATATGTCATGGAACAGGTTCGAGCCAGAGGTTTGGATACCTTTCGGCAAGTGCAAATGAGAGGCTTGGCAAACGAGTTTAATGAACAAAGTATGTGAAAGAAACAAAATGATTCAACTTCAAGTTCATATGCATTTGTCAATTGGCTGAAGTAATTGTATATATCTGTAGCTATTTTTGCATGTATCGGCGGTGGCTGGCTTCATATGCGGCCCGTCTTCATACTATTTAAGCACCCATTCCCGGCACTAGCTTTCTCTCTATTGTACACCATGCTTGCTACTATCTCCCATGGATTCGCTTTCATTGTTGATTTAATTGGCCCTTTAAAACCATTCCAGTCATCGAATCAGGCGAAGACCAGAAGGAGTGTTTTGATAAATCACATTGCCCGGCTGCGACAAACCGTAGATGACTGCAGCAATCTCATTGCAACACAAAAATGCATTCAAGTCTTCGAATATGCATATTACTATAATAAATCTGACCTCAATGAAGTCGTCAGCTTCATGATGGATCTAAAACTTCAGCTTATTCTAGAAGCAAATAGGTAAGAAAGACATGCAGCTCTCTGAGAAAACCTCCTAACATTTTATCAGATATTCCAAAGATCCATGTAAGTGTGCACTCGGCATTTGGCTTGCTTTACTTGCATTTCACTAACCGCTCCAGTGCTCGGCGCTCGCATCAAGTTTTTGCGTCAATTCCCTCGAAAGACAGCAAAGATCTTGAAACATATCGAAAAGTCCAGAAAACATACTCGCCAGATCGCTCTCCTGCGCCCCCACACCGAATCCAATAGCATGACGCAGCAGAAAGCTCACCGGCAAGCCCAGAAAATAATCCTCGACCTTAAGAAGCTCACGCATATTTACCTGATAGCTCTAGATATAGATATCGAGTCAAACAACTGACTGTTGATTAGTAAGCGTGCTTTATTCAGACACGGTTGCGCGAAAGTGACGTATTCCGTGTGATGCACGCGCTTCCCCATTTCATATAAAAGGCCAACCGCCCATCCCATTCAATCTTTCCCACCTTCACCCACCCCATTCTTGGTTGATAACTCTAAGGTTTCTGGCAAATCATCTTATCTGCTTTGATAAATAGTCAAGAGTAACCCCGAATTTAGCTGCCATGTCTAAAGCTGACAAGTCTCGTGGTGGTAGTCCCTGCACTCCTAATTCAGTTGCTCGTAGTGCTGAAGAATCTACTCCAGAGAAACTCGTTTACAAGAAGACCCCCTGGAAGCGCATTCCTCAGTTCACTCCGTATTCATCCAGAGATATAACTTCTTCCTTTGCTGGTGAGCCGTCCTCGATCCTTATTCGTGATCTTTTGATTGGTCCATACTAACTAACGCCCTTAGATTCTTCCCTTGACAACGACTCGCTCATGACTGAAATTCCTTTTGACTCAACCGAAATGGGTGCTATGTCTGCTGGCAATAGTAGTGGCTCGAATACTGCTTCTAGTGGCCGTTCCTTCGATGATACTATGGAAAGTTCCAGTGACCTCTCTGCTGGTTCTGACGAATACCAAATGTATGATGCTTCTGGCCCAGAAAATAAATCTGCTGCTTCTACCGCTTCCAAGCTGGGCCAGTTTCTACCGCAGTCCGACGACTCTATTTGCGACTCGTCCGAATGTTCCGATCACGATGACTGCGATGTAAGTGACGCCGAAACCGTCAGTGGCACCGTAACATGTGATACTGTCCAGCTGAAGGGTCGACTGAAGCAGGGTCGAACTGAAGGCTCCTCAGATGACACCGGCACCGCTGACGCGAGCAAGTCCACGGCAAGACCACGTCCTAGTGCTTGCCTGTTTGTAGCCAGTTTGGCCATGGAGATGTCTGATGTTGACCTTGCATCCTCAGTTGGTGATCTCTTCAAGCAATGGGGCGATATAATGTTCGTTAAGGTCTTGAGGGACACATCTAACCGTCCTTACGCCTTTGTTCAGTATAGCACAGACCAAGACGCCCGTTGTGCCCTCGACTCCTCTCAAGATACTATGCTGAATGGCCGCCTCATCAGGTGCGAAGCAGCCAAGGTCAACAGAACTTTGTTCGTTAGCTATGCTGGCCGCGATCGTATGTCTGTAGAAACCTTGAAGGCCAACGTTGAGCAATATGGTGAAATCGAGTCTATCGATCCTTATCCTTCTACGGCGTTTGATGACTTCGAGAAGGATGCCAACCGCTGGTTTGTTAAATACGTCTATCGAGATGACGCAATTGCAGCATATGCGGCGATGAAGGAACCAAACAGCTCCTGGAATATTGCATGGGCTCAGAACTTGAATGATAGCGTCTCCATTGACCGACGATCTGTATTTATCAAGGGCCTCACCATGGAAGTAACTAGAGAGGATATTATGAAAAGATTCGGCGTTCATGGGGAGATTGTTCGTTGCCAGATTGTCTATCGCGTCCCAAGTATGTCGGCTAAGGGTCTCAGTCAGAATAACACCTTTGCATTTCTCAACTATAACTTGGAGAAGTCCGCGGCATCAGCTATCCAGCAGGAGAACTCCTCCGTATTCATGGATGAAAAAATTTGTGTCCAATATCGGGACGTCCAGCTGTCGGGCAAGAAGCCTCGAATCTTCTTGAGTGGGACTGGGCACAAAGTTGAACTGGCACCGCCTCCTGTCAATATCCATCCACCCCAATATGATGGCGCGAATGAATTGCAGGTCGGGGGCTCCAAGAAGTCTTTCAACTTTCAGCCCAGCAATCGTCCTTTTGTACCTTCCAGAAAGGTGTCAGGGCAAATGGCCACTGGGAAAGACTCGCAGGGGCGATCATCTGCAATGAATTCGTATCAGAATAATGGTTCTGGGTATGGGTGGAAGCAGATGAGCGGCCGTGGCGGCAGGTTAATGCCGTATATGAATGAAGTCACCATGTACGGAGATTACTACGGCACCCCATACGGCATGAATGCTATGGGGTATGCTCCTGTGCCAGCCTATTATCAGCCGGCGATGAGAATGAACGCCTACAATTCAGGCGGAAATATGTACCATCAGAGAGGCAATCATGGCAATTCTCGTTATAATCGGTATGAAGGCAGACGAAATGCAACTGGGACTGCCAAAAACACCAAGTAAGAGTCGTCAAGGAAAACTGCTAATGATCAATGCTACTTCTTTCAACCAATAGTGATTATTATAATTATTTTTATATACTAATTAATGAGATTTGATAAGGGGAATAAATTATATAGTTATGAAAGGGTCCGTATTTCAAACTTTAGCCTCATATTTATCCGGCATAAGTGGTGGGATCCCAATCATAGTAATCGTAACCGTTAGGGTCGCCGAGATTCTTCATTTCGGCCGCTGACAGCTCAAAGTCGAAAACGTCAAAGTTTGACATGAGGCGCTTGGGCTGAGATGACCGAGGCAATGGAATAAAGCCCTTTTGTATACACCATCTGATGAGTATCTGGGCAGTGGATTTTCCGTATTTACTGGCCAGTTTCACCAATTCGGGATCGCCGAGTCTCTGGCCCTGCGTAAGAGGAGAGAAGGCCTCTAAAGCAATCCCGTGCTTGGAACAGAATTCATGGATATCAATGCGTTGAAGCCATGGATTCAATTCGACCTGGTTGACGGCAGGTTTGTACTTCAATCCTTGCCAGTCCAATATCTCCTGAATATGGGAAATTCCATAATTAGATACTCCAATGGACTTGACAAGTCCGTCATCGACAGCTTCTTGCAGGGCTTTCCAGGTTTCAAGTCGGAGCTTTTTGTTACTCATTGGATCATGGATCAGGTACATATCGATGTATCCTAGTCCCTCTGCTTTGTCTAGTGAAGATTGAATGGCTTGCTTAGCTTTATGGTATCCATGCTGACTATTCAGCAGCTTGGTCTGGTAAAAAACGTCTTCCCGCTTGTTATTTGCCGGGTCTTCTTTTAGCCATTTGACAATTCCCTGGGCCACTCCGGCCTCGTTATGGTACATGATGGCAGTATCGAATAATCTCCAGCCGACACCCAGTGCGTCGTAAACCATTTGGCTAGAAGGTGAAACCATATAGGTTCCAAATCCTATGACTGGAATCTTTTGTCCGGACGATAATGTTCGTAGACTAGCCATGTTGTTGGGGTTATCTGGTCAAGTTGAGTCAGCTTGTGACTTTGGAACGAAACTGCAATCCGAACAAAGACGTCATCTGTGGCTAGGGTTCAGCCGTTGCTCAAAGTAACGGGTATGTAGAATGCGATAGATTATAGGAGATGCTAAGTTGGTGTTTTGTATGAGGAGCATTATAAGGGTGTTTCAAGGCTGATCAGCTAATGACAAGCACCGGAGGGCAAAAGCAACGGTCAGGGCAATTCCCTAGTATAATGTGTTAAATAATTAAACAAATCGAATTATGGATATACTGTTTTTCACCGATATTTCAATCTCTAGTAATGGCAATAACGGTCCACTATATTCAGAGCATCCGAATCAAGGTCATCTTCCGAGACTCCATTTGACTCTATCCGATATAAACAAACACCACATTGAGATGGTGAAAAATTCAGCCACAGCGCACTCATCCTTGTATTTGTATTCGTCTATCCAATCAAGTTTTCCTGTATTATATTTCCGATCAGCTATGCCGTTGTTATCTCCGACATCGGATCCAAGATTGTTTTGTGGAGTAACAACACACAGCAAAGATTCAAACTAGCACTGATAACGTCTCGGGAATTCTCGCCTCACATCACATGCTAGGAACGTCCAAGTCCAGCTCGTCATTATTTCCACGTAAGGAAAGGAGGTCCCTTACCGGGGACTCAGACGAAGAGCCTTCAAGAGAGGTAGAATATGTAGACTTCTTCCTTGATAACCACCTGCCTCAAGTATACTTCAAGGAAGACATTTTAAACTTGATTCACAGTTTACAGATCTCAAGATGGAACCGTGTCGATAAGACCATGGCTCCTGATCTGGTGGTCAGCCGAATCTCGGGGGCTTTAACTAATGCTGTCTATAGCGTGGAGCCTCCATCTTACCTGAAAGAAAAGATCAAAAGCGAGCATAACTACGAAAAGCACGGGCGTTCGTATCATCATCGAGTTCCCGCCAAGCTGCTATTGAGAGTATATGGACCTCAAGTCGCACATATCATTGATAGAGACATAGAATTGGCCGTCCTGGCTCGATTGTCGTCGAAGAAGATTGGCCCTCGGCTGTATGGTACTTTTGCCAATGGACGTTTCGAGCAGTTTTTGAACGCTGTGCCTCTTACCAAGGAGGAATTAAGGGCTCCTGATACTAGTGCTCAAATAGCCAAACGAATGAGAGAGTTGCACGATGGTGTCCTGTTGCTGGATCACGAACGGGCTAAAGGACCACTATGCTGGCAAAACATCAACAAATGGAGCGCTCGAATGATCGAAGCACTTGATACCCTTGACAATATTCCTGAAACTCCTCATACTTCTACGAGCATATTGCAGAGTTCTCCTAGTGAATTTATGGCTATGATCAGTGCATATCGAGACTATCTAAACTCCAAATACGGGGAAACGAATATAATGAAGAGCCTTGTATTTGCACACAATGACACCCAGTATGGAAATATTCTGCGCATAGAACCCCCAAAGGGATCTCCTCTTTTAACTCCGCAGCTCGAGCATAGACAGCTGGTTGTTATTGACTTCGAGTACTCCGGTGCTAATGTCAGAGCTTATGATATTGCAAATCACTTTTGCGAATGGATGGCTGACTATAATGACCCTGATAAACCTTTCCATATTCATAACGACCGCTTTCCTACCTACGATGAACGGCTTAATCTTATCCGAAGTTATGTTGAACATGGATATGCTACTTTTGACGATGAAGAAGCCATGGAAAAAGACGTTTCGGACTTGTTGGAACAATCTACAGATTGGCGTGCTGCTGCAAATGCGCACTGGTGTATATGGGGAATAGTTCAAGCAGTTATTGATCCTGCTGCTGATTCTACAGTGCGGGAATCTGCAGACTCCGCTAGTGGACTATATAGTTTTCAAACGAATCCTCCTTCGCCTGCTTCTCATACAGGTGAACTTTCTAATAGAGAATCAGAAGACAATGAGGAAGAAGAAAGTGCACCGGAAGATTCTTTCAACTATCTGGCATATGCAACAGAGAAAGGACAGTTATTCTGGACTGATATGATTCGACTGGGGCTAATCAAAGAAGAAGACTATCATGGCATAACAAAATCTGTCAACAAACAGTAAATAGAACAAGTCACTTGACAGTGTAAAAAATGTATTATTTCGTTTGAGCTAAAAGAAGCGACAAAAAGTCGCAATTCTATTTAAACAAGCAGCATCTTTCGAGGATCTTCAATAAGTTCCTTGATAGTCTTCAAGAAGGTAACCGCTTCACGACCATCTAAAAGTCGATGATCATATGTAAGAGCTAGATACATCATTGGACGTGCTACTACTTGGCCATTGACTACCACGGGACGTTCCTTGACTCCGTGGAGACCAAGAACAGCACACTGGGGAACATTAATGATAGGAGTACCGTATAAGGAGCCGAAGATACCACCGTTAGAGATGGTGAAGGTTCCACCAGCCATGTCTTCAATGGTGAGTTTACCATCGCGAGCCTTGAGGCCCAAGCTGTGGATCTCTTTCTCAATGCCGACAATATCCAACGATTCTGCATTTCGCACCACGGGGGTTACTAGACCCTTTGGAGTAGCCACTGCAATTGAAACATCTACGTAGTCCCTGTAGACGATAGTATCACCACCATCAGGTCCCTCGATAGACGCATTGGCTGCAGGGATCTCCTTCATTGCCAAGGTCGCAGCCTTGGTGAAGGCTCCCATGAAGCCGAATTTGACTCCGGTCTTGTCCAAAACTTCATCTTTGTAGAGCTTTCTCATCTCCAAAAGAGCAGACATGTCTACTTCGTTAAATGTGGTGAGTGAAGCAGCGGTATTCTGGGCTTCCTTGAGTCGTTCGGCAATCCTCAATCGCATTCGGTTCATTTTGATGCGTCGCTCTTCTCGAGCCCCGGGGGCAGCAGGGGCAGCAGTCTCTTTAGCTTCAGGAGAAGCACTCTCCTTCTTAGGAGCTGATTCCTTCTTAGGAGGAGCCTCCTTCTTGGGCTCTGCTTTTTTAGGTTCCTCCTTTTTGGGCTCCTTCTTAGGCTCTTCCTCCTTGGGCTCTTCCTTAGCAGATTCCTCTTTTGGTGGAGCAGCACCGCCACCCTCGCCAGGTTCTATCTTGAACAGCTCTTGTCCAACGACTACCGTGTCCTCAGGGTTTGCCAGCAGTTCGGTAATTGTGCCGGAGAAGGGAGCATTGACACTGACATCAATCTTATCGGTTTCAATAGTAGCCACTTCTTCATCAGCCTCGACAAAGTCACCGACGTCTAAAATTAGTTCATGCCACAAAATAATAGCAAAATTGAATATACGCACTTTTTTCAAACGAACTCAATGTTCCTTCCGTGATGGACTCAGCCATATCTGGAACTTTGACAACCTCAGCTAGACAGTTAGAGCCAGGAAACTTCTTGCAAACAGCACATTCTGGCACTTACCATATCCTCTTATGTTTGTGATCTTATAAGCTTGCAAACCAGGTCTTTGCACGTTAGCGGTTGCAGAACATGGAGCCGTAATTTCATATCATTGCTGCTTACCTTTTGCCAGATGCAAATCTACTATATCCGGGGCGACTGGCTACTGAGATGGATCGTACACTTATAGAACTCCGAGCTACCCGCAGGCATGCAGATTGACGACCTGTGAACTTTATATATCTCAGCATTGGAATTTGTTCTTGGTGGACGGATGTGACGGTAAAAAAAGCAGAATTGGTATTGGGCGAATATTAGCTAAATCAGCCTTGCCGATTAATAACCGGAAGCTGTGAGAACAAAATAAAGTAAAAAATTATACGAGCAAAATCAATTTATAGTACTTCCGTAGAATCAATGATCTAACCGCTGCTTCACCAGTTCGTAATCATATTGCCATTAACCAAGGCTATCTCCACAGTTCTTCGGAAGGCAATTACCCGGGTGCTCATAAAATCCACAAACCCTGATTGGTTCAGCCCGATGTTCAGCCTTGCCATCACCGGCATCGTGCTCATCGCCGGTTTATAATGGCACTGGTCGATTATGAGTCGTCAGATAGTGAACAGGAGAAGGATCACAGTGCTGAAGTGTCTTCGGTCCCGGAGTTGCCTGATTCTTTCTATCGGCAATATGTGACAGGGCCGCGTCTCAGCGAAGAATTCCATGAGCACACTGGCAAAACACGGCTGATCCCCCATCGAGAAGGCCATTATCCTAGTCATATATATGTAGAATGGGTGCCAAGTGCAAGCCAGGCTGAGGCTTTGACATCAGTTTATAATGAATTTGCTCGCGTTGAATCAAACAGTCTGCATTCGCTGGTCGAATCAGACTTGGGTGCTCGACTACCTTTACATATCAGTCTGAGTGACACTATCATGCTCAAAAGTGAGCTTCGTGAGAAGTTTTTGGCTGATTTGAGAAGTGGCATTGACCTTGCAGCTTCAAATAATACCGCTTCTGAGACTGCGCATCATGCAATTGCTGTAACTGTCCAGGGACAGCCTGTAGTGCTTAGCAACGCCGATTCGAGCCGTTACTTTTTAGCCCTAAAGATCCAAGATGGTAGTTATGGCATGCTGAAAAAAATATTCGGCGCCGTGAATGCGGAGAAACTGACAGCCCAATACGGATATTCACCGCTCCGACATCATGTCTTACATCTCTCAATAGCTTGGTCATCGACACCAATCAAGCTCACCAATGCCTCCATTCAATCGGTCTCAGATCGGCTGCATGACATGCATGTTAACGCCAGCACAATAAGTGTTCGTATTGGTCAGAGGGTTTATCAGCTGTGCATATAGATCACGTTGTTGTGTCTCAATTGAGAAAGTCCCTAACGTTAGGCCTTTGCTACTATACTGAGCCGCTGCTGATCACCACGGAAAATTTCTACTTGTTTTGTTGCAGAAAAAAGCCAGGACATTGCAACATTCCTTCATTGTTTTCCGAGTAGTCCACCGTGGGTTTACTCAAGATCACTACCGCCAGCCAAACAGGTACAACACAACACTCAACTTTTAAATCTGCATATTCGATCTATTGCATAAATAAAAATATACTTTAATGACTAATTTGATTATATACTTTCGCCTATTCCCGATTCGAATCCCCTGCAATCCAGGGAAGAAGTTTTGCATGGTGCGGCGGCATCAACTGTTGTTTACTTGATGCCCAATTAGGAAATGCCACTGATATCACTGCAAATTTCTGTCTCAATTTGTCCAAAAACAACACTGTATTTTGGGCAGAGCGCAAATAATGCCTAATATGTATTTATCATAGTATTTCCTTGCTTCGATTCGTTCTTTTCTTCTTCCCACTCTTATCAAACTTGCTGGCCAAGTAAACAAGACTCAACTCAACGACATTCGATTCATTACTGCTCCTGGCGAGTAGCTCATATTATTTTCTTCTTCTGTTTAATCGGTGCTGGTCATCTGAGTGAACGGTTGCTATTTTTTTTCTGTCAATTTCAAAATCTGTCTGTCTGGTTCTAATCAGTATTGTTGAAATAGAGCCTGTACCGACAACAAAAAAATCTAAAAAATATACAAGGTAAACTAGGACGATATCTATTTGGCCATTTATCTTGTGAAATCTAAAAAAGACTCATTGAACTTTATCGACCTTGAATTCTGCTGGTCAGATAATCCGTCGTTGTATCTACACCACCATGAATATTGAAAATATCTCTAGGTGGTCTTCAGGCGAACTTGAATGTGACGAATTTAATTCGTGTTTCAAAGAGTTTGCGTCTTCTTACGAGTCTGTCTTGGAATCTGATCGTATTACTGGCGTAGAAGATCTGAACATTGTCGGGCTGTTCGATTCATCTTACTTGCACTCTGACACCGTTCCTGCTGATAACAGCTTTAGTGTATCCTCTGCGTCAGTGAAATCGTCAATTGATCCGGCGAAAGTGGCCAAATTCTCTCGCATCATGAACCTGAATAATATAGCTGCTACTGCAGAGTCTCTGGATAACAAAAAGATGCTATATGAAGCCCCAATGACTCCGCAGTCGTCTCCCGCCAAACCTTCCGGTCCTTCTTCTTCTTCTCTCTATATGCACATGAATGATGCGCAGGTTAAATCTGAACCGATCTATGATCATGAGCAGCCACCGACACCGGCATATTCTCCAACGAAAAGCAAACAGCCTTCTCGAGCGCTACGCTCTAATGAGGCACACCATTTAATGCTTGGAGGATTTGATGAAAGCGAATCGGAGACATTTTTTTCTTCGCCGGCTCATTCCCCAAATGTGGATGCAAGCCCCGAGATGGCGTCTTCGTTTCCGCAGTTTTTCACGGGGATAACTCCTAATCTGCAGTCTATCAACGTTTTCGCTAAATCTGATCTACCTAAACCTACGGTACCTCGAGAGGGAACATCTGTGCATTCTAATTTATCGCCAGCGGATGCAGCAGATCTGGCCTGGCAGCCGGTGGTCACTGCTCCGCAGAGTACTGAGACTCAAAGCATCCTCAAGACCCAATTACAACAGAATATCTACAAGCCGTCTAATAGAAAGTCTTGCTTACCTCCTGGTAAGGTAGATGAGTATCTAGCAGGGCCTAGTGCGGACGGGTCTTATGAGTGTCTGTATCCAAATTGCGGGAAGCTTTTCAGGAGAAAGTATAATGTACGATCACATATACAGACACATCTGTGTGATCGTCCATATTCTTGTGATGTTTGTGGCTCATGTTTTGTTAGGCCGCATGATTTGCGTCGTCATGAAAGGGTCCACGCTGAGGAACGGCCGTACGTGTGCCCATGTGGTAAAGGTTTCACAAGACATGATGCGCTTCAGCGGCATCGAGCACGTATGATATGTGAAGGTGGTATTGAGATTCCCGGAAAGCCTCGTAAGGTCCCGGCTAAACGAGGGCGTCCGAGGAAAAATCCGGTTCCTGATTCCATCTCGCCAACGTTTGGATATGAATCTGAGGGTTACTCATCGCCTGATGAGCAGTCACCCTATGTATGATACGCAAGAATGACTCTGATCGTCCTGGTTCTTGACGTTAATTTCGGATGTAATTTATTGTCGATAGTTCTTTTTTTTCCAGAAGTATATTTGTGTAGTTTTATACAGTACATCTTTTGAAAAACATCGCTGTTCCATATTAATAACTGTCATGTTAATAAACATTGTCACTCCATATTAACACGGCGTTTTTGCACATCTACTAATAAGGAATTCCGTTTGTGATTCGCTGAAATTCGTCATATCCTTTGGTGTAGAAGCTTTCCACACTCTTTTTAATTAATCCTCTAAAATGGAGTGCAGCATCTTTCTCTGACTTTTCCAATACAAATCGATTACGAAGATTCCTAATAGTCTTCACTCCTTTAAAGCAAGGCAAACCACTTCCAAGCATCGGAATAACCATCGCCACAAATAGTTCGCAGTATGGTCTAGAAGCTAAAAATGCTTTCACACATAGTTCTTCAAACCACCTGTATGCCTGGGTATCTGTATTACCACCCATAACTGCTATCATTTCGTGGGTCAGCTTAAACGGAGCTGCCTCAAACTTGACACCACCTGGTACGATATCAAAACAAAAACCGAAATCCACATGTAATATATGACCATCACCATCATACATAATGTTGCCGTTATGTCTGTCCTTGAACTGAATCAAATAAGAAATCACAGAGTAAGCAGCTAGACTTTTGACAAGATTATTTCGCGCTCGTTGGAATTCAATTGAGTCTTCACCGCCAAATTTTGATGTAAAATATTCATACAAGCCGTTGACAGCCTCCCTTCCCAGCATGTCTCGAGATATCGAATTAGGAAGCACGTCAATGACACCGCATCCAGGAGCTGTGGCAGTCACACAGTACGGAAACACGTACAAATCCAGCCCAGAAGCATTGAATATACTTCTGAATATTGAAATGATCTGTAACGCAAGCACGTCTTGTCTACAATCGTCCCCAACTTTAAATATAGCCCCTTGCCACACATCAACCGTTTTGGTGGCAACCATCTGTCGGTTATGATCATCATTTACCGTAATGCTACTTTCATCACTAGAATGTTCATGATGCCCAGTTGGAAGCTCTCTCCTAATTTTGAACATTGCCAAAAATGGCGCCTTTGCATGACTCTGTAGAGGCTTTCCCGATTTCCGGCCAATGTCTATGACGACACCATCTGGATGCGAAGGCAAATACACACCTGAATCAAGTTTTATTTTATCCATCTCTTCGTCAATTTTTGCCTTTTTCTCTCCTTTGGACTTTTTAATATACGGTTTCAGTTTCCCAGATATTGAGGTAACAGCGTTGAAAAATCCGAACTCTTTCTCATAGAATAATCTTTCTTCTTCTGAAAATGAAGATATCATACGCTCTATCACACGATCCAGAGTTGGTTTCATGTCATCTGGATGTTGAGAGTCCTCATCTTTGTACGAATTCGCCAAAATATTCCAGATGATTTGATGCGAAAAGAGTGTGCTGATCTTAGCTGTCTCCAAAATATATCTTTCAACATATCCGCACTTATCACTTCTTAATGACTGAACGATTTGAGGAACATAGAAGAACGTATTGTTCGCGTCATGGCTTTCTAAAGATTCCATGGCGTATTGAAGGATAAACGAATCATTTCCATAACTTGGGGCGAACATGTTAACTGACTCAATTGGACTAACGCTAGCCCAGTACAGTAGAGCTTTGCGAGCGGTCAGCCTTCCGTTGTGAGCGTACTCGGAAGTAGCCTTAAGATAATACCTTAAACTAGATGGCTTGTCGCAAAATCCTAAGGGACATTCCTCGACTAACTTCTGCAAGTAGCCTACCACTTTCGGATCCTGTGGATGTCGCTCAACCAAGAAAAGTGCCAAGAAAGGACTTATTTCATATGCTGTTTGGACTTGTTGAGTCGAGATGTGAGACGAAAGATTCAGCTTTCTCTTGCCAAAGGATTCCTTGTAGTCATTCTTCAATTGCAATGGATCGACCCAGGCCGACAAACGCATTAATTCGTCATTGATAAATATGAGTAGGATCTCTCTTTGGTTAAGCGCGATTCTATCGTCCTTTCCAATCTGCATTTTATGGATCCTTAAAGCAATACTCTTCAGCAAATCAATCACCTGGCGCAATCGCAATTTGTTTCCACCAAAGCTCCAATGAAACGGTTGTTCAAACCACGTCAGAGCAGCTCGAAGAACTGTTCTACGCAAGTGGTTGCATATATGACTGTTAAAGGTCACATGGACATCAAGGACATCGAGCCCAAACTCAACAAGTTCAAACCTAGTGAGCCTCGCAATTGGATGCATGCTCGCCTGTCCTAGATTCTCCAAGCCAACTGTCGCCATTCTAGTAAAAATACTCAGAGTGTGCTTACTGTCATATATAGATGACTTGAGGAAACTGGACAAAAACCTGATTAATTCCAAATGAGGAGCAAACGTATTGGTGGCACTGCTAGCTTCATCATCTAATTCGTCTTTATTAGAAGGCGCGTATTCCATTTTGGACATCTCTGGGCCTGGTAAGTCATGTATTCTGTTATACAAACCTTCGCCATTGATAACAGTTCGCTCCCACTCATACGATATTATAGCCAGCAGAATATCTCTGAGTTTAGGATATTCGTTAGCAATCCACAACCAAAGAGAAATTCCGAACTGAATGTGCTTATCGGTGAAATTGCGGAAAGGAATCAGAACTGCCAAGCGGGCTGCACGAATGTCGTTTTCCAAGTGACGGCATACAGCGAACAAAAGCTGACGCAATCTACCGATATCGACTTCTTCCTTTTCTTCCACAATATGATTAAGCTTTTCGATTTCTTTCTCAAGGCCATCTGTCGATTCTGCGCTTGTACCCTGCGAAGTACCAATTCTCCATACATACTGAGATAGGAACCCTGCAGAGCTATCGACGGGCAATTTCCTGTATGAGACTGCTCCTACATCGTCATCATCCTTCTTTATCTTGCCACCCAATTCCAGAGCAACGTTATATCCAAGTGAAACATAATTCATGTGGTAATATTCGTCGCTGAACGATAAATATCCCACCAAAAGGCTTTTCATATCATAGCTCATAACAGATAAAGCTTTGCCGATCCACTGTCTGGCCTTTTCCAGCAGGAGTTTCAAAGTTCTCTGCCGATCTTCGTATGAATCTGACAACTGCAATGATATTCCTGATCTTTCAGATACAAATGTGGTCCGAGGCTCGTACTCCTCCCTTTCGGCATCCAAAATGCTATTCCATAGCAAGCTTAATAGGTCCAGCAAAGCATAGAGGCTTGCCTGACGGCATAGAGTAGACGGTGCAGTCTCAATTACCATTTCGCAACAGTTAAACGCTACGTTTTGAATTGCATGTACCCGATGGCAACATAAGATCAGAACCTGCTTCAGCTGTTCAGCGGCATTTTCAGTGTCGAATTGAGCCTTTCCACCTCTCGTAATATTTTGAATATATCTCCTTGTAATCTGAACAGCAATATTTGCCATGTATTTAGAAGAATCACCTCTGCGGAAGGTGGGATCTCCAAAATAAAGCAAAACTTTGGAAAAATCACCATCAGCGACTCGGATTGACTCCAGAAGATTTGCAGCAGCTAGAAACATGATCTTGGCATATGATAGCGTTCTGACCTCTAGATTCCGCACACCTAATGCATGACTAAGGACGTCTTTTTGATTGTTTAGATTGCTGTTTGATGATCCCCGTCGCAGTACGGTGTTAAGTTCTAACTCGCTCTCTACTTTATTGGAGGATGTTTCTGAAACCAGAGGAGGGGTGGATCGAGCAATGGCATACAGTTCGTCGTAATTTCTCGTCGTTAAATCATTATTAGCAGCGAATCCGTGAACAACTAAATTGAACCACATGTCACGAAAAAGAGAACGAACCAACCATTCCTCAGCATCGAGCGGTGGATTCGGTGAAAGAGGAAGTAGCTTTGCTAGAGGTGCTAGCAATACGCTGATTGCTTCCGCAGTAGCCGAGATTTCAACATGAGATCGATGTTGTTCTAACTGTTGGACATCGCCTTTACTAATAATTGCGGCCAGAATTTCCACAAGATATATCTGATAAAGAGGATGTTTCTCATCCATCTTTCCAGCTATGTTACATCTGGCCTCCTTAATGACGGTAATAGTTTCCACGTTGTTGGATCTAAAAGCTGCAAGTTCGGACGCCGCAAATGCCTTAAGAATGACCCGAAAATCACGCTCCGGCAGCGTAGGTGCCAGAGTTGCAAGTCCAAGAATCACTTCACGATCAACCAGTCTGCTTATCGAACCGATCTTTTGATTCAGAACGGTGGTAGCCAGTGCACTTATTTGTGCATCTCTGTATTCAGTAGATAGAGTCACAACAGCAGTGATTATATTCTGAAGCGCCAAAATCTGAAGTTCGTTTGTATTTGTCTCGGGAACATCATCTACGAGACTTCCTGTAGCCGCACTGGCATGCCTGGGAAGCTGTGCGTCTCCATCAACCTGTCGCGCATCACCGTTTACTGGAGACCGTGCATTCCCATTGGGGAGCGTTGCCTCTTCTTTGACTGTCACTGCGTCTCCATTAGCTGTCCTCTCGTCTCCATTAGTTATAGCAGCCAAGGAAGCCTGATCCGTGGTGAGAAATGTACGATTTAATCGAGTCCCCAATACAATGACATCATCCTCTCCAGAGGCCGAAAGCATATTGATCAAAGTATATATAAGTGCAACGACAATGTCCTGAGACAGGTCTTTAATTCCCGCTATTAGCGATTTTGTAACTTGTATGATGATATTTTGATGTAAAAGAGGAGAAGATGCTACTGCGGGATAGCTTTTTGTCAAAGTAGCAACTAGGTTCTGGTCATATCTGATCAAAAGAGAGCCCAGTCTAAAAGCTGGAACCACAAAAGAAGCATAAACAGAAGAGGTGTCTGCGAGCGTGCTCTTGACGATTTCCGTAGCACTTTTTGAATCGAACTTGCCATATGTGACTGCAACGCCTAAGAGTTCAAGGGCCACAGATTTGATAAGAAATAAAGTATCAACCTTTTGGGGACTTCCAAATTCCAAAAATTCGCTGCTTTGCTCAAATACAGCCGTCAAATCAATAGCAATCTGAGTCAGGATAGTGACAATTTGATCATCCACTGGTGATAAGGTCTGCTTGATGCGTCCAGCAACGACCGCATCAAGAAGATTAGAGTCCAAGCATCCTGGTGCTACTTTCGAAGAAGTTTCATCTTGCTCAATTCCAGGAGTTGCCTTGCGGGATTCAACAACAGCGGCAGTGCCGACCTGAATGGCAAATTTAGCAAAGAGCTCTTGAATAGCCATTGAACCAGGCTCCTGTTCAGTTCCCGACCGTTTGTTGAAATAGTACATCCATGAGGAGTCAAGATACTTATTCTGATAACCTTCAGTTTTGAGAGAAGAAATAATAGTCTCTAATTTGGTAAGGTTATCAGAACGAAGAACATGATTGAACCTTTTGAGCAAATCCAAGAGAGCTTCACTCTCAATCGACTTGGCGTACTTGCACAGAGCCTTCAAAAAGCCTTCGAGTGAAAACATACATTTTAGAACTTTGCCCGCATCGTCATGGCCGGAATTTTCAATGATACTTTGAGCCTTATCCATGTAATCGAAAAAGAAGCCCCAGTCAGGCCCCCTGACACGGATAAGAGCCCCAGTCAAGGCCTCTGTTGCAATTTGCCAAGGCGAACTAACGTTGCGTCTTACAATGAAAGAGTTTGAATATTCCTGGCTGCAGCTCTCGACAAAGTATTGGTATAATTGCTGGGTCAACATAGAGGAGTTCGGGATCGAAGAAGAACGCTGAGCAGCAGCAGCCAAAGCCATAAGCACTTCAAACTCTTTTCCAGGCTAAATATTAGCGCAAAAATAACTAAAAAGGATGTTTAATACTCACCATCGGTAGATCTGCTTGATCTTTGGGCGACTCAATGGCCTGCACCAGCCGTGATATCGTAGCATCATTATGTCCGACAGCATCATGGGCAAGGCAGTTGAGCACCTTGGCTCGAATGGATATTTTAGACCGATTTATTCTGCACCTGTTAGATTATTTCAAACGAAATTCCACAGTTTAACGTACCCAAAGTCGTCCATGGTGGCGGCTAGAGAAGAAATGTCGGCTCAAGGCTGGTTTCTCAAGTGGGGAAACAAGGTGAAAAAAAGGGTGCTTACATTAGCCATTCCTCGGCCTGAAACCGTTTGAACGGGTCAAAGCTACAAAATGCGACAACATCATAAATTACATAAACATCAGTAGTAATGTTCAATGAGAACGTCTTTTTCAGGGGCATCATTGTTGAGGCCGAATATGCTTTCAATGACACTCAATTCCGGGGCTGTAGTGTCGAGGCCCACCACTGCTAGCCAGTCGTTTGCAACCATGCCTCCACCAATCACCGACGACCCCCTATTCACGGTTCCTGCCACAATGGGAATCTGTAGAAGCGAACTTAGCTCTTCCTGGTCTTGTACTGATGTCTGTGGGTGCACTAGTCCTCCGTTATTAGTGATCGAAGCATATGAACCAACCAGGACGTTTCCTGCCACAGTCTGACGGAATACTTCGACTCCCAGAACATCCGCAATGATCTCCTCCGTTTCCCGTTCCACGTCTGGGTGTACCAGAGCCACATAATCGTTGCAACATATGACGTTTCCAAGGGCCGAAAGACGTTCCTCTACTCTCTGGATCTTTATTGAATCTGGCAGCGTATTTCTCAGATGCTGCAACTCCTGATCACTCGTCTGCATAGGCACAAGTAATCCCCGTCTATTCCCTGCCGTCATTCTTCCTACAATGCGGGTTCCTGCAATTGTTGTTCGACAAATAGGAACTACATCTCCGAGCTGTGATTCAAATGCGCTATTGGTTAGAACCGTTCTTCAGTTTCATAGTCCATGCCACACGTACCTGTAAAAGTTCTCTGATCCTCCTACTGATACAAGAGAGTATGAGTTTGTTAATTTTGAGAAGACTCCTATTCTGAAAAAGTTAGCCTTGATGGTCATTCCATCCAAGTAAGCTCTTAACATACTCATTCGAGTTTTCAAACTTGAAGTTAGCAAAATCCTCACGCATCAAATTATTCCAAACATACCTGTGCACGAATAGACATGGTTGTCGTTTGATTAGAATCAATACTTTACTACCAAGAAATTTTTCACAGTTGGTCGCTGCGTTTTTTATGAGTATCAGCCGTGCTCTGACCAAATAGGAAAATGGGCAAAATTGCACTAACAGCATCATCAAGCATCATCATGACGCTAAACTAATTTCTATTAACCGATTTCTACTAATTGGAATGTTTTGATAATTTACTGTATACTCTGTATTTCTGATTTATTGTATTTTGCTGATATGCTTATAGTATTCCTAACGCTCGATATTTACATTTATTCAAAATCATCCAGATCATCCATTTCTTCATCATCTTCAGACATGGGCTGATCCACTGTAGTTGGCGCATGATTAGGCTCAACTTCCAATCCCTTTTCTCCACGAACAACATGAACTGTTTCGTTATCCAGAACCTGGCCCTGGAGAATTAGCACTGCCAGTTTGTTAAGAATCTCGTTCTGAATAAGCCTGTTCAAAGGACGCGCACCCAGATCCTTGGAATACCCGTTCATGACCAGGTAGTCGTAGCATTCCTCGTCCAATTTCAGCTCGATATGCTTGTTATTAAGCTCAAATCGCTTCTCAATCTCTCTCAAGCGGATATTCACAATCTGTCTAATAGACTTCTTTGACAGGCGATTGAAAATGACCATCTGCGATATTCGGTTGATAAATTCCGGTCGGAAATGCGCCCGAACAGCTTCCATTACCGCTTCCCTTGTTATGGGATCCGGGACAACCGAAGATGATCGTTGAAGTGCCTCTGCTCCAAGGTTCGACGTCATGATGATAATACTGTTTGCTGCATTCACCACTTTTCCCTGACTACTTCGCACACGGCCATCATCAAGCACTTGCAACAGCACAGTCAGAACGTCTGGTGAAGCCTTTTCAACTTCATCAAATAAAATTACCGAGTACGGTCGTTGCGCTAAGGCATTAGTGAGAATACCACCCTCTTCGTAGCCGACGTAACCAGGCGCTGCACCAAGAAGCTTACTAGCAGACCATTTGTCACTCAGCTCTGAGCAATCAATTCTAATCATGGCCTTTTCATCGGCAAACAGAAATCCTGCCAGCTTCTTGGCCATTTCAGTCTTACCTGATCCGGATAGACCTAAGAATAAGAACGATGGAGGTGCATTCGGGTTGCTAAGGCCAGACCTCTGCAGCCTGATAGCATTTGAAACGGCTTTCACTGCCTCCGACTGGCCAATAACTTCTTTAGACAAAGTCCTCTCCATGTTAATAAGCTTGGTGTTCTCGGCCTGAGTCAATTTTGTGACAGGAATACCGGTTAATCGAGCAGCAGTCTCTGCGACAGTGTCAGAGTCAACAACATCCGCCAGCATGGACTTGTCTCGGTTTTCGTTCTCGGCCTCAAGTTCCTTGATACGCCTCTCGACGTCCGGAATTGCAAAGTATCTCAAATCCGCAGCCGACGCAGTGTCTCGACGTCGTTCAGCATCTAGAGCTTTATTCTCCAGATCGTCTAGCTTCTTCTTGAGATCATTCAATTCTTCGTGTCCTTTCCTTTCCTCTCTGTATCGTTCCCGCAGAGGACCCAATTCTTCTTCAAGCTCTGCAGCCTTCTTCCTGGCTATTTCTAGTCGCTCGGCTGTCTTTCCGCCCTTATCAGATTCAACATCTCGCTCCAATGCATTGATCTCCACCTGAACAAGCTGAAGCTGTCTTTCCAGATTATCCAACTGTTCAGGCTTAGAATCTCTTGCAACAGCAACGCTGGCGGCAGATTCGTCGACGAGGTCGACAGCTGAATCGGGCAGCTTCCTGTAAGTTAAATATCGTGATGCTAGTTGGGCTGCTGTCACAAGAGCATTATCCATGATTCGTACACCGTGATGTATTTCGTACTTGTTTTGAAGCCCTCGAAGAATAGCCACAGTCTCTGGGACAGTTGGCTCACGAACGTCCACCTTTTGGAATCGACGCTCAAAAGCACCATCCTTTTCCACATGTTTTCTGTATTCTTCGTTTGTAGTTGCACCAATGCAATGCAGCTCTCCTCGGGCAAGCATCGGTTTCAGAAGATTGGCTGCGTCGCTCTTGCCGTCGCCCATAAGCATGTGGATTTCGTCGATGAACAAGATTATCGTGTCCTTGGATTCCTCAATCTCTTTAAGAACACCCTTCACACGCTCTTCGAAGTCACCTTGATATTTGGCACCAGCTTTCAAGGCACCCAAATCCAAAGAGAAGAGACGGCAATTGGCCAGTACGTTGGGTACATCCTGGTCGATAATTCTTTGAGCAACACCTTCAACAATACTGGTCTTACCAACACCCGGCTCACCAACTAGGCAAGGATTGGATTTAGTTCGACGAGCAAGAACTCGAATGCATCGTCGGATTTCCTCCTCTCTGCCAATAACGGGGTCGATTTTTCCCTCACGAGCCCTGGCAGTGAGATCAATGGCATATTTAGTCAAGAATTCGAACTGCTGAGATGAATCTGCCATTCGAGAATCTATTCGTCGGTTTCCTCGAATTGCGGTGATTTCATTTTCCAGCGTCTTCACGTTAACTGACACCTCTTTGAACAGGCTCTGAATAGAGCTGTCCTCCAGCAGTGCCAGCAAGATATGATCTTGCCCAATGTAAGAATCCTTCTGCTTTGTTTTAGCCTGTGCAGCTTTCTGCAGAACCTGAGACGCTGCTGACGATGGCTCTGGCTGAGGCGGGGCAGGATTCTGAGAAGGGATTCTTACCAAGTGCCTATTTATGACTCTTTCAATTGGTTGCCATTCATATCGAGCCTTCTGAATAACGGTATGCAAGTATGAAGGAGTGCCGTCTTCATCAGGAGATGTCATGGCAGCCAAAAAGTGCAATGGAGTTATCGTCGGATGCCCATGATCAGCAGCGATTTTGGAAGCATCCTGAATGATAGCAGTAGCACGATCAGTTAATTGTGTCTCCATATTAGTTTGAGTTATATTCACTGTTATAACACAGTTAAATAATTAGCTTGACAACAAGCTACTAGTGTAGGGTGGCTTATATATATATATTTAGTAGTGTGCTTCGGCCTAGATGATCCGAGATCATTCGAGAAAATGCGAGAGGGAAGCACGTGACGCATAACTTAGAAGTTCTAAGTTAGAACAAAAGACGTTAGAGAACAAAGACAATTGGCATGACAATCATGCTATTTTAGTCGAAACGTTTATTTGAAAGGCAAAGGATATATGTAGCGTTTCAAATTTTGCTTTTAGAGGCATTTGAAACGATAATTTAACGATTTGTTTTGCTACTGTTTGAAAATATGACCTGAGGTTATATATGTATCTTAAATAGTCTTCATAAGTTGAAGTCTCAGAAAAGCTTAAAATTTCGAAGTAATTGGATTATTTGAACGGAATGTAGAATTATCATGATAAGCAAATAGAATATCGATCCCATATGGTGTGGTAATACTGGTTGTTCGATACTTCGTGGTGTGGAGAAACACTGGAGTTGGATAACATGATTGTCAATTGCCGATTTAGATAAACGATACCTCAGATAAATGACATTCAACTAATAGCAGTACTAGTCTTAATAATAGTCAAATTGCAGAGTATCAGAAAACAGAAACACCTGCACTACACCATTGTGAGCATGGTGCTGGATGCGTTGGATAAACCGCTAGAACAAACATAACTTTATACATCAAGTACCACATCATCAAAGAGCTAGCCACATTAAAATATCGTGCATTTTATATATACTTTTTTTCGGCAGGTTCTACCTGGAAATGTTTATTTCTTGGCCTTAGACTTGGTCTCAGATGCCTTTTCCTTCTCAGCACTCTCCTTAAGCACTCGCTTGACAATCTTCTGCTCCTCAATCAAAAAGGCTCGAACAACTCGGTCCTTGACGCAGTTAGGGCAGAGGTTGCCTCCATATGCACGTTGAACAGTCTTCTTAGTCTTAGAAACATTGGCGAGCTGTCGAGGTCGCAGAGCAGGGATACCAGCCAGAGCGACTCCACATGATCCGCAGTTAGGCTGGGTTCCGGCCTTCTTCAGATGAAGGTATCGGAGCTTTCCACCAGGGGTCTTAATGATCTTGACCTTGTTGGATCGAGTGTTGTCTGGTTAATGTTAGTATTTAGTCTTCTTGACGAGAGGGCAATACAGCGTCCAGCAGCCCATATTCAGTCATTCACAAACTTCCTCCTTGCAAAAATAACTAAATGCACTTTACTTACATGGATTTCTTCGTCGGTAACTAACTCGTTGAGTCATTGTTTAATATGTATAAAGACGAGAGAGCTGGAAGAAAAAGTTGAGTGGGTGGGGAGCGACTTTGCAAGGCGAATGCCAGTCTGAGGATTACGCACGTAACAGTCACAACACTACAACCCCAGAACCTTGTAATACTGTATTTCCAAGTAGGGATCACCTATCCTCACAGTGGAGAATATATGTAATATTTCGAGAAATTCTTATAATCAGATTATTTATTCTAGGAGTACTTGCTAGATTTTGGACATCGAAGCTAGGCTAAATTAATTGGACCGTATTCTGGCCGCCTCTCACAATGGCACCCTATAGTTCTATGCGCACATGGAGATCATTGAACATATTTTTTCTTGTTCTAGCTGCAGTGGTATGGTATTTCTTTAGCTATACCAGTCCAAAGGTGCTTCCTGAATATTCTCAAGCGATAAATGTTGGCGGGCAGTGTAAAAACGTCGATGTGCTGAGCGCTGCAAATGGATACGAACTTTCCTATTTCAAAACTCCTCAGTTTAGGAACCTTTCTCTAGAAAGATTTCAGGGTGCGTTGAGGATTCCTACAATATCTTCGGAAACTTATGGAGCACCAGGAGAAGATGAACACTGGGATGTATTCTACGATCTGGAAAAGTACCTCAAGCAAACATTTCCCTTGGTGCACAAGCATCTGAGCCTCACAGTTGTAAACGGACATGGCTTAGTGTACACATGGAAGGGACGTGATGGTAATCTCAAACCAGCATTGCTTACTTCGCACCTTGACGTAGTCCCTGTTCCTGAAGAGACCGTCTCAGACTGGAAGTACCCACCATTCGAAGCACATTATGATGGCCATTTCATCTGGGCCAGGGGTGCTTTAGACGCTAAGCTCCCTGTCTTGAGTATATTTGAGGCTGCTGAAGAGCTGCTTCGTCGTGAGTTCGTCCCACAAAGAGACCTCGTATTTGCTTTTGGGTACGATGAAGAATCGCAAGGTCAACATGGAGCTGGCCACATATCCAAATACCTGCTTGACAAGTATGGTGCCAACGGGTTTGAAGTGCTGCTTGATGAGGGTGGAATGGGTATCAGTAATTCTAAGGGAGCGAATGTGGCGATCACATCTGTTGCGGAAAAGGGCCAACAGCGGATCCAGATCGTATTACACACTAAAGGTGGCCACTCTTCTCTAGCTCCTGCGCATACGGGAATTGGAATAATGTCGAGACTTGTTACTGTGATTGAGAACGATCAGCATCCCCTGAGCCTGAATGAGCCCACTTTAGCGACTTTGGAATGCGTTGCAGCTCATTCCAAGACAATGAGTTGGCTCCAGAAACAGGTCATAAACCGAGCACGAACAAGTAAGATCGCTAGATCACTGCTTATTAAATTTTTAAGCAAAGACGATTTGTACAGGAACATGATTCAGACTAGCCAGGCTGTAACAATTTTTCAATCAGGAGTTAAGTGGAATATTCTACCCGAAGCTGCCTCCATCTGCGTTGACCACAGGATTGCTATTGATTCTAGCGTACATTATGTGAGAAAAAAAATCGAGGGCAATGTACTGCAGGTTGCAGATGAGTTTGGTGCTGGAGTGAAGGGTTTTGATGGGCATTGGCTACGACATAGCTCCAACGAGACATATTTTGAAATTGCTCAATTGGATGGCGCAATTGAGCCATCTCCGCCTAGTCCAGGACATGGGAAAATGTGGGAAACGTTTGCTGGAACTATCAGGCATGTATATGAAGAATTTGGTGGAAGTTTGGTGGATATTTCTAGCGGGGAACAGTTTTCTTCTAGCAACATCGTTGTAGTTCCAGGACTACACACCATGATCACCGATACCAAGCATTACTTGCCATTGACAAAAAATGTGTATAGATTCATTCCACTGCGAGTGGAAGATCATCCCAATTTGCATGCAGCTAATGAGCACGTCTCGCTGGACCAACTCGTTGAGGGTATCGCATTTTACTTTGAATATATGCAGAACCTGTGAAGTTTCAATAGTCGACATATTTAAGAAAATAAGTTGTGCATTGATGATGATGATGATGATCTGTTTATTGCCCTTATTTTTTTTTTTTTTTTTTTTTTTTTGGCCGAACGGACTTCATGATCTCCGCCAGCATCCCTATGTAAGTATAAGCTGTGCATTATATTTGTGAAAGGGTGTATCCTTGAAACGACAGGTACGATCGATAACGTGCTCGGCTATCGGGACAATACGAGAAACCCTTTGGCTGAGGCAAAACATATTTGCATGGCTAAGAAAACTATATAGCTGATATTTTCCCCAAAATATTTCGTACTGGCTCGAGTTTCCTACAAAACATTACCATGGAACCTACAGAGGAGGATTCACTCCTAGCAACTAACGGAAGAGCATCTACACCAGGCTCTCAGACCCCCAACACAGCAGACTCTGCAGACGACGAACCTCAGAATGGCATTTCGCCGGATGGAAGTGTCACAGAAGATGTCAAACGCAGACTGTATGTCTCGCACTTCTTGTCGACATGGAACTTTCGAGGATTCGAATTTGGAGCAGTCATTTTTCTAGCTTCGATATTCCCCAATACTCTAATTTATATGTCAATATACGCTCTAATCCGAGCTACTTCGGTGATATTTCTTGCACCTGCTCTGGGCGACTACATTGATCATAACAATCGTTTAAAGGTTGTTCGCATATCTATTCTCTGGCAAAGAGCCGCAGTCATTGCCTCGTGTGTCATGCTATGGCTCATGCTCACTCAGAAGGAGTCTTTATCCGAATTGCATCTTATGATTATGTTTGCTCTTAATATCGGCTTGGCTTGCGTGGAGAAGCTCTGCTCTATCATTAACACAGTATCTGTTGAAAGAGATTGGGTGGTTGTTTTAGCGAACCATAGCGAGCAAAACCTTCGAGTTTTGAACTCTCAGATGCGTCGAATTGACTTGTTTTGCAAGCTTGTTAGTCCGCTGGTAATTGCTTTGATTGACGGTATATCTACGGAGATTGCCATTTATACTACACTTACTACCAATGTCATTGGAATGATCGCCGAATATACGCTGATCGCGAAAGTTTATAGGATAAATCCTGCTTTGGCCCGCGGGCGTGAAGGTGGCATTGTAGAATCAGGGTCCGTTACTGATAGAATTATCAGACATTTGTTTGTGACGGTGTCGAACTTCACGGTATATGTGAAGCACCCGGCTCTATTGCCTTCGTTGGCACTGTCAATTCTTTATTTCACAGTTCTCTCCTTTGGTGGTACAATGGTAACTTATATGCTTGGAGTAGGCTATACGTCTGCAATGGTAGGGGTCATACGAATCGGGTCTAGTGTATGCGAAATGTCGGCTACCTGGTTGGCTCCGTGGGCTATAGAGAAACTCGGCCCTATAAGATCGGGGCTCTGGTTCTTGAATACTCAAATGTTTTTTCTGGGAGCAGCTGTCGTTGCAATGATCAGCATTAAAGAGCAGTTTTGGGCAGCCTCGGCTCTGGCAGCTGGCACAGCTATCAGCAGAATTGGACTGTGGGGATATGATCTTTCTGCACAAGTAATCATTCAAGAAGAAGTAGAGGGCACATATCGAGGTGCTTTCTCTACCAGTGAGGCGGCTCTGCAGAATTTCTTCGAACTGTGCAGTTATGTAACTACTCTGGTCTTCTCCGACCCGGCAAATTTCAAGTATCCTGCAGCAATGTCGATTGCTGCTGTATATACTGCAGGAATTATTTATGCGAGATTCGTATGGAAAAGGCGCGGCCATTTATTGCATGTGGTGGACTGGATCAAAGGCAACTACGATCCGGTAGCTCGACATGCGCAGTATGCGGAGATTATAGAGCAAGAAGAAAGACATTGACCTGGCGAGCGCCATTGAAGAATTATAACAGTGCGATGAATGCATTCGGGATATCTACATAGGTTTGAGTAGTATTTACATTTTTTACAGGTAAATGCCGTGATTTTTCATGATTGAGCGTCCTCAGAAGAACCATTTTCAGCACCTTTGACTTGCTGGATCCGCGAGTATTCTGCGTACTCCTTTTTTTTCAGCTCGTATTCGGCCGCACGTCTTTCTTGTACCGCAGTCAATGGTGTTTGCTTGAGTTTGGCCAGCTGCCGTTCTCGATCTCGAATAGGGCCTTGATGCAAAGCTTCACGCTCATTTTCCTGCAGCCGATATACCCCATATACGATTGCACCAGAAGCCAAAGTCGTTGTGACAAAGGTTATTTTGGAGGCGGTAGACATGTTTGGCTGAAGTTCCCGGCTGAGTGTGGGACGATTTTATCTTGTAGTCCGGATTATTCATTGACGGGATAGCGGAATAACTGGAGTTAGCAGTAGGGGCTGGTGAAGCAAAATGAGCATGGCTATTTATGAGGAGAAGTGTATAAATACCAATTGATCATATCAATATATAGATCATATATGCTAAGTTTGTATACACATAGCTGCCAGTTGACTATGACGACGGGTATGGGCACGTGCTTTTGACTTTCCAAGCAAAAGGTTCAAGCCCAGTGCACAATTAAGCGCATACAACAGAGTTAATAATAAGTATATAAGCTAGCGGTATACGGCGAAAGTATACCTTATATTTAATGTAGATCTGCATACAAGTCGGTATGCATTTCATAGCCCGTTTGCCAAGGTACGGTTGTCCCAAGCCGTTTCCTATGCCCCCACCCGCATCGGCACTTACTTGATTCTTACCGCCCTAAATACTATTATATAGATAGTACTGACATAGTAAACAATATTATAATCCCACTCTCCTTATTTTCATCTACTCTATCTCTACAGTATCTCAGCTAATCAGCGGTTTGGGATAAGAGATTCCACATATACCAGCCGCACCACACGTTGTTCCTCCGTTTCACGTTTGCTGAACAACCCTCAACCGGACCGTGGCCCGATCTAAATTTGACATTCTTATGGACACAACAGACGAGCCTATCTTGGGCACCAGCCCAGAGGCGTTTATTGATGTCGATGAGCCCATGGACGGATCGTCACCACCCCCCGAAACGGTCCAGCAGCACCCCTACCAGCCGCTGCCTCAGCAACAGCTGGCCCAGCAACGGTCGAACCAGGCACAGAGGACGGCCGATCTGCCTGGCGAATCGGCGCCTATTGGAATTCCAAACAGCAGTGGCTCGTCAGAAGGCCAGTCCCTGGGCCGGTTCGATGCCAATGCGTCTGTCGACACCGCCAACCGCCTAGCAGCGCCGTTTTTAGCCGGTTCTGCTACAGCAAACACGTTTGGCCATCCCGATAGCCTCCAGGATCCTGCATCTTACGAGAGAGAAATGCGCAGGAGCGATTCTCAGGTGTCAACTTCGTCATATTACGCAAATCACCTGATGATGCAACGACAACAGTCGTTTTCTAGACCGTATAGCCACAACAATGCTACACAGGCACTGTCGATCGGCAAGCGTACTGGGTTCTCTCCGGCGTCGGAAACGTCGTCTTTTTTTTCGCCGTCCTCCACGTCGCGGCATGTCCCGTTTGCAAACGAGCCCAGCTCTGTCTCTTCAAGCTATAAGAGCGCAGTTCCTCCAGGATTGGCTAGCGTGGGCCATTCACCGTTCACAAATAATGCATATTCTCAGCATCAGCAGCAGGCGAGTTTGCCATATTATAGTGCTTCTGGTGCAGCGTCGTCATCCCAACCTTATGGACGTAGCGCCTCGTCATCATTTTACGACAATAGCCGCATGGCTTCCGGCCAGGAAGTATCTCCAAAGCAGAAACAGGAGTCTGATGCATATTTTAGGACTCACCATTTTGCATCGGCGACTGCACCGCGGACGTCGTTATTGACGTCCAAGTTGGCTGCCTCTTTAAGACAGAGCACATCCGGCACCAATTCGTCTGCCAGCACGGATCAAAGGCGCTTTTCGCACGACTCTACCGGAAGACTGGGAAGGTCGCCGTCATCAGCATATCCTATGAAGACACATCATCATTCTTCATTCTCTTCTGATCCGAAGAATTTCATCTCTGCGTATCGACCCGACAGTAATCCGCATAACAAGGTTTCTACTAATATAACTATGGCTCTTGCGACGTCGGGACCTTCTTCAGTGGCCTCGTCTGCAGAAACGTTAAACAATGATACGTTGCCGGCGTATGAGCCGTACTCTGAACAGCTAAAAGCTCAGAGCCAGCAGGCTCAGCATCACAATCAAATACAACAGAGCCAGCATTACGAAGAAGGAGAAGAAGCGTCTGGCTTACCAAGCATATCTAAAGGACTCCCACATTCAAATTCGTTTCCGCAAATTGCTCCAAGGCAACCATCGGATGCTGGCTCACATTGGCCGTCGCGGCATCATAGGCACTCACATGCCCATTTGGACATCGCCAATCACTCAGTCCCCGATGTGTTGCTAATGCTTACTGCACTTCTGAAGAAGATAATTGATGCTAACGATGCATTACATACGCAGCATGTTCAGGAGACTGAGTCAGCTGCCTCCGAGCAGGATCTCAAGCTTAGGGCCAACGTTCTTGCCTTCCACGGCCGCAACATCCCGGCCATCTCATTGCATGCATATCTTTCGCGAATTCTCAAGTACTGCCCTACGACAAATGAGGTGTTTATTTCGCTGCTTGTATACTTTGATCGCATCGCCCAGCGAGCTAATGCCGGGCATAAGCGTGCCGACGGCGATAATACGAGCCCGGTTGAACCTCAGCTCTTTGTGATGGATAGCTACAACATACACAGACTTATAATAGCTGGAGTTACAGTGGCTAGCAAGTTTTTTTCAGACATCTTTTACAAAAATTCCCGTTACGCTAAGGTTGGTGGGCTACCGGTGGAAGAACTCAATCATCTGGAGCTACAGTTTTTGCTGCTGACGGACTTTCGACTTATGATACCGCTGGAGGAGCTCCAACGATACGCAGACTTGTTATTGAGATTCTGGAAAAAGGAGGAGAACCGTAATGTAGGGGATAATTTGCAGGCATGACCTTGTGGCCAGTATAGAAAGGAGCACCAAACCTTGGACATGAAAAGCGCCTTATCACTATGACCCCTTTAATGACACTCGGGCAAAGAGCCTAATAATAATAGTCTTTTTTTTATGATGGTGATGTTTCGTGACTTATCGTAGTTTTACACAACCTCCCCAGAATGATTTTATCGCAGTCGTCGAGCTTCTCTCTCAGACTCCATCAGGCAGAGAATGTCGTTCTCTCTGACAGGACCCTTGACGTTTCGAACAATGCTTCGAGACTCATCGTCAATGAATTCGACTCGGACCTGAGTGACACCACCTCGTGAGCCAGTTCGTCCAAGAACCTTGATGACCTTAGCGAGCTTTACAGGCTGTTTAGAATCCTGGCACATGTTAGACGATCTGTCTTCCTGAAAGTATTGCCTGGAGTTGCGTACCTACCATTTTGTATTAGATGTGATGCTGATTAAAACGAACCTTTTGTTGTATGTGAAAGGACGAGAAGAAAATTGAGTTGGTTAGCAGTTTGGTGGAATGTCCCAAAGGGGCAATAGCAGTCACGGCGACAGGTTGGAAAAAAAAAATTGATCACGTGCCCGATAAACTCGAACATGACTATTTCGAAATCAATGCAGCCGCTCGACGTTTAAAGCTTGACGTTAGTATGGATCTGGTAAACCACCTGACCGACAAGCTGCTGTTTGCAGTTCCGAAAAGTATGTGAATTTGAATGTTAGAGTGCACAATATGCTGACTTTTTTCTACAGAGGGTCGACTTAACGAGCGGACATTGGAAGTCTTGAAAGGAGCAGACATCCAGTTCCATCGAAGTAGCCGCCTAGATATAGCCATTTCGACATCGCTGCCTGTAGCACTTGTGTTTTTGCCAGCAGCAGATATTCCGCGGTTTGTCGGCGAAGGTAAATGCTCTCTTGGTATCACCGGGATAGATCAGGTTGCAGAGAGTAACGTGGATGTAGAAAACCTGCTGGATCTGGATTTCGGAAAATGTAAATTACAAGTACAAGTGCCTGAGAATGGAGATATATCGAATGCGCATGAGCTGGTTGGGAAAACTGTGGTTTCGTCGTTCCAGAACTTGACTAAGCAGTATTTTGAGAAAATAGAGGGCAAGGAACCTGGGCAACAGCTGGCTACCAGTATCAAGTACATTGGTGGATCAGTCGAAGCTGCCGTTGCATTGGGCGTGGCAGATGCTATTGTCGACCTTGTGGAGTCGGGCGAGACAATGCGAGCTGCCGGACTAAAGCCAATCGACACAGTACTGACGACGTCGGCACATCTGATTGGATCTAAGAACCCCACTCATCCTGAGATCGCCAAGGTGGTTATCTCACGCATTACTGGATTCCTGACTGCCGGAAAATACGTATTGTGCAACTATAACACACCGCGATCAGCTCTGGACACTATGCTGCGAATAACACCAGGCCGACGTGCTGCAACAGTTTCGCCTCTTCAAGACGACACATGGAATGCAGTCAGTGCTATGGTGGAGCGAAATAAGATAGCCAGTGTAATGGATCAACTGAAGGAGGCTGGAGCTACCGATATCTTGGTGTTCAATATATCGAATTGCCGAGTGTAAAGCTCGTCTGTTGAAATAAAAAATAAGCGAAACTAGTACATGGCACCAATAAATCATATAAAGAATCTAAAATTCATTTCAGCTTTTATCAGCCTCTGAACTTTGTGCTCCTGTGGCCCTCGTTCTCCTTTTTCCAGCCTCGCCATCACTCTTTTTGAGGCTCTTCTCATCAGTCATATTTTGCCAACCTAATAACACATCACACTTTCTCAGCATGACAGAAGAACTCCGGGAGAAATTCCATCGCCTGGGGCTCCAGGATGTCAAGATTAATGAAACTCTGAAAAATCCAAAGACCAGCAAGGCGCTGGATGAAATTGTCGGCGAATCTCAAGTTAGCTTCCCGGCCGACAAACAGGTCTCTACTCTTCTGCATTCGTTGGCTCTGTTATCTCGAGATAAGCCGCCTGCACATCGTGAATGGATCAGTAAAGCCGTTGCGGAGGGCAGTGTGAAAACGCCAGTCCAGTTGGACTCTGGATACAGCTATCTGGTGGATGCTGGCGAAAATGCCAAAAAGCCAGAGTTCGAGAAGGAGGCTGGTGTAGGCGTCACCGTGACCGAAGAACAGATCAAGAAGGCTGTGGATTCCTACTTGGATCAGCATAAAGCCGAATTTGAGCAGGCTCGATACAAGGCTGTTGGACCCACTTTGGTGGCTGTTAAGAAGCTCCCCAGTCTTAAATTTGCCAACGTTGCTGTTATAAAGAAGTCCGTCGACGAGGGGATTCTTAAACTGCTAGGGCCCAAAGACGAACGAGATGCACCCCCTGCAAAGGCCAAAAAGCAGGCTAAGGACAAGACCAGTGCTGCTAAGCCTGAAGAGGACTTTGCAAAGACGCATGCAGCTGCCGCGAGATCCATGTTCACCGATGGATTCCTTGGCTCACTGCATAAAGTTGGCGAGAATCCTCAGAAGTATCCGGAGAGGATGAAGGAGCATTTGGCGTGGACGAAGGGTCACGTTTTTACTCGTTTTCCACCTGAACCAAATGGTTACTTGCATATTGGACACAGCAAGGCAATTGCAATTGATTTTGGATACGCGGAGTTCCACCATGGAGAATGCTATCTACGGTTCGATGATACCAATCCCGAGGCGGAGAACGACGATTACGTCAGTTCCATCATAGAGATTGTTGGCTGGCTTGGCTTTAAACCATTTAAGATCACCTATTCTTCCGATTACTTTGATCAGCTTTATCTTTTAGCTGAGAAACTCATCTTGAAAGGAAGTGGTTATGTGTGCTTTTGCACTCCTGAACAGATGAAGATTAATCGTGGAGTAAATGAGGACGGTACGCCTGGCGGCCAGAGGAAAGCCTGCCCTCATCGAGATAAAGATGCCGAGACGAATCTCAAAGAATTCCGAGAGATGAGAGATGGTAAGTATGATAAGGGTACTGCAACTTTACGAATGAAGCAGGATCTTGAGAATCCCAACCCCCAGATGTGGGATCTCGTTGCCTACCGTGTGTTGAATGCACCCCACCACCGAACTGGCGATAAATGGAAAATCTATCCTACTTATGATTTCACACACTGTCTGGTTGATTCTATGGAGAATATCACACATTCGTTGTGTACTTTAGAGTTCTATCTATCTCGAGAGTCATATGAATGGCTGTGCGATGAATTGGGAGTATATCGACCCCAGCAGAGGGAGTCTGGTCGGCTAAATCTCGCAGGCTCGGTCATGAGTAAAAGAAAAATTTTGAAACTTGTCGATGATGGTTACGTGCTCGGCTGGGATGATCCTAGGCTTTACACCTTGGTTGCTCTCAAACGTAGAGGAATACCACCAGGCGCTATTTTAAATTTTGTTGCCGAAGTTGGAGTTACGTTGGCTAATACGACAATTCAGGTATCGCGATTTGATGCGTCTATTCGGAAGTACTTAGAGGAAACAACCCCGCGACTTATGATGGTTCTTGACCCTGTGCTAGTTATTATTGAGAATTTACCAGATGACTATTATGAGGAATTCGACGCTCCATTCAAGCCTGGCAGCCCGGAAATGGGGGATCATAAAATACCGTTTGCTAAAAGGATATACATTGACAGCAGTGACTTCCGAGAAGAAGCATCAAAAGACTACTTTCGATTGGCACCTGGCCAGCCAGTTGGGCTTCTCAAAGTTCCTCATAATATCCGTGTTGCATCGTTTGAGAAAGACCCTAAGACCGGCCGTGTTACTGAAATTCGTGCTCATTATGAAAATGACTGTGAATTCAAGAAGCCGAAGACATATATCCAGTGGGTCGCTGATTCGCCCAAACATGATTCTCCCGTGAAGCTGACGGAGGTTCGAATATTCAATCAGCTTTTCAAATCAGATAATCCTAATGCCAACCCAGATGGATATTTGGCTGATTTGAATCCTGCAAGTGTGACAATTTTGAAGAATGCCCTAATTGAGACGGGATTTCATTATGTCCGTGAGAACTCGCCTTGGGAAATTCGGGGTCTCAGCAAGGAAGAGAAGATACTCACTGGCCATGATAAAAAAGGGGCACCTGAAGCGGTTCGATTCCAGGCACTGAGAGTAGGGTATTTCTGTGTTGACAAGGATGCCACTGAAGACAAGATTGTACTCAACCGTATAGTTTCTCTCAAGGAGGACGCAGCAAAGAATTTGTGAATTAATTGAATTGCTGATATCAATGAGGATTGACCACAATTAATTTTATTAAATATAGTTAGTATTACCCATTAGTATCTATTGTAAGCGCAGGAATATTAATAATAGTACACAACAAAGAGATTATACCATTGTCAATGGCTGAAAATATATGATTTGGAGGTCTTGACCACAGGAGCAGGATTCAAAATAAGGCTTCCTTTCATTGGTACGTTCAGTTTCGGCGAAGTTAGCCGGTCAGTCATGACATCTAGCGAATCAATGACATCGGAAGCCCAACTATCATGCAATTTATCAACCATAAATGGTGATGACAGTGCGGGAGAAGGAGGATAGAATAAATCAGGAGCAAGGTGACGAGGATCAACAGGAGATACTGGAGTTAAAGGTGAAGGGGGTACTTCCTGCTGAGGTAGATCGTGATATAGAAACTGTTCCATAGATCTAGTCAAAGTCTTAATGGACTGTTGATCTCTGTCTAAAGAGGCAGGAACCTTGAGATCGCTAGTGCTGGCCAAATTCGGCCCATTGTTAACGTAATTATGCACTTCGAGAGTGATTTGCAGCTGAGTGAATTCCTTATAAAGGAAAAGTACCCTCTCAGCATCATGATGCAACAGAGAACCAAATTCCATCAGCAAAGGAGATATTGACTTGCAAAAGAGATGAAAAACAATCGAAATGTCAGTAGCCAGAAGACTATAGATAGATAAAAGAAACGAGTCGTTGACAAATCCGGCGGGAAATATACAATCGAGAATATGCTTGAGCTGCCGAAGAGAGTGCTCGGTCACTTTGAGCAATTGCGAGCTGGAGAGTTTTCTTCCATAACCACCGTTGATTCTCTGATATCGCTCTTCTCTAATGAGATCATACTTGAGTTTATCGTAGTCCAGTAATCTCTGGTTCAGGTATCTATTATAACTGAGGAGCAGTTGACCCGTATCAGAGTTGTCAGAAGCGTAGCGATTTCCGGAATGGAGATTAGGCAATATGAGATATTTGCTGACGAAAATGTTAATTGTGGCATATTTATAAGCCGGGTGTACCACAGTGTCTGAAAAGACGTAGGAATGAAATAGAAAATGTGCTTTGAGAGAGACAAGAATGTTCGGGTGCTTCAGGCGGCTATGCAACATGTCAAAGAACGTCTCGAGATTGTCCGAGTTGTTATAATTCTGCTGGACAAATGAAGCAATGTTATTAATATGCTTGTCACTAATATCATTGTCTTTAGAACTCGTGGCTGACTTTACATGCTTTTCAACCTGAGCATTATGCCTGTAGGTAGCAGAGATGTGCGGCACACTGAGCACCGAAGAAAGTTTGGCGGATACCTTGTGGCTCCGCTTAGTACGAAGTACCATACGGAAATAGGTAAAGGAAGAAGAGAAATTAACAATTGCCGGAAATGCGGCAAAACTACTCAGTATTATTGCAAAGGCAACGGCTCTTATAAGGGGCTCGCGGCACCACACTATTGGACCCCCTGAGTTCACAACGCCTTAAATTTTATCAAGGGGCCGCCTGCCTATGCGGCAAAAAATTTGGACAGAAATGGCAACTAAAATATAGAGACCATATTTTAGCGAAGTGTGAATTGATAACGATAAAATCACCCTGCATTTTTGCCAATTCCATCGTTATATTGATTCGTCACCTCCTGTGCGGCAGCCCCACATAGACGCGCCGATACGAGCAACTTCGAAGATCTCCGCTAATATTGAATAGTAAAAGATATAGATGGTGAGGACAATAAAAAAGCAACTGGTAAAAATATAATTTTGTCTTTGTTGCTCATTTTATGAAGCTTTCATGACTTAGTTCTGGCTCTATCTGGAAAGGCGCTGAAGTCCTGGGTTTCCATAGCACCCCTAGCTTCATTTTTGGAGAACTTGACGACCAGAACGGGAAACAAACATAAAATAGTTGTCTTAGGGGATAGCAAGGTTGCTGTATTCAAACATTAAAGTAAAGAGTAGGATCAAAACTAATACGGACCGTGCTTAGATAACATCTTTTACAATTCTATTCGGTGCGATACTATTCACTAGGTAATCTCCATATTAAACGCCTCAAATTTCTATGGTCTAACCGTCATTTTCCAGCGTGAACTCGAGTGAGCTGGTCTTGTGGCGGTGTAACTTCCGGGTAATTGTGGCGCACCAGGTATTTCGTCATCTCACCACTCTCTTCGGTCATCACATATAGAATACCTTGCCGGACAGAAATTTCATCATTCTACCAACTACAATAAATAGCGGCCTTTAGTATTGGAACTTTGGATCCCTGCTTTACAGAAAGCAAGACATCTGGTATTATTTATTTATTATTTCAACGGGTGACCGTTTACTAGTCTTATCTAGTTGAAAGATGCCCGACTCGAAGCCTTCTTCTTCGAAGGATTCTCTCGATGGCAACTCATCGATAATGCAAAAAAATGTCCCTCTAGTGTCTGGACATGTGGGAACAAGTGGAAGCAGCAGCTACTGCTATCGGCATCACCCAGGTGTGAGCTGTTTCCGTCAAACTGACGCACGGATGATGGACCAGCTGCAAAAAGATATGGACGCCTTGCCTTCCGCCAAGGACCGTGAGGCCATCAGCTACGTGTGGTCGATATTCAGTGCATCTCCTGCCAAGCAGAGAATGCTTATAATGAAAGGTCTATTGACGCAATGCTGTTTTCCACAGCTATCTGAAGTTTCTTCGATAGTTCAAGAGCTTATCAAAATTGACTTTCTCTCGGCATTGCCTCTGGAGCTGTCATTTAGAATCCTTCGTTATCTTGACAGCAAATCGCTCTGCAGGGCTGCCCAAGTCTCGAAGTTGTGGAAGCAGTTAGCGGACGATGACGTTGTTTGGCATTCAATGTGCGAACAGCATATCGACCGGAAATGTACCAAATGTGGCTGGGGCTTGCCTCTGCTAGAGAAGAAGCGGTTGCGTGAAAGTAGAAAGTCTCTGGAAGCTCGAGCTGCTGAAATCGCTACCTCTGTTGATACTATTAATGTATCCGCGGTTTCTGCACCATCTACGTCTGCAGTCGTTGGTGATAAACGCAAAGCAGATGATCAGGAGCTGGTCTCCACTGACACTAAGGAACAGGTATCCGGGAACGACGCTGAAGTTGTCAAGAAAAGAAAGACAAGACCTTGGAAGGATGTATATGTGGAGCGATACCGAATCGAGAGCAACTGGAGACATGGCCGATATAAGCTGAAGCAGTTTAAAGATGTTAGCTCGGTGCTAAGTTTGCAGTTTGATGAGCAATATCTCATGACTGGTAACTACGATGGGAATGTCAAGGTCTGGGACGTTGAGACTGGCAAAGTGGTCAGGGTTTTGGAAGGTCACGTAAGGCCAGTCAGTTGTCTAAAGTTTGATGATTCAAAGCTCATCACTGGATCATGGGATAGTTCAGTACGTATCTGGAATTATCGAACAGGTGAATGTATTTGCACATTCCGTGGCCATGAAGGCAAAGTGCTATCACTTGATTTTCAGGATAAGTTGATCGCATCTGGAGCTACTGATTGTAACATTCGAGTTTGGAATTTTGACAATACCTCATGCTTTACTCTTCGAGGGCATACTGATGCTGTAACAAGCGTCCGATTACATCTCGACTCGGGAACCCTATACTCTGCATCTGAGGACTTGACAGTTAGAATGTGGGACCTTGAAACTAAGAAATGTATCAAAGTATTTGGTGGGTCAGACGGACAGCTAGGCAGACATGTGGGCCAAATCCAGTGTGTTCTACCATTGACTCTTGGCCATGAAGTGTCGAAATACGAAGAAGAGGAAGGAACTCAATCGACAATTTCTGATGAATACGGCAGTACAAATTCGCCTGAATCGACACAACATGAAGAAGCAGTCGCTTCCATAACACAGGATGATCGTGTCAAATGCAGACCAACGCATCTGCTGACGGCTTCGCTGGATAACACTATTCGACGATGGGATATCAACACCGGCAGATCACCACAGCCTATGTTCGGCCATGTGGAAGGAGTATGGACTATTGCTGCCGATACCTTCCGTATTGTGAGTGGAGGACACGACAAATTGGTCAAGGTGTGGGATCTGGAAAGTGGTCGATGTCTGCACACATTTACGAGCCACACGAAGCCAGTATGCGCGATCGGGTTATCAGATACACGATTTGCCAGTGGAGGAGATGACGGAGAAGTGCACATGTACTGCTTTGATGATTTTGAAGATGGGCGGTGAACTTTAAAGGCATTTTATATGCTTAGTTTTATTTAAAAGGTAATAAGGCAAGTAATTCAAATAATTATATATTCGATAATTGATAGTCTGTTTGGATAGTTCCATCAATCTACCTATTGATATTTTATATTGACGTTCTTACATTCGATATTTTCTGTGCTTATTTATATTTGCTATTTATATTTGCTATTTATATTTGCTATTTTTATGTTTTTATTATCCATATTTGCTATTGACCCTATGGGTCTCATTCTCTATACGAACCCTGTTTCTCCCGAGTGCTACATAGGCCCTACAAGTTGAGGTTCGTCCCCTCATATAGTTGCCAAAATTTTTTTGTTGAGTTTACGCAAAAGGAAAATCCTTAACCAGATATCCCCAAAATCCGCCCGTTACAGATCCACAAAGGGCTTATTATCCGGCGGGGTTGGAAAAAAAGGGATGAAAAAGGGCCAAAGTGAGGGGAAATAAGCTGGTGCGGGCTCCGCTTATGCAGGCTGGATTGTACAATAACTAACATGATATACAAGGTTTTAGGACAAGGACTCTTTGTTTTGTTGAAAAAGAAACCCTTTTTCATGACGTTTTCAAACTATTGTTCTCTGTGTTGTCAGCCTTGTTGAAAAACTCAAACGCAATATTATAGCCGCTTATGGGCAATGGCACAGCTTTGCGTACAAGTTTCAAAGCAGTATATCAAGGGGTCCTAACACCGGAAGGGGAATGGCATCGACAGAAGGACATGGAACGAGACCCCGAGTATATCAGTAATAAAAAAATACGTATTTTATAAACTGTTGCGCGATTCCGGCTCCGGAGCTAAACGTGCTTAGGCCCGTTTTATTGCCTGATATTTTTGCTGGTTCGCGTCCAAATGGAACAAGACTTGCGTGATTTGCTTTTTATGACATGTGAGTCGTTTTTTTAATTTATTTTTTTCTTTTTGTTGCTGTTTCTACACCATTTTCGCCTAATCACAGCCGATTCTACCCAACTTCTTTGTAGTGCCACTTAAAGCAAAGACACAGCGGTTGTTTTTTTTTGCGCTTAGACTCGCTTGCACAGCGGAAAGTGAATGTACTGTTCGTGAACCGTAGCATGCAGAACTCTGCTAGCGGCGCAAAAAATGGCCGTCATAGTCCTAAAAAGGACCGCTCCACGGCTGTTTACGACCCTTCGATAAGCGTTCATGATAAAGAAACCAACCACGATCAGGAGGTCGAATCCACAAAGTTTTTGCATAAGTCTCCAAGAGGCTATCCTGTAAAGACTGAAGAGCATGTTATGAAGCCCCATCCTAACCGTCTGGGCGCCTATTTATGGAGTAAGTTTTCTGGCGGTACCGCATCTAATGAACCCGATGCTGCCAAAGCGCTCCCGCAAGCCACTGCTGAGGACCGCATTGTGAACACTGAAGTTCTGGGAAACTCCTCTACCACCTCTAGTGATGGTGATAGCAGTTCGGGTCCTGAATCCGATAATTCCGATGAAGTTTTGAATGGTCCTGTTCGCGCATTATCTCTAGGATCTGAGGACCAGCAGTCATCTCCAGATGCACCCCGAGATTTAGATCAGGTCGATCTTGGCAATCAGACCATCAAGAGATTGCCCAGGGATGCCACTTCTCCCGATTTCCATGATGGTTCAGGCTCTCCTTTGTTTGATCATGACGACTACTCTCATCCCACTTTTCCTATATCACACGACCTTGATGGCTCTTTGTTGAAGAGCACGCCTCTGCACGTAGAAGACACGCAAGTGTCTAATAATGACCGTCTAGAGGAGGACACCCAAAATACGACCCCCAAGGCTGAAGAGATGCGTTCTCGAAGCTTGTCTCCCCAAGCTTCCGACCGGACTAGCCCGACGCCAAGCACCCCAGAAAAGACCGCTGATGCGGAGAGACGGCCCCGTGCAGCATACGAAGAAGAGCTTCCTTCGGATTTGCGCCATATCGTAATGGTTCGGAAGAAGTCTGGCGAACTAGTCAAGCCTTCTTTGAAGTTGATGCGACACCGTAGCTTGCCTTCTTCTCCATCCAAAATGGTTCATTTTGATTCGAATCTTGTTTCGGTGCGTCAATTTTCTCGCCGAGAGCGTCCCATAACTGTTAATTCTGCTGATAATTCGCCAACTGACTCTGAAAGCGTCAGATTTCAATGGCAAGATGACGATTCGGAAAGTTCCGAAGAACCAGCTTCCGACTCTGATGATGACATGCATCCGGCCTACGATGACATCTCTTTGAGCTTAGAAAACTTTTATCAGGGTCGTGGCATTGTATCCCCTCAGGAATCGCGCAAAGTTTTTCTGGATCGAGTCGTTTTATCTTCAGACAAAATGAACGTGATTGGCCACGTTTATGTTAGAAACATCAACTTCAAGAAGCGTGTTGCTGTAAGGTTCACTTTTGATAACTGGAGAACTATTACTGAGGTTGAAGCCGAGTTCAACAAGGATGTCGCGTCCCCGACATATCCAAGGCGCCAATTCAATCCGTTGGATGGTAAATCCGGAAATGGCGCTCAGCACCAGGGTGGACTATACGATCGATTTACATTTGTGATTCATCTGCAGGATCTAGTAAACAAAGTGGCCTCTGGCGTCTCCATGGTTTTTTGCATTCATTATGAGACCAATGGTGAATCATTCTGGGACAACAACGGCGGCTCTAACTACCAAATCATACTTAAGAAGCAGAAGGGCCAGGATGGTGATTATTCAGAAATGAATCATACGGCCAGAACGGCTAGAGTTCAAACCAGAAGACGCAATGGCAGACATGCGGTTCAGGGCAATGCTTCTCCTGCCAACAACGCCAACAATCACCCGCGACATCATAGAAGGTCCAAGACTGAGCTATCACTCCCTGTTGATAATGAGTATGATAATGATTTTGGGCATTCGGGAGTCGATTCAGAATTTTTGGACTATCTGAATGCCGCTCGTCGCCCCAGTAGAGACGTGGAAAGCAATTTCAAATCAGACGATGACGATGGGGTGAAGAAGAGTAACAAGAAGAGTGTCGGACAGGTTAAGACGAAGAAGAAGTTAATGTCTCGCTACAACTTTGGTGCATCATGGAATGATATGATCAACAGACATCACAACTCTACTACACATGCCAATACTGCCAACAATGGAGAGTTCTCTGAATCGGAGACTGAAGGTGGACTCAAAAAACTTGTCTTCCCGTTGCACCAACACCACGACAATACTCCTTCTTTTGCAACTGGTCCTACGGTTTCTAATGCAACTGGTGACCGTTTGTTGGCCACAACGGCTGACGCCGGCGAGCGTCCACCATGGGACTCTGCGTCATATCAAAACCTCATCAACAAATACTGCTTCTTTAGCGATACGCCTGCATCCGCTGCTAAGGATCGAGATGCAACTCCGAAATCGTCAAAAGAGAAGCCCCCTACATCGCAACTTCAGGAGCAGACGGCTCCTGTTTCACCTAAACTTCCTGAGCAACTCAGTGTATGAGTGTTGCTACAGTTCTCAACTTTTCCCGCATTCTTTTAGCATCAAGTTCAGTACAAGATTATTTTTTTAAAGGTATATAGATTACTGCATACAGCTGCATGACATGGATGTACGTTTTAGAAGGTGTAGTTCGCAAATACTATATCTCATTCGTTGTTAATTTGGTTGAGCCTCACCATAGTAAATTTTGTTCAGAATAATTTTTTTTTATCAGCCATCAACTTCTCAGATGGAAAGGTTTGACCATCTCCAATTGGATAACCGACTGCAACAAGCATTAAATCAAAATGAGTTTGTAGAGCCGACGCCAATCCAGGCTGCTGCTATTCCTCTGGCGCTAAATGAGCAGCGCGATATAGTCGGCAGGGCAAAAACTGGCTCGGGCAAGACCTTAGCCTATTTAATTCCTATTATACAACAACTGTTAGCATCAGATGATGGAAAAGCATTAATTTTGGTTCCATCAAAGGAGCTTTCAAAACAGGTGGAGAAGACTGTGGAAGTTTTGACGTCCTTTTGCAGTAAAGAAGTCGGAACCGTCAATATATCCCAGGCTGTTAGCGATTTGGTTCTGAAAAGCTTGCTTGGTTCCAATCCGAGAATAATCATTGGAACTCCTTCTAGTGCCGTTAAAGTTTCCGGAAGTGGTGATGTGGAGCTTGCAGATCTGAGGTTCCTAGTGATTGATGAGGCAGATCTTGTCATGTCTTATGGATATCAGGACGACTTAAAAGCCTTGGCTGAAGACCATCTAAAAGGCAGTTCATTACAAACATGGATAATGAGTGCAACATTGGGCGATGATGTCGACGAGATGAAAAAGATGTTCCGCTTGAAGAATATTGTGGTGCTAAAACTGGAAGACGAAGACGGGAGCAGCAGGGACGAAGGCAAACTAAAGCAATTCTATGTTAAATGCTCTGAACTTGATAAATTTTTACTTGCATATGTCATTTTCAAGCTGAAGCTTGTTAAGGGTAAAACCATAGTATTTGTAAATGACGTGGATCGATGTTATCGTCTCAAGATGTTTCTGGAGCAGTTTGGTATCAGATCATGTGTCTTGAATGCAGAGCTTCCTTTGGCATCTCGTTTGCATGTTGTTGAGGAATTTAACAAGGGTGTATATAACTTGCTCATTGCTACCGATGAAGCGAATTCCCGTGAATCGCTGGAGGAAGCATCAGATGAAGAAGTTAATGAGCAAGAACACACTGAGCAACGCGAGAGCAAGTCGGACGAAAAAGAACGTGAAGCTTCGAGAGAACCAAGCAAAAAACAAAAACGTGCTTCAAGAAAGAAGGATGCAGAGTTTGGAGTCAGCCGGGGCGTTGATTTTGTCAACGTCAGCTGCGTTCTGAACTTTGACTTACCTACTAGCTCAAAGTCATACACTCATCGCATTGGAAGAACAGCTCGAGCCAATAAAAGTGGAATGGCTCTTTCGTTTGTTGTGCCTAGCGACCAGTGGGGTAAACATAAAGCTTCGAGCTGTGTCACGGCTAAGAGGGATGAAAAGATCCTTAAGCGTATCGTAAGTGCTCAGTCGAAACATGAGATATCCATCGAACCCTATGCATTTGATATGGACCAGGTGAATTCATTCAGGTACCGTATGGAAGATGCTTTTAGAGCCGTGACGAAAGTGGCAGTTAGAGAAGCACGAATCCGCGAAATCCAGCAGGAATTGCTACAGAGTGAAAAGCTCAAGCGGCATTTTGAAGAGAACCCCACGGACTTGTCGGCGCTTCGTCACGATAATGTTACGCATTCTGCACGAGTCCAGAGCCATCTCAAGAGAATACCGGAATATCTTTTGCCTAAGGGATTGGCAACGCCGACGCCAAAGCCTCTACAGGTAAATTTCCATAAGAAGAAGTTTCAGAAAGTGCGCAAGGGCTACAAGAAACGCCGTGATCCGTTGAAGACTTTTAAGAGATGATATTACATATAATATATTTATCCTAGGCATTATGTACCGTTACAATTTTTTCACTTTTTTCATTTTCAATAATGACGAATATTTGAGTAATGCATCATAAGTGATTGGGCCACTTATGGTTTCATCCTGAATAGCCTCAATTGCCGCATGAGCTACTGATTGGACCGGAAGAGCTTTTGGTACCTGATTTGATAGCCCTCTGCTAACGGAGTTGATTACTGATCCCATAGCATTTCTGAGATCCCAGGAATTGGACTGCGAATCCACCATGAGCCCTGGTCGTAGATATATACCTCTTATATGATCGATCTGCCCGATGAGCTCCTCAGTGCGGCGTTTTGCTCCGATATAGTTTTTCTCTAGCAATGGATTCCAATTCTCGGCCGATATGAATATGAACGGGTTAGATTCACCAGTCCTAGAAGCCGCATAGGTTTTAGCAATATCCACGGCATTCATGCCTATGATATCGTGCAAATCACGCTTTAGAGGATTTGGGCCAGTGACCAAGTACTTGGCTAGTTTTGGCAATTGAGATGCGATTGTTAATGGGTCTTGTTTTCCTTCCAGAATATCCTTATAAAACGGATCACCAAGTACAGTCCCTATAGAATAAATAACTGCATTGGCATCTTTGAGATCATCCTTGTATGTAGCAGGATCGGAAGCGTCACCTTTTTTCCAAATTACGCCAGAATCAGAGTATTTACCATTCTCCAATGGAGGTTGCCCACGGCGTGATATAGAAATCACCGAATATCCTGCTTTTATCCCTGCTAGAGAAATATGTCTACCTAAAAAACCAGCACCTCCGAACATGACAATTTTCGACGCCATAGTGAGTAACGATGAGGCTCGATGAAGGTTGAGATGGTTGCCGGGAGATCAAAGATGGAAGATCAAAAAGAGGAGAGATTAAGATAGAAGGTTGAAAGATGAGATCAAGAGTTGCGAAGTGACATTCAGCTTTATTCGCGATAGACTACAAGACGTTGGAACTCATTCTAATAGTTACTGCTAAGATGATAGTGGTTATGTGATATTTTGATGTCTAGATGGACTTCATGGAAGTACCTTGCACGCTACCTCGCACTACCTTTTACCAAACTTATTCTCAATATTGTTTCCTACATGGTTTTAATTGGGTTTAGAAGCGTCCCAGTCGGGGAATCCAAGATCAACGCCCCAAGGTGGTTTACCAAATCTATGGAGTCCTTCCGTCTTGTGGATGTTATTCAGTGTCTCAATTTCTTCCTTGGTTAGTTCAATAACCTTAGAGTTGTCATCAATTCGAGACGGGCTAGTCGTCTTTGGAAGGACTACTCGGCCAGAAGACAAATGGTAGCTCACCAATATGTTACTGGGGTGAACACCGTGCTTCTTGGCCAAGTCAATGACAGAAGAATTGGAAAATAGCGGACCACCAGTAGAGCCAAATGGCGAATAAGCTTCGATCAAAATTCCCTTTTCCTTACAAAACTCATAAATGTCGAGCTGAGGAAGCAATGGGTGACTTTCGATCTGGTTGACAGCGGGCACAACTTCGGCATCCTTGAGGAGTTTGGTCAGAACTTTGACAGAAAAGTTAGAAACACCAATGTTTTTAACTCTCTTGCCTTCTTTATAAAGCTTCTCAAAAGCTCTCCATGTCTTAACGATATCAAACTCTGGATCAAGATCCCGAGTCCCGTCGGGACGTAGAGGGATCAAGGGAGGTGTTCCGTGGGGGTTCAAGCCAACTGGCCAGTGAATAAGCAGCAAATCAACGTAGTCTAAGTCCAAGTCCTTCAACGACTCCTCCAGAGACTCTTCGACTCTGCTGTGGAAGACTGGAGCAACCTTCGTAGTAATGAAGAGATCCTCTCGTTTGACTGCACCGCTGGCAATGGCCTTCTTGATACCTTGCCCCACTTCATCTTCGTTCCGGTACATATAGGCAGCATCGATATGTCGATATCCACCCTTGGAGATAGCATACTCAACGGCAGCAGCAACGGCTCCCTTAGGGGATTGCCAGGTGCCCAATCCCAGACCAGGGATGGTTCTGCCTGTGTTCAGTTTGAAGGTGATAGAAGTCATAATGGTTGATGAAAATGGTGAAGATGCACCACGCAAAATATATCAAGTCAAGGTGGCCCCCACACAAACATGGCTACCCCACCCTCAATGATGAAAATGGCACACCAATGATATCATTATCGATAGGTTTCATCTGTGAGAGTCGATTTCATAAAAAAAATGCAATGACCGTACCTGTAGCAGTTGTATTTGCCAGATGATCGACAACCCCATCAAAGAATCCTTTGGAAGGAAGGCATGCAGAGTCGTTCGAAATGCAGGCGTTGGCCCAGCCGGATCTAGAGTCTCCGTTGTGCAATATTCTGTATTCAGCTCTATTCTTTATCAATGCTAAAGGCTGTAATGGACCTATTTTTATTCCTAAGGCCACACGCAATATATGTCAAGTCCACTCGTATCGTCTAACATTAACGAATACCGTTCAAGTCAGTATTGCTACATTTGGCAGTGCCAATACATAAAAAACGCACATCAATACTGCATCTGTCACACATACGAACAGCTTCGATATGCACGCCCAATTGAGCGAATTTGTATGCAGTAGAGCTGCACCAAAACAATGTGGCTTCTTGCACCCATCTGCCTAATTAATAACTTGATGCAGCACAATTAACAAATGCAGGCAATCCACCTTCCACACCCAGTTATTGTGTTTGTTTAATTGGGCAGTCTATTTGGTGTGTTGTTGGTATGCCTCTAACGGTGCAAAAAGGGGTTTGGGTAACTCAAAAAACGGTCTCTGTCTCAGATAAGAATACCAATTAAAGTTTCCGGATAACAATTACCGAGCTCAGGTTGCATGTTTTCTTCGGAAGCCGAGGGCCGAGCAAGGACGACGCCTGCAACGCTTTGTCCACACTATTGACTAATTTGTTAGTCGTCATGCATGCAGTAAACCCTTGGCCACGCACCCAAACCAAATAACTACATACTAAAAGTAAAGCTAAACTTGACGAAAGCAGGTACCGGTAAGCCTATTTGTCAGGGACGATATGCTTATCGAAATTATGCGTCTCTTTGAAATGACATCTTGCTCAATCTAATATAATATTCCTTATAGTAATTTGGCAGCTTGTGTATTTTTACCGATCGCCTGTTGCATCGACTTGGACGAATTGAGAAAGTGAGGTGCATGCACTGTCTCCTTTTCGATCAAAGCGTTCGGCACGAGCACCTTCGCCTTTCCACACAAATATAAACAGCAACGCCCAGCGCAGATTTTCGCTTCATCACTTTTATACAAACCAAGCGCTTATAAAACTGCTGCCGGAATACCCGCCTTGGCCGGTGCAATAACTGTGCTTTTGTTTGTGGGCCCGATATCAACAAAAGAAAAACAGGTCCCTTTAGGAAAAAGGAAACAGGTTTTTTTTTCAACCGAGAAATTTCACCTACGCAACACTAAACACCGTTTCCGAACTGTAACATTGTATTATAACTGAGCCCTGGCAAGTGGCTTCTGGCCGGTCCTGGACATTTAATTACAGCCATGCGCCAGTTCATTTGGCTCGGTCTTTTGTGGGGCTCTGGCCTGGTAGTCCCTGCATACGGACATATTTGTCCTTCTGTCAATAATTGCGTTCCTCTTTTATTCGCAACATGCATTACCGTTTGTAATACCTTTGGACTATATGCAGCATGGGGTGCCGACTGCGATGCTGCTATCTGCGATGCTGGTCCGTTTGTCGGCTATGCGCGTGCGTGTATAGAAACGTACACCTTCCTTACAGGAATGTGTCAAGAATGGGTCGACGTCGCTGTTGACAAATGCAATTTAGGAGATACTCCTTGGTGTCAAGTGGGTTCGAGCTCTGGGGGTGATATTTCAGTGTCAACAACCCTTAGTGAGGTGAGCCTGCCGACTGTTCCCTCAGTCACTTCGGTTTCCTTGATAAGCATCACTACCGCCTCATTGAGCTTAACTACGCCGTCGCTATCATTAAGCTTAACTACGCCGTCACTGTCATTGAGCTTAACAACACCGTCATTGTCATTAAATTCTGTTACGCTGTCGTTACCATTGAGCTCAACTATATTGTTGCCGTCAAGCATATCCACGCCATCTTTGTCATTAACTTCGCTGCCATTAAGCTTCAGCACGCCGTCACTCTCATTAAGCTCACCCTCTTTATCGTTGAGCTTGACCAGCCCTTCTTTATCATTGAGCTTAGGCACGCCTTCTCCCTCAATAAGCTCTGCTTCGCCATCTACAATTTCTTCTGCATCATCGTCAAGCGACCTTTCCAGCAGCGTGCCGACAATCTCATCGAGCTACTCATCATCCCTGAGCAGTAGCCCGCCCACAACTAGTTCTAGTTCGGCTTCGGTTTCAACAAGCTCAGTTATATCGAGCAGCCTGACCCCAAGCAGTTCAACTAGTACCTCATCTGAAAGCACATCTTCTAGCTCAAGCCAGAGCTCAAGTATCTCGAGCTCCTCTTCACCTTCGTCTTCAGAGTCGTCGTCATCGTCTTCGGCACCGTCGTCGGATCCTCCTTCATCTTCTAGCTTGGCGTCGTCAGCTTCTTCGTCAACTTCATCGGAACCTTCTGCCTCTTCCTCTAGTGCAAGCAGTACTACTTCCTCCACCTCTCAGTCTTCATCGGAGTCTGAGTCACAGAGTGCAAGCCACTCGGCCTCGGACTCGGCTTCAGCTTCTCAGAGCGCTTCGGATCCGGCACCATCTGTATCACAATCAGCTTCAGCAGCTTCTCAAAGCGCTTCCGAGTCTCAGTCAGCTTCAGAGTCACAAGCTTCTCAAAGCGCTTCCGAGTCACAGTCTGCTTCAGCTTCTGCAGCGTTAGATTCGCAAAGTGTCTCAGAATCTGCGGCCGCCAGTAAATCAGACCCTGCTACGAGCGCATCTGATCCAAAATCCGAGAGTAAATCAGAGGAGTCGCAATCTAATTCTCAACCAACCGTCAGCAACTCTCAACCAACCGTCAGCAACTCTCAACCAAGCATTAGCAACTCTCAGCCAAGCATTAGCAACTCTCAGCCAAGCATTAGCAACTCTCAACCAAGCATCAGCAATTCTCAACCTAGCATCAGTAATTCTCAGTCAGAAGCTAGTTCAGCTGTGTCGACGTCTAATCATCGACCTGTAGTTTATGTGACTCGAACTAGAGGAAAAAGCTCTAATGCAGCAGGTAATGTATACGGTTCTGCACAAGGACTATTATTCAGCATTGGTATGGTAATACTTAATTTATTGTAGCATATAGAGTAGAATGTACAAAAGAAGATTAATTTTTAAAGTGCGTATTATATATATATATTTTATCATGTAATCTGTTTTGCATGAAAATCATAAATGGAGCGTAATTTCATGCAATTTCCGTATTTACGGAGTTGAGTTGTTTGGACTGTCAAAACCAAACCCTGCGTATATCTCAGCACCACTCATCCCACCTTGATCTATACAACCACTCAACTTTTTTATCTTTCATACATCAACAACAGCTTGTTTGACCAACATTAAAATGTCAACTGTTAGCAAGAAAGTCGGTGGTGTAAGTAGAACTAGATATTGCCAGCGGTTGAACCACGGTTAAACTAACATTATTAGACCAAGAATGGCGGCGAACGAATTGTTCCTAAGCACAAGGCTCAGAAATGGTACCCAGCTCAGCCAGCACCTACTCCTAAGGCTTCTCGAAAGACTGCCAAGCCAGCTGCTTTGCGACCTTCTTTAGTCCCTGGTACTGTGCTGATCATTCTTGCTGGCCGTTTCAGAGGCAAGCGAGTGGTTTACCTTAAGCCTTTGGAAGACAATACCTTACTGGTATCTGGCCCCTTCAAGGTTAATGGCGTTCCTATTCGACGAGTGAATGCTCGATACGTTATTGCCACTTCCACTAGAATCAACGTCGGAGCTGTTGATGTTGAGAAATTCAATGTGGCTTACTTTGCACGAGAAAAGAAGTCCAAGAGCTCTGCTTCCGAGAAGGAGTTTTTTGGCGACGAAGCTGCCAAGAAGCAGATCAAGACGGAACGAGTAGAGGATCAAAAGAAGGTCGACAAGGTGCTTGTGAGCGAGATCAAGAAGACCCCTCTGCTTAAGCAATACCTTGCTACTAGCTTCAGCCTGAAGAAGGGCGATCGACCTCACCTGCTGAAGTTCTAATAGCTCAAAATGTCATATTAATATCACTTTAACCCTCTACCGCACCAACCTATCGGCTATAGCTATTTAGGTGTACTGAATAAGTTTCAGCTTATTTCCATACGTTTATGTTGAGTTTTCATGATGTATTTTTTTAAAGAAAAAAAAAAACTCTGTTATTATACACGAATTAAGTGCCCATTGCCGTATTCAAAAGCTCGTCCTTGAGTCCTATAAACTCTGCAAAAGGTTGATGCTGTGAGCATCGATAAGAAAGTTGGCAGGATCATCAGAAGCCCATAGATTGTATGCTTCCAAAGGAGAGTCTCCAGTTGCATAAGTAATATCTGCTCCAGGCAGAAGCGCCTCAGCAGACAGCGATTTCAGTAGTTCCTCTCCTGAAGGACCATTAGACGGCAGCCCGCTCAGCGGCCCATTGCTGACTGCTTGAGTGAGAGTCGGGTCCGTGCCGTTGCTGGATTTCAACTCTGCTTGGGGAACCTCGTCTCTCAAGGACGGAACACCCAATTGATTAATGGCTTGGCTGATGATCTCCAAACTCTCACCAAGTGCTTTAACTGTTTCAAAGCACGGAAGCCCCTCCAAGCTCAAAAGAGATGTATAAGCGTCCCGCACTTTACTTATAAGCATCGGGCGCCGCACGCTATATCCGACTCTGGGTCCCATGCTGACAAGTTTCAGTAAGAATGCTGCTGCAGTGACGAGAATTGTCGGATAAAACACAGGGCCAACTTGTATAAGGCGTTTTACATCCGAATCATAAATAAGAAACTCCAGAATGTCTAGCGCAGCATTTTCCGCCAACGGCAAAAACTTAAGAAGTACCGCGGAGTTATCAATGAAATCTTGTACGGTATACTCCTGAACCACATACAAATTAAGAAATAATTTTGCATATTGGAAAGTTAGAAAAAGAGGCTTGCATGACGAAGGTCGCAGACGGACAGATAGCTTGCCCATCCATTCTGACAGCCATCTGTCGAGCTGGTTGTTCCAATAATCCAAAACGTTTGTAACTTTCAGGATATCAGGCTGGCTGACAGTGGTATGTCTAGGTTTTCCGTCTTGCCCCACATTGGTATGGCCGTTGTCCGCATTCTTTATATTTTGATTATCCTTCTCGATGAGATCGTCTCTGTACTTCATGATAATTCCACACAGTTCAACATTGGCAATTATTTTTAGGCCAGGAACATCAGAGGAATCCTTCTTTGCATCAGCACAAACGGTGCTCAAAAAATTCGATAGATGCCGATTGCGCAGATAAGCTCTACCTCCGAATTTAGCAGTAACCGGCCTGTCATGCATTATTCGAAGCCGCTGCTCAAAGATATAACTAGCTATTCCAAGGTAGCAAAGCATTTTAGTCAAAGGATCATCCTGCTGAGGAAAAGTGTCATCCCCAACAAGCAGTGCTCCTACGGCGTCGCTGGCCACGAGAGCCATGCGGAACCCCAATTCTCCACCTAGCCATGCGCTTCCAACAATCAGACCCAATATGTCTTCGAGCACATTAGGCTTATTTCGCTCAAAGTAGGATGGTGTTAAACCATTTGTGAGCTCCTCTAGCTTTTTCAGACAAGATGCGTGTTTGTTCTCATATGGCGGAAAATAGAGCGTAGTCACAGACAGAATTGATGTGAACAACAGCGGCGATCTCTTTGCTACAGTGCGGTCAATAGGAAAAGGTAGCTCGTCAAAAATAAGAACCGGCAGATAACGTGAGATCTTGCTGACGAAATATTCGAGGCAGTAGTCAACGTCCTCAAAAGAAAGGAAAGAGAGGGAACTAGGCGACGAGGAAACACTATCGGCAGCACTATTGCCCCGGACATGTGATTTTTTCAACGGGAGTTGAGCACTCTGATCTTGTGAGTGGTGTCTCGTCCCTGAATATACTGTTTGGTCGAAGTTCCGCAAGTGTTGCTCCACACCCTGGCCAATGGGAGGCAGTTCATTGCGAAGAGAATACCTTGGAGAAGCAGCCAGAGAAGGGGACGGAAAAGGCAGCAAGGGACGTTGCTGCTGAGGACTATTGGAGCTTTGAGGGCTGTCTTTTGGGGCGAGCGACTGCTGAACCAAGCTGGCCAGTTGCTGGACAGTCGCTTCAAGGACACTTAGCCGGTCATTGACGTAATCAAAGCTCATTTTACGGGCGTCACGATTGATGATATAACAGTCCAAGCCCTGGCTTCTACACCGATCGCACTTTTTGGGCTCAGAGTGCTCGGAAAACTCGCACTTGAGTTTCTTCTGTCGGCATGCCGTGCAGGCCTGCGTCCTTTTCTTGTGCTTGGGCTCTCCAGCCGGTACACTGATACTCTTATGTTCGTCTGATGATAAGTCCATAATTAAGTATGGTTGGGTTTTTTCCAATAAAAAATCATGCAGGATGGCACTTAACAGTGTTATCAGTGTTTGCGTGATAGTGCCTTTTCCGAGCTGGGCAAAAGGATCGGCAAACAAAACAGTTAATGTTGACAATCACAAGGGTGACAATTCCAGGGATTTAATGATAGATGTATTAATAAATTGAAGAGAGATATTGAACGTAATCTATTAAATGCTTATATAGTGGAATAGGCAAACTGGGTCGATTCTGAAAGCCTTAAGATTGGCATATTTGACAGGGGATCTAAGATTTTTGTTGGATGTAACGCTGCCAGAGAGCATCGCAGCGTGCTAGAATATGGATTTAACTTGAAAATAAAATGAGTATCAACCGTGAAATATTCAGTACCAAAACTACAACTTATTAATGTGATAGTAATACCTAGTATAGATTGAATCTCTAAGACTCAACAGAGATCGCTAGACACATATATGTCCAATAACCACGTAATTGTCTTAATTTTGTTAACATGACCACAAATAATCAAAAACGTAAACTCGTATAAAATTCCTGAAATATGCGTCTATACTACTTCCTTCGATGTAGGTGCAGCGGTATACGACTGCTCCTCTTGTTCGGGCACATCGTGCTCTGGAATATCCTCATCGTCCAACCCGCTGGACTCTGTAACTGCTAATACAGAAGGTATGGCAATCAATAAAGTAGCGATATTCAGTCCCCAATTCATGCCCAGCTGTGTAAGTGGGGATTTCCCCTGGGCATTGACACGCCAAGCCATGGCTCCACCAACGCTTTGAAACGATTTATAGGCTCCAACTATCATGGCAACCACAGCAGGTTTATTAGTAAGGGCTCCCATCATGTAATAGCAAAAAGACTGCCAAAGAGCATCATACATGCCGTAGAAGATGTATAGAAACATGGGGCCGACGTATGCCTTCTGATGAATGTCCAGTCTCTTTGTGGGATCAGCAAACTCCACTGCACGAGCATCAGCCCATCGTTGAAACTTGAGTCCACCACCCCAGACGCACATTCCATATACGATAAGGATGACCCAGCCCACAATCACTCTTGTTCGTCGGGTCATCTTTTTAATGTCCAGTATGGAGCCCATTGCCAGACCGCCAAACATCTGAGCAATCCAATACAAGGCACTATTGAGAGATCGTGCACGAATAGTGAAATTGGCGCCATTGACATCGTTTTGCTGATAAGAGTAAAAGACGTTGGCGTAGAAAAACATGGGAATCAGGCACAGAATTTTCCAGTTTGTGATGACTTTGAAACTAAATATAGCGGCATCTCGCACCTTTGACCATGAAAATGCTTCCCTATGATGCTTTCGTACTTCAGATACCCGCTGACCGTGGTATGCGGTGTTGAGAGCATCAGGAGCGCAAATGAACAAGGATCCGAACAGCCATCCAAACAGCATGAGCACAATATAAGCAATATAAGTACTGTCAGAGACTGTACCCGAAGTCGAATTATAATTAATTCCAAGAGAAGCCAGAGAGCCAATGGCACCTCCTAGATTGAATATGATCCAAAATACAGCAATGGCTCGTCCTCTTTGAGACTCATCCACATAGTTGGTCATGACGACACCCTGCGGGACCCACAGAAGCGCAGCACCAAGACCAAGAATAGCACCAGCAGCAATGACAAAAGCAGCATTCTGATGATGGTTGAAGTTGAGAAGAGAACCACTATACAGGGCATAAGTCCATCCACCAAGCGCTAGGCATAGTCTAGGACCTACCAGGTCCAAGATGGGACCGACCAGCAGAATAGCAACTGCAGCACCGACAGATAGCAAGGCAACATTAGCATTAGCGGCTGCAGTGGGGTCCAGTTGGCCCGAGCCACCCATGCCTCCTAGAGCATTATACATTCCTGGGCAGCAAAAACAGGTGATAGAGATAACTACAACCTGGGTCCATGGGTGTGTGTAAAAGCGATAGAGCTTTGAATCGCCGAGAATGCGATAAACGAAGTTTGACTTATTCGGCGTGTACGTTCGCTCGGGTTTCAGTTCATCGCCAGGGACAACCGGCAGACTGGTAATCTGATCAACAGGACTAGTCATCGATAGCACAATTAACTGGAGCAAGTATTAAAGCAAGATAAACGCCTGCGATTAGCTTCACCGCTTTGTTCTAGTGGTCAACAAACTTTGACTGGCAAATCGATTATATATATAGACAGGCAAAATGTCACTGGGCTGAAAACATGTTGCAGTTATCCAAATGTCATGGTACCGATAAGTGGAGTAAAATGGGCACGAATCGGCGAATAGACCGACGCCAAGAGGCTAAAGCGGAGAGAAACCAAATGAGCTATTTTTGATGTATTTTTCTCAAAGCTTTTTTCAATGTAATGCCTTAACTGCTGTTTTCTTAGCTGAAAACTATCTATTATGCCGTCTTTTCCACCCTGGTTGATCGCTCATCCCTTTCCCAATCAAGCAGTTACTTTTTTTTATTCGTTGCAAAACACCCATCGTTGCAATAACAGAAACGGCAAATCCGATATGGGAAGCCGGGGAATTCGGCGAGCCCGATGCGACGATTGGATGTGGAACGCTACAACCGCCTGTTTTCACGTCAGATCGGTTATTTATTGTCTACTTTCCTTACTACTTTTTAATTTGCATTTATAACTAGGAACCCTGCACATTGCTCGTGGCTAATGGCAACTGCAGTATCAACCAGTCTGAGCCTCCAGCTCAAGACTCTGGAGACTGAACAACGAGATCCGGCAACCATCAGCCTGGACAGCGTCTCTACGCATGATTTGATCAGCCTGATGAATCAGAGAGACTATGCTGTGGTTGATGCAGTGGGCCGATGCGTCAATACTATCTCAGAAGCAGTCGATCAGCTGTGGCCGAGGATCCAAGCCAAGGGCCGGCTAATCTACATCGGAGCCGGCACTAGTGGACGGTAAGTTAATTAGAGTTGAGTAGGGTGAATCAGAGGCACTTTAGATGGATCTGAGTCGTCTTTTCTATCCTGCGCTATATATATTGTACAGTCTAACCTATCTAGTCTCGGGATCCTAGATGCTGCAGAAGTCCCGCCCACTTTCTCTGCTCCTACCGATCAGTTTGTAGCTATCATTGCTGGAGGTGAAGCAGCCATCCGAGTTGCCCAGGAAGGGGCCGAAGACAATGTTGAACTCGCCGTCAGTGATCTTACCAAGCTGAACCTGCAGTCTAATGATTCAGTAATAGGAATAGCGGCTTCCGGAAGAACGCCTTATGTGCAAGCTGGTCTGGCCTACGCAAGTAAACTTGGACTATTGACTATCGGAGTAGCATGTGTGTCAAAGCCTGATATCCAAGCCGACGTTCTCATCAACCCGGTGCCTGGCCCCGAACTGCTCACGGGATCTTCGCGGTTGAAGGCCGGAACAGCGACAAAGATGGTTTTGAACATGATTTCGACTAGCGTCATGATAAGAATTGGCAAGACATACGGGAACTTGATGGTCGATCTTAAGCCGACTAACGAAAAGCTCCGAGAACGGTCAAAGCTGATATTCCGTCTCATTTGCCCCGCCGACAAGTACCCTCAATATCCAACTGACGCTGCTCTAGATGATCATTTCGTTAAATGTGGAAGTAACCTTAAAGTAGCAGTATTGTCGGCAATATGCGGCCAGACTCCGTTGGAAGCTGCCAAGAGCCTTGAAGCGGTTGACGGGGTGCTATCCAAAGCTGTGGCCGCAAACGTAAACAGCAAGAGACGTCTGAGCATGAACGAGTCCAAGAGCAAGATCACGACGACAATAGATAATACTCCTGAGGTTCAAAGTGATCTAATGCTGTTGGTTGATGGTGGTGGAACCAAAACTACAGTGGTAATTGCTACTCCTGATGGAACGATGTACAGAGGGCAAGGAGGGCCCTCCAATGTAGCAACACATCCCACTGCAAAGGTAATTGAGGTTATTAAAGTTGCCATCAATGAAGCTCTTTCCAAACTGGGTGGATCCAATTCAGCCAGGAGCTCTTTTAAGGGCCGGTTTTCCAAGGTTTGGTGTGGGTTTGCCGGATATATTTCATGTTCTCAGAGCACCAGGGACGACCTGAAGGACAAACTGGAGGATATATTTGGAAAAGGACCCTTCCTAAGAGTGTCCGGTGACTCCACACTATTGGCAAGCTCATTGCTGGATTCTGGCATGTACGATATGGGCATTACTACCTGCATTTCAGCCATTGCAGGAACTGGAGCTAGTTTTATGGCATTTGAGGCGTTTGAGGATCCGTCAAATGGCTCTGTAGATTACAAACTAATTGCAAAGACTGGAGGGCTAGGGCCTGTTCTTGGAGATGAAGCTGCCGGTTATGGAATCGGGCTAAATGCTGTCAAGCAGACGTTGAAGGCACTCGATTTAGTCAGAATCAAGCAAGGCAGCTTTGAGAAAGACTTGAACGCCCTTCACAAGAGCATCATCAAGGAGTTTCAAAGCGACTACGTTAACTTCCATGCCGACGTGCTCAAATTCTTGTCGGGGGAAAACGGCATGGCATCCGCAGCTAAAATTGCTACGGTCGCCAAAGTAGTTTTTGATTATGCAGCCACCAAGTCTGAAGCAGCACAGTTATTATCAGGCGCGGTTGATCATATGGTGGAGAGCTTGGAACTGATTCTGCAGCATAACGACGTATCTGCAAATCAAAGTCTTCTAGTCCTTGGAGGAGCAATTTCCCAGAGATTTGAATACCGCACTTTATTAGAACAGAAGTTGGAGGAAAAGAACATCCGTTTCCGCAAGACTGTTATGGTCGATGATGTTGCAACTATGGCATGCCGATCTCTGAGTAGATAGGTCGATTGACACCACAACCCGATTATCACCCCGAACATTCATATATACGAGATGCATATCATTCATCTTGATCTTAGTATAGAATATTGAATTATATCATTTAATCTATAGCAAATGCTGTCTTTCCAGCGAGTTCCTTATATTTCCACAAACGAGGCCGTCAGCCGCACCAGCTTATTGAAATTTTTTTTTTCCACAGTAATTTTTTTTTCTTCACTTCACTTATTCACACTGAATAAACCAACAAAACATCACTAAATATAAAGGAAAATGTCTGATTATCCCGTTGTTCCTTTAGCTTCGTATTCTCTGGAAGTTACTCCTGGCGAGCCGGTTTCGCCTTTCGATGAGCTCGTTGGTATTCGACTCACTCACGCTACTATTGATCCTACTCCAGTGGACGATGAGAAAGTTCCTTCTACTTTGACCATTATCCGAAAGGTTCTGGATATTGAAGAAGATGATTTTGATTATGAAGACGACTCTGACGACAATGAAATGACTGAGGAGGAGATCCGAGAAGCGATTTTGAAGGCTCAGGAAGCTGAGGACGAATCCGACAGTGAGGAAGAGGAGGACGCCAAGGACGAAGAGATGGAGGGAGAGGAAGAATCGTCAGATGACGAGGAAAAGGAAGAAAAGGAGGAGGGCGAGTCGGGGTCAGACGACGAATCTGGTTCTGAATCTGAGTCTGATTCTGACGATGATGACGACTATGCTATCACATCTCACCCTGTTTGCACCTTGGGCCCCAAGATTGCCTACCAATTTCCTTTGGACATTGTGCTTACTAGCGAAGAGGATATTTTGTTTATGGTAGAGGGATCCTATACTATTCATTTGCACGGAAATTACATTGACCATCCCTACGATGACGACGACGAAGAAGATTCTGACGAGGATTCGGAAGACGAGGACTATGAAGATTTTGAATCAGAAAGCGATTTCGACTCAGATGAATACAACCTTTCTCCTGACGAAGACGAGATCATCGACGGCTCGGAGCGACTTGTTGAACTTCAAGGAGATTCCGACGAGGACTCTGCAGAGCAGGAAGATGAGGTTTCTGAAGAGGAGGAAGAAGAGATAGTTGAAGCACCCAAGTCTAAAAAGGACAAGAAGCGAAGTGCTGAACCCGCTGAAGAGCCCACAAAGTCAAAGAAAGCCAAAAAGGAAGACAAGAAGGTCGAATTCTCAAAAGAACTTGAGACTGGCCCTTCCAAGAAGCAGGCACCGTCCAAGAAGCTTGAAGGTGGAGTGACTATTGAGGACCGTACTGTTGGTGAAGGTGCTCAAGCTAAGAATGGCCAGAAGGTTGGTGTTCGATACATTGGCAAGCTTTCTAATGGTAAGGTATTCGATTCCAACACCAAGGGCAAACCATTTTACTTTACTCTCGGAAAGGGCGAAGTCATTAAGGGCTGGGATACTGGAGTTGCCGGCATGGCTGTTAAAGGCGAGAGGAGAATTGTTATTCCTCCAGCCATGGCATACGGTAAGAAGGCACTTCCTGGAATCCCAGCTAACAGCCAGCTTACATTTGATGTCAAGTTGGTGAGTATCAAATGAGGATTGAAGTTATAAAATAGTTAAAAGTGATTATTAATATTTTAATACATGTGGTATTAGTGATTATTGGGTTGTAGATATTTCTTCACATCTTGCTTATTGCCGAATATTATTAGCTGATGGATGACATTTGAGAGTTGCAGTCAACAAATCAATTTCTGCACGCCTACTGCGCTTCTTTGCTTCCATTTCCACCTTTTCACCAAATTCTTTTGCAAATGACCGATTTTGAGACACAGGCTCGAAAGGTCATAGAACTGCGAGATAGCATATTAAAAAAAGTGGATGATCTAGAAATACTAGAGAGCAATCCAGATGAGCTTGATGAAGACTTGCGTAAATTCCATGCTAGAGTGAAGCGATTTATTATAGAAAACAAGATCCAGAAAGAGTCTAATGATGCAACACAGTCTATACAGGCTGAGAACTATCGAGAGCTGCAAAATGTCAGCGAGAAACGAAAAGATGACATGTTTTCCAATGTCAAAAAGCTCTCAACTGCATATCTAGATGGCACTTTGGACACATATAAGGTGTCCGTGCCTGAAAATCAGCCCCAGATACCCCATTCTACGGAAAATATGCCTAGAAACAGAAAAAGGCCTGGCAGACCACCGCCTCCTCCTCAATCTGGGGGGCTGTTGTATGACGAGCCGGCTATTAAACATACACCTACCGAGCCTGCACCAGCTGCGACGACTCACAATGATGATTCAGTGAATGCGAACGCTGGTGTTGTCACAAGCGGTTCTGTAGGTCAAGAAATGGCCACTGCCGAGCCTGCAACTCAGGACCAGAAAGGGCCACAGGCATCTGAGAATTCCATTCCTGTTGATACCCCTGCTGATAAACCGGTGGCCATCTTTTCAGATGAATCACCTGACCAGCCTGTTCCGCAAGCGTATCAAAGCGCATTTCAGAGCAAGCCCGTAAAAGGGAAGAAACAAAAGGCTCAGGCACAGAGAAGGCACATTCCGGTTACGTTTCCTCCAGGTGCATATCCCCAGCACAATGCTACTGGTTATCCGCACATGATAATGCCAACGAACTCAGCGGCTGTTCAAAATATGCCAAATGGAGGTTTTCAGGCAATTCCCGGATATCCAATATTATATCCTCCTGTACCGCCGCATTTCAATCAACAGTATGCCATGCCACCTGCTCCCTCTGGCAAGAACCGGCCTATTCGTTCTGGAGCACCACGGTCTCTACGTCCGCTTGCTCCAGCTCCAATGCCGCAGGCGACGAACCCGGGAGGTCGAGGCAGGAAGCAGCCCCAGCCTTACGACTCTTCTGCTAAGCCAACATACGGAGATAGTGCTTAGACTTTTGCATAGATATTATGTATATAGCATTGCTGCAAATAGCATGTCATTTGCATGCAAATAAGTAATAATTACGCATTTTCACGCTCTTATGAATCTTTCCATCTATTAAATTATTGATTACCCCTACGCAGCCCTTATTTGAATAGCTTGAATTTGCCTTTCTTCTTCTTCTTGTCATTGCCCTTGTCCTTATCCAAAGTGCCTAATGAGCCGGTTGAAACACCCTGCTGTTGAATCGTTGCCGGCATTTTGTTTTCCCCGGCGGAACCATTTGCTGGTGTTGATTGAGTATGCTTTTGTGTATCTCTGTCAGACTCCATCAGATAAGCCGGAGGCCGTTTCGAATGTGCATCGTAATGCAAATTCAGCCGTTCTCGAGGAACTGACAGTTTTGCGAGACTCCTCAGAAACGATCCCGGGGTTATTATTGAAGTTCCACCGAAAATTACCTCCTTAGAATATTGCTTATTAAGTTCATAAGCACAACGGGCTTCTGATTGAGTTAAGCCACCAACTACAAATACAAATATTCGTTGTTTTGATACTTGGAAACCGCTCGTCTTGGCCCAGACTGCTCTTTGACGCGGGTTACGAAGTGAGGAGCTGGAGAAGTCACCATCATCCTGATCCACAGGTTCATCCTTGGTATATTGAAATAATTGAGAATTCAATGTGCCTTTAATGAGCTTCTCTGCGATATTTTTAATACCGGGAACGTATCGCGATACCGAGTAGACATCTTCAGAAGAATGGGTAGAGAAACTATTGTAATATACCGCATTTTTCTCGAGCTTGGATCCTTGATTCAAAGCACTGTTACCGGCAAAGAGACTTCGATTCGAATGAAGGTGCACATGCTTGTTGACGGAATGCATCTTGCTGTGATGCTCCAAGGAGTCCTTGAGTATAGGAGCACCCAGACGATGATAATTGCGAATGACATCTGCATCGATCCCCGTCAAGCCAGAATGTCGGATAAGTTTGTCTAGATCTTTTTGAATTATGCCATCTTGCCTGTACAATATGTAGATTATGATTAGTCGAACCTTGTCCGTATTTGAAAGACTGTTGTTCTCGGCCAATGTTTGCATCAGTTCATCCAAGACGGTCTTTGATTTCTTGCCGTCGGCTGCAATACCAGAAAGTGCATATGTTTGTTCAATGTCAGCGACATCGATAAGCTTTTTGGACTCGAGGATTTTCATACACTCGGTTGCCATGTAAACAATAAGAGCAAAGCGGTCGCGGGATTGCAAGAACCCCGGTAAAGATGCAACCATATCCTGCAAGTCACGAACAGATGCTTTGGTGCTTTGATCAGCTAAATGTGGATTTTCGCGCCGGAATTTCTCCAGCTTGGCCGATAATGATTCAGTGACCTCTCTCATATGTTGATGCCTCAAGCCTTGCCATTCAGGGTCGTTACTTGCAATAGTTGCATGTACAGTCTCATGCTTTGCGCCAGGCATCTCAGCTTCATAGTCCAGATGGATGCCATCTTTTATTGGCAGAAGGTCATAGCATAGTGCCTGGAAGGTGAAATCATGCAAGACAGGTACAAACATGTCAATGGGCCTATCCACAATAAGAAACACCGACCGCTGCCGTCCAGTAGTGTCAGCGGGGTTGAACTCAGGATGATCTCGCATATATTTGTCTAGCGACTTCTGGAACTTGTCAGCAATCATGTACGGAAGCAGCTTGGGCTGGAACGACTCTGGTTGTTCGGGCCGGAAAAACCGAATGACAGGATACTCGTTAAGAGTAGTGCATAAGCTAACGAGCTGGTCCGCAGTATGCGAGCTGTGACGATCTACCAGGTCAAGACACTGGCCCCCATAGAAAATCTCCATGGCATGGTCATCATCGAGCGAAAATATCTGAGACTCGAGCGGCCAAAAGTCAATATGAGCGGTATGGATACCTCTAAGAAAGCGTCCTGCAGAGGAGTTTTTTACTTTGAGGGCCAGTTCGTTGGATAAACCCGGGAGGAAGAACACATGAGCGCCGGAGTATCTAGCAGGAACTCGAGTATAATCAGCAGCCAGGCACTCCACGTTATATCTAGAAGGTTTTAAAATGTAGACAGCTTCCAAATATTGCTCAGTTTGGCGGCGACTGTCAATGAGTTGGATGCCTAATTTTAGACAGGAGTCAGTCAGGGGAATCAACGACAGGAACGGGATAATTAACTTACTGCTAACATTTCGATCCAAAAGCTCGTGCTTCTCGAGAACGTGATCGAAGATGCGCTGGACAGCTTCATCGATAATAAGAGCTTTGTACTGGAAAGTTAGACGAGATCCGTTTGCTTGTAATTTAGCATCGGAACGGCACCTACCCGACTAGGAGGTTGAACAGAATCAACCACACTGAAAATCCCTGAGGAAAATTAGCATTAATTGAAGCAGACGGTTTTCAAATGACCAACTTACGCTTCTTCAGTGCTCCCGTGAGGTCGGTGGCCATTACTGTGAGGAAGACTGGAGTTTATTAGGTTCGATGATGAAAGAAATGGGATTGATTTTGGGGTGATCCGATCTGGGTCAACAGGAACAATGCCAAATCACACGACGGATGCCACTACGCCCGTCACGGCAGCGGCCTTGGATTGCTCGAATGGCAGTGTTGCCAGAGCTACAGAGGCTCTTCTTGATTTATCGTTGGCGGATGTGATTTCCGTTGTTACACAGTGCTGCAGGTCAGCGGGCGATCCCACTGCAAAGTTACACGTTTTATTTATTTTCAATGACTATTTACATAATGCCGATCCATCTCACTGCAGACTTCTGGAATCCCAGCATGCATCGAGCCTGACAAGTCTATTTGATCTGGCTATTCAAGGTGGTGTGCTGACTGCGCAGCTGGCAGAGTTGGTCGCTGTCTGGAGAAAACACAAACTGCTATCGGACGACCTTATTAAAACGCTTCCTATGGGTGAAAACGTACCGGGGATTGTCGATGCTATCCTGGAAAAGCAAGGACTTGAAGCATTTTTCGACGGTGATAACCGGACGCAGACCCCACCGGCCATGGCATTGGACGAGTTTTATAAAAATCTCGATTGGAATGGACCCCAATTCAATGAGCTATCCAGTCATGCAGATACATCATCGCCATTTTCCTATGAGGGATGGACCAAGGTGTTCGTAAGAGCTAATTCAGATCAACTAGACAAACTACAACCGGAATCCAATCAAACAGTTCGGCCAACTGGTTATCATGCAGTACCTCCGCCGGCGATATATGAGTAGGGGAGAGTTCTTGCACGTTTAAGATCTGAGACAGAGCTACTGTAACCTTGCTACTCTACGTCTCCGAATGAAACAAAGCCCCCTCGGCCGGAATGACGAGAAAAGTAATCAAAATCAATACTCACGGCTGTAGCAAGTGCAATTGCTCGTTCATCCAGACTCATAATGTTTGCTGACAAGTTCTCAACCGGCTCCACTTGCTCCAGACTACTGGGGTCCATTCTGAGCATATATACACCAGTGTCAGTGAACATTTCTCGACCCAACCCCACCCAGTTTCGGTCCACAGAGCCCCTGACCCGGCCCTGTCCGTCATACATAGGGAAACTGAATGCCAGAAATGGCGAGTCGACCTTGGCAAACTGATCGAATTCGTCAGAACCACTGCTCATAAACAAGTTGTACCTGCGTCTCCACAAATGCCAGCTCTGCCTGCTTTCACCAATGACAATTGAGTTTTCTTCATGCGAGCTGGGCAAAATCGCCTTGATATGAGAATTAATAAACGAAAAAGGTCTTCGAATAGTCAATACATGCATTCCTTGTCTGTTATAAAGACGTACAGTGAATGGCCGATGCAGTCGATACACCTGTCTCATCATGGCCTTTGCAATGCCGAAATCCTCCTCCTCCATGAACCCGATGTTGTTACCAGCCGAGTCCATCAATGCATATCGATTGGCCTGCTCAAAGCCCAAAAAGACGTTCATGAGTTCCAACCGTCGCTCAATAATAAGCAAGGGCTGGCTAAGAATTTCCGAGACTGCATCGTAGGGGCCAATCAGACCACCACTAGGAGTCTGTACTGAAGCATGAGAATCCTGATATTCCCATTCCGGTTGTTCCCATTGAGATTTGGCGTTTCGGCTGGAATTTCGCCGATATGGAGGTGGTGTAGGAGGAATTCTGCTGCGCACCGGGCCTGTTCTTGCACTGAGCGACGACAAGCACCGTGAATATCCGGAAACGACCAAACGACCAGAAATAGGTTTATACTGCGGGAGCCACCGCATCTGTCTATATTGTATGAGCAGTCTGCTGCATCGTGCCAAATGTCCACTGTTCATGGTTGTCGAACTTGGGTGGGAACAATTTTGCACTTGTGCAAAATCCATGCTAAGAACTAGGCACATCAAACACAGTCTAACAGGGCTCCGTCTTGTACATACGGTTCCTCGGTTGAACCAGCAGGAGACTCTCGAGACTGCGGGGATTCCCGGGCTTTTCTCGAGAGAGGCCTTCAACATAGGCTGGACTCAGTACCAGAAGTTTCTGCTCGACAAACTCTCCGCATTGACTGTTGACACCGACAATGAAACTCGCCGTCCTCTGCACATTCTGTTAAATACTTCGGGAAAAGGCAACCAGGCGCATGTGTTCAATTATGCATCTCAGGCTCATAATAACCATTTGTTCTTTGAGTCTCTGACACCAGCAGAGTCCAATAACACCAAGCCTAGTAGCCAGCTGCTCAAGAGAATCGAGACTTCTTTTGGAACTCTGGAAAACCTCAAGAGCCAAATGCTGTCTGTGGCGCAGAATATGGTTGGAAATGGCTGGGTGTTTGTGATTGAAGGTGCCGACAAGAAGCTTCATCTCATGGCCTGTTATAACGCAGGATCGCCGTACGCAGCTGGCCGTGCCCAGGTAGTTGATCTCAACGGTCCAGTGGATGTGGATGTTCTGAATACCATTGGAGAGCTGCAGGAGGCCGTCCTAGCCAAGGAGAAGAACCATAACATTGTACTGTTGGCTGTAAATATATGGGAACATGCATATCTACACGATTATTCAGTGACGGGGAAATCCGAGTACTTGGAAAAATGGTGGAGCAGCATTGACTGGAACGTGGTGAGCAGCAGGCTGTTTTCGAGGTAGAAGCAGCGCACTTGTAGATAAAAAATGTAATTAGATAGGCTATATGCTGAGCCGAATGGCCAAATAGACGGACACAAAGGGCCCTAAAATATCATAAATATGTCATGCTTCCAAATCAATACCCAAATCTTCCAGTTCATGGCCCTTGTCCTCTTGCACTTCGCTTCCACTGGCAAGAACCATATCTCGAAGCACTGGATCTTGAGCCCAGTCGACTCCACAAGCTACAATCAATGCCATTTGCAGCTCGTTCAGGACCGCAGATTTCTTGCGAGCCTCTTTTAGAGCATTGTTAATTTGCCGATACTGTTCAAGGTTATTGGCAGAAAACTGCTGCAAGTGGTGCTTCTTGAGCTGGTTGAGGGTAGAGTCCATGTCCTTGACGAGTTTCTGGTTCTCGGCATGCAGCTTGCGGTTCTCGTCCGATAATGCGTAAATACGATTTTCTAGTTCCTCATTGGATTCAAGCTGTTTCAGATACGAGCTGGAAACAGCGTCCCGTTTAAATAATAGTTCAAGTATAGGAGATTGGCTCAGCCCGGGACCTTGGGTGAGAGCATCCAGTATAGGATACGACGTGATTGTCGATTCAACAACCAGATCGTTGAACTGAACTGCATGCATAAGTCGAGCAAGTTCGTCAAATTGCCCGTCGGTGGCGGGTTTTATTTTGCTCGTTTGGGGCTCGTGTTGGTGTTCCTTGCGAAGATTCAGCTCGTCCAGCTGAACCTGGAGTCTCGATAACTTGCTGAAAAGATTGATATATTCATGCTCAGCATCACTCAGTATTGAATCGGAGGCAGAAATGCGCGGGATTCCTGTTTTATGATGTGCCACAGACGTCAGAATGCCCAAGGACACCTGAGAAAGCTCGTGTAAGCTCATGTTAGGTGCGTCGTGCTATTGAAAGTTTAACCCAACTAGAGACATTACAACATTGGACAACTTATAACTGGAATAACCAAGAGATAAAGCAGCAGATTGACAGCCCTGTGGTTAGAAGATATTCTATTCATTCGCTATGGACGCTCCGGCCGAGTTCCGGTTCCCGAAAATATATGACTTTCCTCCAATGTTCACCAAACAGGTCAATGAGCAAACCTGGAACTCTCAACTAAGCTACTGGGGCGATATCATACTCAACTATTGTGCATTTTACAAGACGTTTGTGCTGACGGTCGGTGGCGAAGGTCAGGAAAAAACAAGTCTATTTCATAATAGTAAAATCGACCGATCTCTCAAAGAAGACACAATAAAGGAGATCTTCAAATACATGGTTTCAAAAGGTCAGGCAGCGTGGCTATCAGACAAAGAAAGCTCTCAGGAAGGCATTTTAGTATATTTCAGAAAGCCGGAAGAATGGGCTGCGATGATCAAGGCGTATGCAGACGGTGCTGGGCTAAACAATGGGGCCGTGGTTACCATATACGAACTGACCCAAGGGGAAGACACTACAGACAAGGAATTTCATGATTTGCCGTGGCCCATGTTGGATAGGGCATTGACCATTTTGAGCGACCGGGGCCAGCTGCTGAAGATGAAAGGACCGGATGGCCGCTTTGTAGGTATTAAATTTGTCTAATAACGGTAATAGCCCGACGATCCGCGGAATTCCCTGATGGGTCTAACGGTGTTGTGTTCCGGCAGCATGAATGTCAATCATAGTCGGCGTAAATATCGGTAATACGCAATTTTGTGTCTCATTTGCATTGATACAGTCAATTTATACTCATTTTAATATATATATCTCTTCTTCAGCCTGCTTCCGTTCATCCGGCCGACTTTTTGCTCAAGGCACGGCTGCTGTAGAACAATGCCAGGGTGCATCACTTGGGGCTGGCCAATTGCGGGGAAGCAAAAGCGTTTTGGGGCCCCCCTCGGGCCAAACAACAAGGGACATCTCTAACAATGCGCCTATGTAACTAGTATTAATTCGTATTTTTATTCTTCAAACGCAATCTGTTCTGTCGACATTGCCCCTAGCTGTACTAGCATTGTTTCATTACGTCGTATTTGTTGAGTAGACGTAGTGATTGCAAAGAGTGGGGGTGACGTTCCGAAAACTCCCATAACCCATGTTATACCATTGGGAAAAAAAAAGACCCGCCGCCGCCATCCCGCTTCATTCCAACAACCACTTTTTGTAGCGAGGTTTTCATACTAGTCGACTGTATTTCGACCTACCGGAAGAATCTTGCCAAACGATTTTCCGTGAACGGTGCTATTCTTCAAGCACCTTTGACTTGGAGCCTCGGACACTTCTCGGGCGATCCCTCTCCGGGCTTCACGAGAAGTCACCTGCATTGGCATTAACATACGTGGATTGGCACTAGCATCACTCGGAACAACTGCGTTTTGAGCGTACCTCTCCTGAGTCTCTTATTTGTACTCTGGCGGGTTTCTTACAGACGCGGAGCTATTCCGAGCGCAAAATATTGGTGTTTTGAGTACAAGAGAGATTAGAGAGAGCCAGCCCAACAATATCGGCCACAAGCCATATTCGCGCCTGAATCTTTTTTTTGTCTGTCTCGGGCTGTTTGTCTCCTCTATTTTGTGCTTCAACTCTACACTGTTTGCTGCTACGAGCGCTCATACATCCTCGGAACCGCCATCTATTTTTCCGTTGTGGGGTACAAATTTTTTTGAAGATCACCGAGCTCTGTTGTTACGACATCTGCGCACGACATCTGAACGCACCTCGTGACTCAGCAGCTGCAGGAGTATTTTCACTATTTTAGTTTCTGCAAACTCCTGTTTCGTTAGATCCTCTGCTGGAGCGTTCTGCTTCCTGTTGAGTGGGTTTTGTTGGGTGCTACTGTAGCGAATAATTTCTGAAACTAAACTGCTCAGCAAAATTGCCTTATTGTGAGACATAAGCAACTAGCCCCAGAAAAGCCTATTGCTATTTTCTGCAAGCTTTTCTTCTTCGTTACCGCGGTCTTCTTCGGCTCTGCAAGACGACTCTTCCTACAGGTGCCTATTTTCTCGGTCTCAGACGACTTCAATCATAGCCGGCCATGGCACCATCGGTACCACTACTGTCATTGGGCATTAAACCACATGTCAGTTGCTTGAATGGAGACAAACAGATGCAAGAAGATGATCATAAAACGGCGCCTTTGCTTTCGTTAGGAGTAAATCAAAAAAATTCAGGTAGCGTTGAACAGGGTGCTCCGCCTAGCGTCAGTATGGCCGTAGACTGCAAGGATGAGGATTTTCAAAAGAGCTCGTTTGCTTTGAAGCGGACACGGTCTATGGGTGTTTTTGAAGAACGCACACTACCAGTAACTGATTTCGTCGGTCACCAAGAGGACTATCCTCATTTAGCTGCCAGCGAAAACAGCAGCTCCTCAGTCTTTGACAAGGCTAGCAACTGGACGCCATCCTCGCCCGAATCATCAAAAAGTTCCTTGCAGCGATCAAACAATACCAGCATTACAAATCAATCTAATAACAGTACGCAGGAGACTCAGCCTGAAAGCCAGCCTCTGCTGACAGACAGCCCTGAAAGCATAGCAACCGCGATTACTACGTCTCCTCAGCATAATCCTAGTGATGATTCTGAATATTTGTCTGTATCATCAAATGCCTCAGTACCAAGTACTCCTGAGCTGCCTAATGACGATAGTGTCATTCATCCTGCGCCTCAAAGGCTGGTCGACTATTTTTCACACGATTGGAAAGAATCGGATGTTTCTTCTTCATGGAGATATGTCATATTGAAGCGTAAAGATATGGCCAACGCAGCACGTTTGGAAAATGCTTCGTGGCGTACATGGACGAAGGCGAAATACAATTTGAAGACCGTGTCACCAGAAAGTGTCAACTGGCTCAAGGACTATGATGTTACGTGGCTATATGGACCACTGTACAAAGAACACCATTTTCTCTCTAGACAGGGCTCGACGGACAGCCTGAATGACTCTGAGCCGGTGGAACAGGAAGCTTCATCTTCCACCACATCTCTGCCGATGACGAAGCCAATACTAAAAAAGAAAACTGTATCGGATATTTTGGGTCTGGATAGGCCGAAGCATTATACTCGTAACAGCGACAGGAGTGTGCACGATGATGATGGCGAAGTGGCATCGTCTGACTACCTTAGGCATCACAATTATCGACACCGTCCCCATAGCGAATCCACGGAGCAGATCTCAAGCACTATCAATAAGCAGTATTCATACCCAAGAATATCTGAAGAACGTCTGGCTACACCCAGTGTGCACTCAGCGTCTTCGTCATCTATGGTTTCAATATCTTCTGCGCAACCGTCACAGAGAACAGTTCATTTCAATGATAGAGTGGATCAATGTGTTGCTGTTGATGAATATGATAGTTCAGACGATGAAGACGGCAAGCAAGGCGAAGATGAAGATGTTGATATGTCTTCGGATGATGATGATAGTGGGAACGAAGAGGACGACGATGGACTATTCTTGATGGTCCGTTCTGCTTCATCGACCTCATTACATCAGCATGGCATGGCGCAACTTGCCAACGCCGGCGCGTCGTCTGTATCCCTGTCGTCTGGCACGACAGGGTCAGGTTCTCTGGATTCAAAGAGCAAGCATCGACCAAGTATTAGTTTGCTACCGGCCACACGACTCAAGTATAAGATGGACGATGAGGAAGAGGCTGCCAAACAGGAAGAAATGGCCAAGTCCATGGCTAACAGTATGTTGATGCACACGTCGCAGAATGAACGTCGACCGATAGATCTATTCAGATCATATGACTATAGTAGCGTGTATAGGTCCCCGGGGCCATCACCGGACCACTCGCGCGAACCGTCTAATATTTCATCTTTTGCAGATCTGGATGATGCCACTGCATCATTTGGCAACAAGTCGGAGTCTAGCCAGCATACCACCAAGGACAATGTCATGGGTCAAGTCCAACTTGGAAGAACGTCGTCGGCATCGAATCTTTTAGGAAATCTCAATGCGGACCAGCGTCCAAACCAAGACACGGTCCAGCTATCGCCTGATGGAGAACAGCAGCTTCGAAATCTGGCTGATGGAGAGAAGACGTCTCCCACTTCATCGTCCTTCTGGAATTGGCGCAAGTGAAGCATAGAGTTTTATTTAATTTATTTCACCATATTATAAATAATGTTAGATATACATTTCGTATCATATTATGACGGATGAGTTCGCCAGTGCGTTGTGTTGATATTTTTCTTCTGGTGTTCACTCTGTTCAACAAGCTGTATTTGCCCAACATCTTTGATAATCCCCACTGTCCCTGCCAATTTAGCACATCCGTGAAACAAACGACCACAAAGTCATGGTGGATCAAGACACGACCCGGGAATCGTTGGACCGGGAATCGTTCGTGTCTAATGATAGCATGTCGACACCGGTGTTTGCGGGCGTAGATGGCTCCAGCTTGCATAGACGATCCATGAGCATTCAAAGCAGCATAAACTTGTCGACTCCATTGATCGGGCACCACGTCGCCGCGGGGTTCAATCGAATTGCTGTGGAGGGCCCCATATTAGGTCCTAATAGCATCTCGGAGCTTGTAGATGGGCCTGCTTTAGCTAGAGGACCGGACGACAGCAGGTCTGGTAGAAGGTCCTCTTCCATGCGAACGACATCGTCATTATCGCCGCTCGCTGTTCCGTTTACGGCTCCCAGGCATAGGGATATTCCTCCTGTTACTTTGACGAAGCTGCCGAAGGTTGAAAGAGAACCATTCTATAAGTACCTTAACGACATTGCTCAAGAGTACGACCAATTCCACGGTGCAAAACTTGCCACTGCTCGTGAGGGTTCACAGGCTGGAAACCTTGAAACACCCGAAGATTCTATGTCGGTGGTTTCGGCGTCGTTATCTACTGCATCTCTCAATGACGAAACCGGCTCCGGCTCTGCACTCCCCGAGAGCCCTGCTGAACTCCAAACGGGCTCGCCAGACTTGGTGCCTATAACCACTGTGCCAGATGTTTTCTTCGAGGAGAATTTCCAGCTTGATAATCCTCGAGTGTTCGACGTAGTTAGTGAAAAACAGATGGCCAAGCCTACCGATGAAGGCACAGCGGCGGATGGCGATTCGCGGAGAATGTTCGTCAATAATTCTATTTTACAAGAAAAATTGACATGGTACGTCGACACAGTTGAACTTCATCTAATTCATGAGATTTCTAAAGCTTCTACATCTTTTTTCTCAGCCTTGGATGACTTGAGAGCTATTCGAGAACAGTCTGCATTGCTGGTTAATCAGGTTAATCATATAAACAAAATGCTCACCACTACCGATGACACAATTGCTATACAAGGTATATCAGGACTAAAGCTTAGGCAGAGAAGAAGGAATCTGGCGAAGTTAGTACAAACGTTGAAACAGCTAGCCCTAATCATGGAAAAGTCTGATGACGCCGAGAGTGCATTGCTAGGAAAAAATGACGCCACTTCATGCATGGATATCGTAGATGCAGTAGAGTCACTGATAGCCGGTGAAAACGACTCCAAGGGATTAGTACAGCAATGGACGCAAACATGGGAGTTCCCCTTGTCGAGTTTGAGAAGTATCAAAGGATTAGAGCAGCTCCGAGAAAATATTTCTACGCTGAGAAACAAAGCAGGAGAGTCCTATGCTACAGTTTTGACCGATATCCTTCTTAAAGATCTTCGTGGTCATGTTGAGTCAGTTGGTCCTGATGACACAATGGAACGACTTAGTCAATACCTTAAAATGAGGTCCGGGGGTAAGGATTCTCGCAAAGGGTTTAATACATCATATATGGATCTATCTGATTCTACACAAAAAGAGCTGAAAAGCACCTTGTTCAACTTGGTTAGGTCTGGTAACGTGTTAGCTGCAATCAAAATCTATCGTGATGGCGCGATCAAAGAAGCAAAAAATATGGTGAGACAGAGGTTACCTGTTCAAAATGATGATGATAGGTCGGTTTCTTCTTCGATAACTGGGAGATCTTCAACTGGAGGTGGTTCTGGATTGGCCCAGGCTCTCAGAGACATGTCTCCAATCGAAGTAGAAAAGATGCTCTTTGATTGCTATTCATCTCTTTCAGAATTTCTACGACGACTCTTGACGCAGCAAAAAGTGCTACTGGATATGACTCTCTCTTTTGGTGACATTCCAAATGGGGTCATGGAGATCAACGACATCTTGCCTGCTGTCGTACAAATTACTGAAACTAGAATGTCAAAAGTACTAAAGGTGAGAAGAGAGCAAGTTGGTTTTTTGACAATGCCACAATTTTTGAATTATTACTCCCTCAATGGTATGTTCATCTCGGAATGTGAAGCATTATGTGGAGATCCGTGCTCCGATTTATCTGGCGTAATGGCTGTTCAGATAAAGCATTTCGTTACAGTCTTCCACGCCCAGCATGAGCGGGAACTCACTGAAAACCTGAATAAGGAACAATGGAAAGAGATCGAAGTGAGTGCAGAGTTCCAGTCACTTGTGGATCGTATCGTAGAATGCGCCGATTCAGATCCCCCCGAATGGGTAGCACTGCTCAAAGAGGCTTTAAAATCCAGCCATTACGATTCTGCGCAACAAGATAATGGAACTGCCAATGTAAACGGTAGTAGCACTCGTTCGCAACGGAGACCTAGGAATGTTTTTGTGGGTAATAACAGCTTCATCATATCCCGTGCTGCAACCGTTGTGGTGTCATACAGTGAAAGTTACCTACAGGCGGTGAACCTATTACCTCACTTGGCAAGTGACATGATTACAAACCTTTTAACGCTTCTTCGGCACTTTAATGTTTTGGTAAGGCAGCTCATTCTCGGAGCCGGAGCCACTCGTGTGGCTGGTCTGAAACACATTACTGCCAAGCACATGTCACTGTCATCGGAGTCGGTTAGATTTTTAGCATTTCTAATGGGATTCATGCATAGATGCTGTCAACGATGTATACCTAACCAGTCGATATCAGACGAGTTTTTTGATCTTCAGAGTGACTTCAAGCGACACCAAGACGAAGTTTATCAAAAGTTCATTACCTTAATGACAGACAAGGTGAACATGCATTGCACTACTATTGCAAAGATCAATTGGTCTGCTCCGTTTGATCAGGATGTGGCACACAAGTATATGCAGGATTTGGCAAAGGAGACGGCGATGCTAGCCAAAATTATCAAAGGTATACTCCCCCAGGACGCGTATCTGCTTATTATATCGAGCATATTCGACATCTATAAAAGGCAACTGCTGACAGCATATACGAAGGTTGACTTCAAATCCGATATGGAAAAGCAAAGCATGCTTAAGGATGTGTTATATTTCAAAGAGAAACTTAGTACTATTGAAGGTACAGGAAATTGCGCTGATGTTCTTTATGAGAATGTCAATTCAATGCCAGCGCCTGAACCTGAGTCATTTTTCGATTCAGGAGCTGTACATGATGTCGAGGATGATGACAAAAATGCGCTGAAGGACAAAAATAAATCTGTGGAGGTACCGCAGGCAGGACAGGCTATTGAAACTGAAGTTGACGGGAAAATACAGTCAGAAGATAAACCTTTGGAGAAGCCACAAGAAACTCCAGCATCCAACGGCAATGGCAAAACTGAGGAGTCTGAAGAGCTTGAGGTTCCGGATGGCGCTGAAATTGAGTCGAGTTCCGAGCAAGTTGAACTTGCTCCAGTCTCTGATACAGACGAACCACCTCCACTACCTGAAAGGGACGAGCTACCTCCACTTCCCGCAAAAGATGAGCCCGAAGAAACGCCTGCGACAGACCAAGAACACACGCTGGATCAAGAAGTTGACGCTGAACGCGAACCAGTTGATAGCACTGAAGTTACTGAGGTGCAGGACAACAAGGTCGCGAAACCTGGTGGTGATGAAGTTGACGGCCATGCAGAAACCACGCCAAATGGCTCTGATAAATTTGAGGACAATCATACAAACACAGCATCAGAGAATAGTAAAAATGACGGACTCAAGCAGGATGACAATCTTGTCGATGAGGCCAATCCTCCGGAAACTAATAATCTTGCAGAGGAGCACAACGCATAGCACAGTATAGTATAAACGCGAAAAATATAATAATAGATGCACGCGCGTAGAGCAGCACGACGCGATCAATTGGCATTCAACGTCTCTTTCTTGCGACCAGCTTGCACTTTGTTCAACATGGTGTGTACTTTGAGCCCAGTTTCGTATACCTTCAACTGCTCATTTCTGAATTCATCATGAGTATCAGCAAGCTCTGCGACGGCCTTCTCCAGGTCCTCAGTCATAGAAACAAGTGCTGAATATGCTGACGACGTTGCCTTAGATGCCTTCAACATGTTATGTATCGTGGGTAACAAAGTTACTGGTAACTAAATGCAAGAGAAGCACGTGATACAGATAAGTAATAGCAAGACCTGTATATTTCCACTATAGTACAGCTACAGAAAAATATTAAATGGTATAACGTTAAGGCCGTTTTCCTTACGCACGCATCTTGTATCATATCTCCATTCAACCTTTTGCACGAAATCAGCCCATAGCTATTTTCACTAAAAGCAAAAGCCTTGCCTGAGCCTCACCATCAAAACTGCAAAAACCAATCCCCTGACAAAACTAACCATTTCTCTACGAAAACAGGATAATCGGGCATTATTGTAGAAAAGAAACATCTTCGATATAAAAACCTTGTATAATTAATCCATTTCCACAAACTTTGCAAATATTCCGGCTTGCTGGCCCAGCCCCGATCTCCACCCTATGTGGCGGACCCCTTGAAATTTCTCGATCGGTCCAAACCGCTTTCTCCTTAAACTCCACCGATCGCAACCCGTTGCTTGACAGAATGGACTACAAATCGCTATATGACTGCTTGAGGAGTATCAAGTCGACGGAAGCGTTGCTTTCGGATGCTAAGCAGACCGCCACGGCTTTGCTTTCTATCAAGTATGACATTCTGGAGCCACGAGAGCCTGAGCAACTAAGTCACAGTCTCATGTCTCTGTGCCATTTACTGTCCATTCATCACTCTGCTTGGTCAGTAATTGAGCAGCCGCTTATAGATCGTATCATCGAGCTAGCTGGCTCCCCGGACCAGCCTGCCATGATTACTTGTCCTGCTTTATCGATTCTGGGTCTCATGGCTCTGGAGACCAGAGAACCTCGTCACATTGCTGAGCATGCAATGCCGAACATCTTGAGGTCTTTTGCCAAACAGCCTACGGCAATGCCAGAAATCATCTCCAGGCTCTGCTCGAACGATATTAAGGAGGTCACCGTAACTATCCAGTTCATTGCTTCTGTTCTCATTGGCTTGGTCATCCCCGAGGCAGGTCAGTCCATCATGTACTCTACCATGCGACAAGCAGGGTTGTGGGGAAATCTGTCCCAGCTTGTTCAGAACAAGTCAGTGGCCTCGGCGGTCCGAACTCATCTGGCCGATTTAGAAGTTTTGCTCAAGGCTGCAATCTGGATCAAGTCCAAAGTCCAGGGAAACATGGCCAATCCTCTGCACAAGGAGGTCTTTTTGGACGCCAGTACTCAGGTCGCTGCCTACGTAGGAACGCTCAAGGATGGAGAAACAGATTGGCAGAAGGCAGGTGTCACTGGTGACGCTGTCGATTACTTCAATAGCCACGGAGGTTGGGGGTCTTTACTGGACTTCTTTGACTTCATAACCTACGACAACCACACGCTCAGAAAGGGCTATTTACAACATGCTGCTTTTACAGAAGGAGATGAACGATTCCCATTGGCTAGAGCTTCAATTGCTGTGTCCAATATACTGTTGGACATCTTCCACATTACTAGCTCAGAGCCCAGCTCTTTTAGAGAAAGAGAGATTCTTGGTGCATCTGCGGAAATTTTTTATCCTCCTGAATATATTCCAGGGACCAAGGGTGCTTTTCCGTTCACGCTGGCCGGTACTGTTGTGAATGAGACCCCGTCTCCGTCAACGCCAAATTCAATCCGCTCCAACGATGGTTTGTCTCACGTGGGCTCCTCGATTGAAGACTTTATGAAAAGTTTGGACAACTTCCGTCCATTGCTGCTCGACTGGACAACGCTGCATTTCACTGGTGTGTCGAATTTTATGAGGTTGTGGGTTGATTCCAAGGCTCAGCTGCGCGACTTTGGAAACCTTGAAATCATAATGAAGATGCTTTTTATTAAAGCTACTGCTGACGGAATTGATTCAAGCTCATTCAATGCCGTTGATGGTGTAGTTTCTAAGCTGGATACTATCACTTACGAAGAGCTCAGAAACGAACAGTTGCGGGATATAGAGGTTGGTCTCAAACAGGTGTGGAATAAAGACGTCGAGTTGTTACACCGTCAATTCACTGAAGAGGCACAAGAATTCGTCCAGGAGCAACGCTCTAGATTACTGTTATCAGGAGATTGGTTTTACGCTGATGACCCCAGAAAACTGGGCACTGGAAATAACCTTAAAAGTAGCTCCAACCCGCTTATACACGATGGAACTCGTGGGAATTGGTATTTCATATGCATGAGTGCCAGTCGAAAGACATTTCAGTACAATGTTTTCACGCAGAAGGGGACTATAGTTCCGACCAGTGATCAGCTTTCTCGCTCAATTGACATCTCGAACATTACCAAGGTACTTATCGAAAGAGTGACACCCACCCCTTCAACTCGTAAAGGGCTTAAACGAGTATCTCTTCAGCCTCGTATTGTCTATTATAGATTGCAGGTTCTTGCTGCTAGTGGCGGCAATGCTTTGACCTTCTATACTAACACACCGGAGAAGGCAGCAGCTTGGGGTGATGGTATTTCAATGTTGAGGAACAAGTCCTATCAATCCGACGAGACGAAAAAGTATATAGAGCTCTTTGCCAACACTAAACTCCGTATTCAGTTGCTGAATTTCGGTGCCAATGACTCGGAAAAATCAAGTGGTTTGCTCGCACCAGATATTGCGGATTTCGAAAACGGCATAGTTGGAAACGACTTTTACTACTTGACCGTTTAGTGTAGAACAAGTGAAAGGTATAAATGAGAATCATAGTCGTTATCAGGGAAATTATATGAACTTTGAATTTGAATGCTATCTTATTTATGTTTACGCTTGTTTTTTTTCTGTGGGCCCATCTTAGTCTTCTGCTTCGATTTGATAGATGGCCGCTTTCCACGCTTTTGATTTTCTGCTCGATCGGTTTTTGTCTTTTTATAACTCCTGGCTTCAGAATTATCAGATGGCCGTTTGTCTGTTTTCTTTGCCTTTTTATTTAACATCTGAGATTCAGAGACTTTGTCCGATTCGCTCTGGAACCATGTTCTTTTGGGTCTAGATTTGATTTCCTGCTCATATTTGATAAGATTTTCACCCTTCTTGAGATCTCGCTCAGCCTGAACAAGAAGCTTCTCCTGTTTCTCTTCTTGTAGAATTTCCTGTACAAGATCATCCTTGGACTGTACAGATGCATGCAACTTTTCAATGTCGTCCCAGTTGACGTTACGGCTCAGAATTTTTGTCTTATGTGTAGAGGAGGAATTTTTCATGACCGACTTGACGATGGCACGATCTGAAGGAGATTCTCCGACCAAGGATATCGATCTACCCTGCCTTCCAGCTCGGGCGGTTCGTCCCACACGGTGTAAATAGATCTCATAGGTTTTAGGCATTTCATAGTTGACGACTACCTCAATCTTTGGAATATCCAGACCACGAGAAGCTAAGTCAGTACATATAAGTACCGGAACAGCCAATGTTTTGAAATCACTGATGGCAGCCAGCCGTTGGTCCTGGCTTAATGAACCGTGGAGTTCGCCGATTTTCATTCCAAGTAGTCCCATTATGATTCGCAGCCGGTGCGCAGTCTCTTTACGAGACACAAATATGATAGCTCGCTGGTGGTCGTCCATTTTCTTGATGAGAGAAATCAGAACGGCAGTTCTCATATTCTCTCGTTTCTCTCTGATTCGTACGAATTCTTGAATAAGGCCTCCAGCAGTCTGCTTGGGGGGATCAATCATTATTCTCACAGGCTTATGCAACGACAGCTGAATCAAATCTTTGATGCTGTTATTCATAGTGGCGGAAAAAAGAAGTGTCTGTCTTTTAGAAGGAATTAATGAAAGGATTTCTTTCAGCTCTGTTTGGAACCCCTCTTCAAGCATTCTGTCAGCTTCATCCACTACCAAGATCTCTACACCATCCACTTGGAAAGATGGGGAGTTTCTAACATGATCAATGAATCGGCCCGGTGTTGCAACAACAATATCAGGCCGCTCTTTAAGTTCCTGCTCTTGAGCTCTAAGGCTTAGACCACCAACAGCTAATCCTACTCGCAATCCAGGCACATGCTGAGATATTTTTCTACCCACATCGCACACTTGGATAGCCAGTTCTCGAGTCGGAGCCAGAACAATGACTCGAGTACATGCTACTCTTTTAGGGCGGTATAGCAGTCGCTCGATAATGGGAATTAGATATGCTGCAGTTTTTCCAGAACCTGTAACAGCACCTGCCACAACATCCTTGCCTAGTAGTGCAATGGGAATCACCGCAGATTGAACGGGACTAGGCTTTGAGTATCCAAGGTCACCCAAGCCACGCAGAACTGGCCGTGATAGTGAAAGGGTCTGAAATGAAGTGTGCACGGAGTTTTTCGCAGTTTCTGCTTCATTTGATGGTGCATAAAAACTAGCCAATTCTTCGGCAGTGTCTTTCTCGACATCAGAAGCTTCCTCATCATTGGGCTCATCTTCGCTTTCGTCACCGCTTTCTTCATCATCCTCCTCATCGTCTTCCTGAATATCGTCACTTTTTGCAGCATTTTCGAGCCCTCCTTTCTTTCTAATGATCTCATCCAAATCTACTCCGAGAACTTTAGGCTCTTCCTCGACAGGACCCTTCTTGGCAACCTCGAAATCCCAGCCATCAAATTCTACAGGAGCCATTCCATCTAAATCAAATTTGAAATCCGGATCAATGTCCCGTTCGTCGTCGTCTATGGGTTGTTTCTTGGATTTGGCCGGTGTGGCCCGCTTGATAGTACTTTCCTCTTCCTCCTCCTCAGAATCCATATTAACTACATTATCATCATCATCCTCAATAGTGAAAACAAACTCATCCTGTTTAGGTATAAGTTTATGCTTTTTGGCCATGTTTTTATGCGAAGCTAGAGTTTAGCGTTGGCTTGAATTTTTTTTTTTTTAACCTTGTAATTTTTCTTCAGCCTTACCTTTGATTTTTTAAGATCCGAACTTAACAGCCCATAACGGTTTTAGGAGAGCCAGGCTACACTGCATAGCGATACTCGGTACTAAACAGGACACTGACTGGCATTGATCATTGTGAGAAGAAGACGTATTTCTCACAAGATTCGCACATTGCATATTGATGCTAGTACACAATGTCGAAGACCAATAATGCGATGCAGATCGACTGGCTTTCGCCAGCCAAGCTTTTGAAACAGATACTTTTGATGCAGACTGTGTATTATGGTATTGCCATTATTCTAATCGGATTCACGTTTATTATGAGCGGCCAGCAATTCACGTTTCAGCTGGTGTTTTCATGGAAACCTATCCGGTTTGACACGTCCATGGGCTGGACTCTGGCGATGCTTTGGCTCTTGGACACCATATTTAGCGTGCTGGCACTGACTTTGATTGTTGGACGCAGCAAACTTGCTCTGGACTTTACACTGACATTACACGGGATTCATTTGCTGGTGGCCTGGGCCGTAGCAGGCCAATTTCCCACCAGCCTGCTGTGGTGGATAGTCCAGGCCGTGTCCGTGGTCATCATGGTATCGCTGGGCACCTGGACGACGCAGTGGCGGGAATTACGTACCACGTTTTTTGAAAACAGCTACGAAATGGTTCCTCAGAGTTCGAACCGTGTGCCGATTCCTGACGTTGAGCAAGCTGCTGCTGATGATGATGATGCCAAATCACCTCCCTCCTCATAAATTTACAATGCATAAAAGACGGGCGAGGCCCCGTGATTAATATTAATTTTGGAAATGGCAAATTTCCGGTTCTTTGGGGTTTTTTCGCAGACTGCATTTAATCAACTGGTTTTCTATGTAATCGTTTGTGCCCTCCTTTGTAGCTTTTTTCCCCCTTTGATTACTTCACCTTCGAGTTGTGTTTTCATTTCCGCACTTTCTTCCATCGCCATGTCCTACTCGTCACGGGCATCGTCAACCACGACCAAAAAGGCGACATCTGAGCGGAATCAGCAGATTCTCAAAGCTCTGTTGAAGGAACCTGGAAACAAATATTGCGCTGACTGCAAGACAAGCCAGCACCCGAGATGGGCTAGCTGGTCTTTGGGCATATTCATCTGCATCCGATGCTCGGGAATCCACCGAAGCCTGGGAACTCATATCTCTAAGGTCAGGTCCGTCGATCTTGATACGTGGACGGACGAGCATCTCGCGCCTATGGTGCGCTGGGGAAACAGTCGTGCCAATAGTTACTGGGAAAGCAAGCTTCCGGACGACTATGTTCCAGATGATTCCAAAATAGCCAGTTTTATTAGGACCAAGTACGATCTCCGGAGATGGGCTTCTTCGGCGGAAATACCTGATCCCGCCACTCTGAGGTCGGCTTCGGCACCTGCAGAGCCGGTCGCACAGACTGCCAAACCAACGGTCGCCAGTGCTCCACCCAAGAAGAAGGCCACTTCACTTATCCCGGATCTACTTGGCGATGACTCTCCGTCATTGGCGTCTGCCACAACGAAGGCGTCGGCTGGGCCAGCGAAAACCACGGACTCTCCAGCATTGTCAACTAACACTACCGGTAGCTCGGCAGAGGCCACTGCTTCCAAACCAGTATCATCTAACGGAGACTCGCTCCTTTTTGGACTAGACTTTTCCGCAGCTTCTAGTAATACTGCGCAGAACTCAACCTTGTCCAGTCACACTAATTCTTCTGCGTCAATCGCGGCTTCCTCCCGTGGCTCTACAGCATCGCGACCAGATTTGAAAAAATCCATCTTATCCCTGTATTCATCGGCCAATAATGCGACTACATTGGGCCAACGCTCGCCACCACCTGTATCTGGAAATGCCACGTTTGATTTGGCTGCTTCGGCTAGCTCGTTATCCATATCATCCTCTTCATCTTCTGCTTCGGGAGCAAAACAATCATCTGCTTCGGCTAGTCTGTTTGAGACTATCACCTCTTCAAGAACTCCTGCCGCAGACTTAAGTTCTGCTAGTACACCGAACTGGTCTATGCAGGTTTCCCCACCGAGCTCCTCACGAAGCTCTTTCGCAAACATGACAACCAGCAGCTCTGCAGTTAGGGAAAATTCCTGGGATTTCTCCTCTGCGCCTACGAGTTCTTCAACTGCCACCATACCAGCTATTCCTCAGGAAGACGATGTATTTGCTAATGTGTGGAAATAGTCACCTATGTTGTATGTCAAGATTTATGCCCTATTAGATGTGCATGGCTTTCTTCTTATACAGATATAACTAATCACGCTTTTTTGACTCCCTTAGTCCTTTTACTCTTCTTTGCAGCGCTCGTTGTTTTCTTCTCGCTGGCCGTATCCAACGAGTATTCAATACCCAGTTCAGCTAGTTTGTCGGCCTTATCCTTTATCGATTGACGAAACTTCTGTTCCAACTTGTCTATCTTTTCACTTGGCTTGGGCTTATCATGATCATATCTGGATAGTTTTGTCCAAGGCACTGCCTTGAATTTCTTGCCCGCGCCCTTGAATAGAGAATCATGCACGTCCTCAGGAGGCACTTGCTTGACCTTGAGGATATGGCCGAACAGTAAATAATTGTTCATGGTGTCAGCGACGACCTTTGCGATCTCATTGGACTCGAATTCTAGGAATGCATAATGTTTGGAATGGCCGGTTTTTTTGCTTCTAGAGAGACGCATTCTTGTAATATCGCCAAACTGGCTGAAATATTCCTTCATCTGAGCTTCGTAGAACCCATGCGGAATTCGCCCAACGTAAACAACGCCACGTTTGCCAGTCTTTGATTTCGGTAATTTTTCTAGTTTCTTTTGGATTTCCTTCTTGCTCACAGGCTTTGCCGTTTCAGTGCGTGAATTCGCCTCATCGTCAGTAGATTCGAATCCCTCAAACTCAGGAAACGACGATTCATCTCCATCCCCATCCTGCTCTAATTCACTTTCAGACTCAACGGAGCTATCGCTATCCGATTCTGCCTCATCAGATGACGGAAACTCTTCAAACCCCGAATCTGACTCGACAGCAGCCTTGGTCTTTGTCACCTTAGACTTTGAAGTCTTTGGACCAAGCGCTTTGGCTATTCAAAGTCAGTCGATGCGTCTTAAACCAATAAAACATAATACTCACCTTTAGTTTTAGATGCTATTTTGTTGGCCATGATCTGTAAGAGATGGATTTGTTCTTCTACTTGCTGAATTTTTTTTTTTTTCAAGAGCGTAGCCGCACATCGAAAATTTCAAAAACTTTTTCAAAATATTTTGGACTCTTCACGGACGGGAAAGATGCTCAAAACAATGTAAGTTCGCTAAATGATTTAAGCACTAAGTTGATTTTAACATTTCAGCACGCCGAAGAATGCTCGATCTAAAAGAGCTCTGGAGAAGAAGGAGCCCAAGCTCGTTGAAAATGTGAAGAAGGCTCTGTTTGTTCCAGGTTCCAACGCCAACCAGATCGTTCACGACGCCATGGTAGATCTCAGTGCGCTGAAGAAGCCTCATTGCCAGAGGTTCCAGAAGAAAAACGATATCAAACCGTTTGAAGATGCGTCTTCATTAGAGTTTTTTGCTGAGAAGAATGACTGTTCTCTGCTTGTGTTTGGATCATCCAACAAGAAACGACCAAACAACTTAACGTTTGCAAGGACGTTCAATTACAGCATATACGATATGATTGAGCTTCGTCTGGAGAATTTCAAATTTCTCAAGGATTTCCGCAAGTCTACTTTCAACGTGGGTTTAAAGCCCATGTTGTCTTTTCAAAGTCCTTTATTCGACACACATCCTGTCTATACACAGATAAAATCTTTATTTATCGACTTTTTTCATGGAGAAACGGTTGATCAGCTAGATCTTGCGGGTCTTCAGCATGTTATTTCTATTTCAACAGGTGAATCGGCCGATGAGAATGAGACTCTGCCCCTCGTTAAATTTCGGGTATATCTTCTGCGAACATTCAAGAGCAGTACGCCAAAAGTTCCCAGAGTTGAGCTGGATGAAATTGGTCCTCGTTTCGACTTTCGTATCGGAAGAATTCAGCATCCGGATCCTGATATGGAAAAAGAAGCCATGAAGAAACCTAAGCAGCTTGAAGCCAAGACGAAGAAAAACGTCGATACAGATATTATTGGTGACAAAGTGGGACGAATTCACGTTGGAAAACAGGATATTGGAAAACTTCAAACGAGAAAGATGAAAGGTCTGAAGAAGCGTTTTGATATGGACAATGAGGAGCAGCCGTCCAAGAGACAGAAGAGCGGATAAGACTAGGCTCAGGCAGCGTAAAGTATAGTATTCTAGATGCATTATTTCATTATAACTTTATGTTATGTCTATATTTCCCCTGTTGTAACTGAGATACTTCTACAATGTCTGTTCTTTCTGTGCTCGTTTGTTCTTGTTATCAATGAGTCGAAGAAGATTCCTTAGAAGCATGGCAATTGTCACCTTGCCGATAGTCGGTATATACAATGAAGCCCTAGACTTCACCTCAGGATCAAAATTCTTTTCACTTGAAAAATTTACACACACAGCTCCATCCTTGAGATATTCTACAGGGAACTTGTAGTTTGGGCTAGGCACGCCGGTGATAACGACGTCTGATTTGCCAACAGCAGTTTTGAGATCATCAGTCGTATCAGTGACTTGGTGTTTAATCTGCTTCAGGCCTTCACCACGGGTGAACTTCTGGATCCCCGTAATGTCCACTGAATATACGGTTGCACCGTCGTTCGCCAACAAGGCAGCCAATGGGCGGCCGACAATTTCACTTCTGTTAACTACCGTGATAGTTTTACCATAGAGACGGTTTCCATACGGTATTATTGCATTGTAGATGCCCAGGTACTCTAGTATTTTCACGGTTGCCAAAGGAGTGCAGGGAAGTATGCTCTTCTGAGTCTTAGCATCATCCAGATACCGTATATTCCGATAAAGATTTTGAATATAAATATGACTGAGACCCTCAACATCTTTTTCAGGTGCCACAACCTGTTGGATATACTGGTCATGTGTATTCCCGAACACCGGGAAGTAGATCATGATGCCGTCCACATTGTCGTCGGCGTTCGCGTCCAACACAGCTTCTTCCAACTCCTCCTTCTGAAGAACTCGAAGCTCATACTTGAAACCTATATCCTCCGAAGTCTTCCCAGTCCACTCGGCGTACATTTTGGCCGCAGGATCCGTGTTGGCCAGAAAACCTACCAAAAGCGGTCTTCGTTCGAGCCGAGCTACTCCAAGCCGGAGCTCCTCCACAAACGGTTTGGCGATGGTGCTAGCCAGAATGGTTTCTTCAATTAGAAAATAAGCCTTTGAATGCAACTGTCTCACTTACTGCACACTTGTCCTACTGCCATGATGTATATCTTCTCTGGATAATATTATCTCGTAATTTTTTTCAAACTGACAGCTCCGAAAACCGCTCGCGTTGCCGGGACAACGTCGCTAGTGCTTGGATCCTCACACAACTCAGCCGTCGTGCTTGTCTGTTCAACGTATTCTCAGCCATACTCTATTGACGGGACAACTCGTGCAGAAAGTGATTTTGGCGTTGTAGAATTATCAGTATGGCTCATAGAGGCGGTGCTGGCCGGCCGGTAAGTAGTCAAGTATGTCAGAGTTGAAGTCGAAGCTAACCTAGGGATAGGAAATGGTGCAGCTCAGTAAGTGAAATGCAGTAAAATAGTGTGATTTCCTTTTCTAACATGATGTAACAGGTTCTAATGAGTACATATTTGATGAAAATGGTGGCAGAGGGACTCCGGCCTCGACCTTTTTCAGGAGATTTGCCCAGAGAGACTCTAGTCAGGTCGACGTCTCTTCTGACAGAGAGAGCAATGTGAAAGTTGTGGGAGCGGCCTATTCTTATGCTGATGCTCTGAGATCTGATGTAGCGTAAGTATGGTGGAGCCGAGACGAACTGAGGGCTGTAAAGCAGAGTTGAATGATCTGAGAAGTTAATCAGATACTTCCAGAATTGGTACTAACAAATAAGTTTACAAAGTAACCGATCATCCCTGGAAGTAGGCAACGGAAATGATGGTAAAGGTTCATTTTTTGACTTGGACGATGATTGGGACGCGAATGTGGATCATGATCTGGTGCTTAACTCGAGGGTTGAGAAGAGTTTGGAGCATTTGCCGATGAAAGACACGGTATCTAGGCCGTCATCGGCTACAAAAGACTTGTATGCCCCTGTTCAGCGTAAAGAAGGCGTGAAAAACCAGGTGGAAGGCATAATCAGGGACCCAGCCAACTCGCTATATTCGGTATCGACGTCTTTGGCTGCTGATCGAACTTCTGGAAGCACCGCAGCCGATGTTGAGGAAATCAACTCTAAGCTAGCTAAAATAAGTAAATTCAAGAAAGTTCTTCAAAAGGGCAACGTCAGTTTGAGCGAGCTGAAAAGCCTGGCGTGGAACGGTATACCCGAAGAGCTGAGGGCCATGTCATGGCAACTTCTTCTTGGGTATCTGCCTACTAACGCTGAGCGCCGCGTGGCGACTTTGGCGAGAAAGCGAAAGGAATATATGGATGGCATTAATCAGGCATTTTCTTCGGGTCTGAACCAGGCAATGTGGCATCAAATCTCTATAGATGTTCCCAGGACCAATCCTCATATCAAACTATACAGCTTTGAGACCACTCAACGCGCACTAGAGAAAATACTTTATTTATGGGCCATACGGCATCCGGCGTCTGGATATGTTCAGGGCATTAATGACTTAGTGACGCCTTTCTTCCAGACTTTTCTATCCACATATATTGATGGGGACGTTGAGCAATTTGACCCTAGCAAGCTGCCAAAGGAAGTGCTGGACGTTGTAGAAGCTGATAGCTTCTGGTGTTTAACGAAAATGCTCGATGGAATACAGGACAACTATATTCATGCGCAACCCGGCATCCAGCGCCAGGTGGCCGAACTGGGCAGCCTAACACAACGCATTGATCTCGGGTTATATCAGCACTTGAAGAGCGAGAACATCGAGTTCATGCAGTTTTCGTTCAGATGGATGAATTGCTTACTCATGAGAGAAATAAGCGTGAAGAACACGATTCGGATGTGGGATACATATATGGCAGAAGGATCAGATGGATTCTCAGAGTTCCACGTCTATGTATGTGCAGCTTTTTTGGTAAAATGGTCACACCGCATTCAGCAAATGGACTTTCAAGAAATCATGATGTTCCTCCAGTCACTGCCTACTAAAGATTGGACTGAGAAAGATGTCGAGCTGCTCCTCAGCGAAGCATACATGTGGCAGCAGCTGTTCCGAAATGCTTCAGCACATCTTCAACCTGGTCCAGACATTCCGACATAGCATGCATAATATAAAAGCAATCTACTATCTGTTTACATGATCATCATTATGGGCTGCTTATCCACGAAACACTCATGACTACGTCAGTCCCATCGCCTTCGTATTTATAATTCCATATACCATCCTTGTCGGCATCCCAGTAAGCTCCTGACAGCGTGCGTATGCCTTTGGGCCCCGTTGAATTTTGATCAATTAATGAAGCATAAACAATGAATTTAAATCCTTTTGTCTGCTCTTTCAGTCCCTGGATGGTCTGGTTGATTATTTTGCTTGCCCATGCGCTGCTATCTTCATGAGAGTACGGTCCCTGTATGACACTTTTGCAAGCACTTTCACAGAGTTGTTCGAGTTTGTCGACAGAGAGAGGCTGCCGTTAGCTTCTGTATATTTTCAATCGACAGGATTTGACGTCTTACTTACGCTTGATGCAGAGTATTCACTAGTGCTGATCTGAGCTGGCATTGTGTAGTTTTGTTTAGATGAAGGGAATTTGCTCAATGGGCATATCAGGTTGTAGCAGCCTAGCCGACAGCTACAAATAAATTTCATGCTATATATTACATTTTCAGCTTACGCATCATTTCTCATCGATCAGCACACGCCAACCCTATCTGCAAAGGCACCTTTTTATCTGCTAACTGCTACTGCTGGAAGACTCTGGCAGTCGACGCCCTCACCGGAACTCAAATCAACCAAAATAACACCTTCCAAAGTAGTAATGCCCTCAGAAACAGCTAAAATCTTCACTTGTGTCTCATAGCATCCCATGGGCTGTAGTGGACCTATGCGAACGTCATTCACCATAGCGAGCAGCCCCATGTCCGACATGTTGCTAGGAGCAGCAATTGACGCTAGGCTTGCGCGGTCTATCGCAAACGCTGCACAGGAATCGATGGCCGGCAATGTTCCGCTACGAACTTGGTGCTTCTTATCAGCGTTAGGGCCCTGGAAAAAAAGTGACAGGTTCTTCGAAGTAGTTGACCGATTAGCCACAAACACTTTCCATTCGAATTGTTCACCAACTTTCACAGAACTGGGACCCGAAAATGCTATAGATACGCCACCAAAAGGTGTGACAGAATTTGGCTGCATAGGCGATACCAGAAAAGGAGAGCTACTAGCTCTGGTGGACGATCGCAACAAACCAGCCCTGGGATCCGAAACAGCTTGCTTTGAAAAATCGGCAGAGGCATTCATTGGAGTGAATGTCCTGGTGCTTGTCGAATTACTGGCACTGCCCTGTGCATCCATGTCGAAATCCACCGTTGTATCCCAGTTTGTGAAGATGCTTGGTATATCATCAGAACCAACTAAAGGCTCACACTCAATGCTTAGGGAAACAATTTTCTTCCTCGACGAGCCACGAGGGACCTCCGATAATGTGAGTCTATGCGAGAAAAATACACAATCAGCAGGGGCCAGTTCCAGTGGCAGAGCTTTCCCACCTAATAAGGTTGCGGACCCATCGATTACTTCCAGAGACATATGTTTAAGCAAAACTGCAAATTCGGATGTTTCTGGGACGGATACCTCCAGCATAGCAATCAAATCATTAGATCTGCCTCGAGGTTTCGAAGGTAGAAGAGTTAAGTTGACAGCCGACTGTACAGGAAGAGATAGCTTCGATTGAAATTTGTTCTGGTACGAGCCGCCAGTACCTTGGCTATCCTTACTCTGTGACGAAAATGCATTATGAGTTCCTCCAGCGCTAGCTTGATTAATGCTCGTACTTGTAGTCGTGCGTGAAAGTCCAGGGTGAGCCGTTGGTCTCCTTTTTTTCGTATATTGCCAAGTACTATGCTTGTGATTCAACGAAGTGAAATATCCAGGACCCCAAACAGGTTCCATATTTGTAAGAAATTGGGGTTGCCGACCCGCTTGATCGGTGTCCTGAGTCTGATCCGGTTCCTCCAAACCTGCAGTAGCAGCCACGCGAATAACAGGATTTGAAAGACGAGTACGTGGATGATGTATAGTAAGCGGAATTTTCCATATAGCTAGTTTTGAGTTATTCAGAATGAGCAATTCCTTGCCGACTGTTAAGCTGGCCACGTCAAATGTGCGCAAATGACCTTTCTTAGACACCACAGAATCTCTGTCGGATGCAACAGACGATCTTCCACTAGAAACTGGAGCCTTCTGATGTCCAGATACCTTTACACTGATATTAATCTTGAAGTCATCAAGGTCTTCCTGTTTGATGTTGGCAGTTATTAAGTCGAGCTGTGCAAATAGATTGGTCTTTTCATCATAAAACAAAGTATCACGGGTCTTCAGCCCGGTGATTGTATCTATATCCCCTACGTGCTTCTGAGGAACACACAGAGAAAACGCCTCAATGGCGTCCTCATTATCGGTGCTCATGGAATGAAGGTTCTTACTTCGTAAATGGTGAGTTTTGATTTAGGTGCACGTGACCCGGTTTTTGGTGTGTAATAATGACCTGGCTCAGTTGGATTCTATCGTCTTCTCATTCAGCTTGATACTTCAAGTGAAAAAGTACAGTTTGCACATCTAACAAAAGCTCACCAAACGCTAGAGAAACACAACATGGCAGATCAAGACTGGGATTCCGTCACATATGTCGGATCAGGTGTACGAGGGAACGGGAACAGCGGTCCGCGGGCCACAGTTGCAAGAAGCCAAGGTGCGATAAATGCAGCCAAGCGAAGCGGAAACGTCGTTGCAATAGACAAAAAGTACGGAGCAGGTGGCAATAAGGGAGGGTCCTCGGAGGGCCAGCATTTGACCAAGGTCGACAGAGAAAACGAGGTTGCGCCTCCGGCCAAGATCAGCAAAGATGTCGGCAAAGCCATGCAGAAGGGCCGTCAAGACAAGGGCCTGACGCAGAAAGACCTTGCCACGAGGGTCAACGAGAAACCAACTGTTATTAACGACTACGAAGCTGGTCGGGCCGTGCCGAATCAGCAGGTTTTGGGCAAGATCGAGAGAGTCATTGGAGTCAAGCTGAGAGGAAAAGATATTGGAGCTCCGTTCGGCGGCCCCAAGAAGAAGTAGACAAGTATATAAGCCCTGGACTGTAGCATTTCCTGGCAATGATGAACTATTTTATGCACACTGTATTATTTCCTTCTGTCTTATTGTGCCTTAGTTGTTGCCATATTGCCAGTTGCCAAAACTCTAAATGTAAGCTTGACCTTTTTTTTCTCCTTTGCCACAACAATCAACAAATCGCTGAACCAAACACAAACAAGACATGAGTGATTCATCTGTAAAGTTCTCTCTCAAAGGCAAGGGACTGAAACTCGATTCTGCCGAGGACGTCAAGCCGTATATCGAAGAGCTGAAGAAGTTGAAATCCGTCAAGGAGATCTCTCTTCAGGGAAACACTCTGGGTGTCAAGGCCAGCGAAGCCCTGGCTGCTGAATTCAGAGACCTCTACGACCTGGAACTGGCCGACTTATCTGACATTTTCACTGGCCGTCTTCGCGAGGAAATTCCTCCTGCACTGGACGCGCTGCTCACAAGCTTGCTGCACTGCAAAAATCTGCATACCATTGATCTCTCTGATAATGCATTTGGCATCGCAACTATCAAGCCTTTGGAGTCATTTTTGGCTAAGCATACACCTCTGCAGCATCTATATTTGACTAATAATGGTCTTGGTCCTGAGGCTGGTGCACGTATTGGTCTTGCTCTGGAGAAGCTAGCTGCTGAGAAGAAACAAGCCGAATCAAGTGCCCCGTTGCTGACGGTAATCTGCGGCAGAAACCGCCTTGAAAATGGATCAATGGAAGCCTGGTCCAAATTCCTGGCTGCTCATGGGACGATCAAAACCATTCGTCTATACCAGAATGGAATCCGCCAGGAAGGTGTCCGAGTTTTGTTGTTGGACGGCCTTTCTGCCTCTCCGCATCTGGAAATATTAGATCTCCATGACAATACTTTCACCCTGCCAGGCACCCAAGCACTCAGCAAAACTTTACCAAAATGGTCAAATATCAAGGAAATCACCATTAGCGACTGCCTACTGTCAGCCAATGGTGGTGTCATTCTAGGCCAGGCATTGCATGATGCCGAGGGTCTTCACAAATTAGAATTACTGAAGCTGCAGTATAATGAGATCGATCCTCGGGGACTGGAGCTACTTGTTCGTGCCATCGAGAAAAATATGCCTAACCTGAAAGAGCTGGAGCTTAACGGTAATCGGTTTTCTGAAGATGACGAACAAATAGAGAAGCTAGTGGCTTTATTTTCCGACAGGGGCATCGGCAAACTTGATGAACTGGATGATATGGAGGAAGAGTCTGAGGAAGAATCTGAAGAGGAAGAGGAGCAGGAGGACGAAGAAGAGGAGAAAGAGTCTATTGTCCGAGATGCAGAAGAAGAGGAGGACAAAAATGTGGCCGAGGAACCAAGCAAGTCAGTTGACGAGCTTGCCGACGCCGTTTCCAAAGTTGATATATGACCACCACGGTGATTCCTTACGAATATCGCGGTTGTGATTGAACTATGTCTTAGCATATGAGTAGATGTATAATTGATAGTAATAGTAATATGAAAGAAAACTAAGTCAGATTCTTATCGAGCCAGTGGTCCTTAGAAATCCACAATTTCTCCAGCCACTTCTGTGCCTTTTTCTCGTTTTCAATATGAATCTGATAAACATCTACCTGGCGTATATGCACAGTGACCTTGACCGGTTCTCTGAGTAGAATGGACCTCCAAGTAAGATCTTGGTTGTACTTCAAGGTTATATCGTAGACCTGTTTTATTTGGTATTTCTTGAGCAATTGATGCGCAATATGGACGAAAACCGACATCCTTGGGTATAACAGGTGCTTGAATATGGGTGCGCCTGCTGCATAGCATATTTCTTGCTGCTTATCTCGTAGTTCAAAGTCGAAGCGAGAAACTTCAGGAAACAGTACAAAGCCTGCAAAGTTAGCACATGGTCAGACAATTTCTTAAACAAAGGGACGATCTACAATCATCTTTAACAAGTACTGGTAATCCAGTCGTCTCGTCGACATTCCAGTTTTCCGATAGGATAAACTTGTTCAAAATTAGGCGCACACTCGGAATTGAGAAGCATGTGTTCCAGGCAATAAACCGAGGGCAAACCCCATGCTCTTCGGCCAATTTGGCCATTACAAAATAGTCGATGGTGAATATATGGTTGGATAGTATGATGGCTGGGTCGTTGAATGTTGGCGAGACGCCCGAATACGAGATATTGATCCGGACAACATCCAGAACCAGCTGAAAGAACCGTCGTACAATGAAGTTGGATATATCAGAATACAGTCGCATTGGGAAGAGGTAGTAAAGAAACGGCAAGATCGCATTGTCTAACGCCCATAACGTGGCCAGCTTCACCGGAGATAGTAGCATGGTAATGTTGGTGGGGTAAGTTGAGTGGAGATGAGAATGAGATTCAAGGAAAGTAGGCCCTGGCGTGTAATCACTAAACGGAAAATGGTAAATAAAAAGGCTTTGAATAAACAAGGGATCTTATAATATTTAGTATATGACTCTATTAACATTACAACGAGGTGAAGATAAAGAACTTCTCTATTCCGATGTCTTGTGGCCACACCCATGCATCTCATCGAGCGGATGATCATCAAATTTAAATCCAAAATTGCAACGTTTCACCCGCAAATAAAATTTATGAGTATTTTTTATATCGCAGTAAGTTGGCCCCATATATAGTCTGCTGTCAATCAATTACCCGCGACGAGCGGAATGTGTGGCTGGTATCCTCAAGGTGCGCGTATACCAAGCATATCTCCACGTTGCCTCATCGCCATCGTGGCCAATGGGAATTTTTAGTCTAAGGTGGCTAAGTCTTTACAAAGAACCTTAAAGGTAGTTTTAACCCAATCATATGTTGCACTTATCTCTTTGAATGAGGGGAATAAGTTACAGATAAGCAAAATCACGGGATGTGGAGTAATTTCAAACGGCGATCCGGCAATATGCTACCGCAAAATACTCCATTTGCCTTAAAGAGAAAAAAAGATATATAATAAGGAACAATGAATATCCTATTGCAATTGATATATTACAGCTTTTTGTATAAGCACTTGCCTCTAAGTCGGCCGACGCTGTAGTTCTGTCTTCAACTGATAGTGGTTGAATAAGCTCAGCGCTATCTGTCTGCTGGTAGGCTTGGTTCCACTATCTGTTAAGCTCATCGCACCGACGTACATCACCGCAAGATCTAAATTTAAGTTGTAAGCATCTTATTATTTTCACCTATCATGGGACCGGTAATCAAGAGCAACGAAAAAGACTCCAAGGCTGTCCTAGATAAGCCTCCACTCAGTCCAGATGTCATATGTCAATATACTGTTGTAGATATCGCGGGCATGGGTACTTCTTCTCACGTGTATAAAGCGGTGTCTCCGACGGCAGAATTCTCGTCGCCCTTGAGGACCATTGCAATGAAGAGGTATCAGAAAGCCAAGGAACGTGACGGTGATAAAGAAATTAAGGTTCTGCGCGAGCTGGCTAATAGTCCTTATTCTGTGGATTATCTTGGCGCTTTCAATTTCAACGGAGAGCTGGTGCTGGCAACCGAGCTTCTCGGAGCCAGTCTCAAACACCATTCACTGTTGAATAATGATCATTATTCAAATGCAGCAGATGCTGCATCAGCAATTTATGTATCATTAGCTAAAATTGCCAAGCAGCTTTTGTGCGCTATCCTGTCTCTTAACCAGCACGGATATATACATGCCGACCTTCAGCCCGACCATATCTTACTGGTCCCGGGTCACACCCGCAGATTGAAGCTAATTGACTTTACCAACGCTTTGAAAGTATCAGAGCTTTCGAAATTCGGTGGCCGCAGTGGAGACGCAGAAATGTTTGAAAATGTCCAGCCGAATATCGCGTATCGAGCACCGGAAATTCTGCTTGGCGACTCCTATTTCGACTCTAAAATTGACGTCTGGAGTGTCGGCGTGATATTGCTAGAGCTGTATATTAACAGCATGTTTTCGCAAAATACCACACAGTCATGGGTATTGGTCAATCCAAATATGACCAGAGTTGAGGCAGTCAACTCGCTGGTTAGTAGCATCGGCGGCTTTGAGGACTACTCTCTGGAAGATAGCTCTCTCAAATTGATGCAGCCAGACATGAATCTTCATGCGAAAGAAAACTCACCACCAACTATTCTTTCCTTGCTTGTATCAGATAAGCTCGGTATCAAAAATGGCGTTGTTGTATTTCTCATGTCTCTACTTGCTCCAGATCGACGAAAACGGCCATCTGCTGCTGAGGCATTAAAGCATCCTTTTTTGACTCGACACCTATTAGGAGACTGGGCCAAGCAGATTCTTTCCTGATGGTTAGTATATTTATCTAGATTTTTTCTGTATTTCTTAATAGTATTATATCCGAAGTAGTAATTTTTTTTGACGTTAAGCGATTTGAATGCGTCGCACGGCTAACGCCAAATTTTTTTTCTGGCCTCTGAAATTTTCCTTCTCTTTACGGAGCATTTCCTAAATTTTCAGTTAACTAGAAATGTATGTGATATACAGTGTTATTTTACTCTTCAGCTTGAACTGATTGCTAATGTTTAGGTCTCGAATAATAGTGAAAAATATTCCACTGAACGTGGACGACAAAAAGTTGCAAGATCATTTCTCAAATGGACCTGGTACCACCAAATTCTTGGTAACAGACTGCAAACTGATGCGAACCAAGGATGGCCGATCACGAAGATTTGCATTTATTGGATATGATAGCGAAGATGTGGCTTTCGACGCTGTAAAATACTTCAATAAAACGTTTATTGGCACTACCAGAATCGAGGTCGACATAGCCAAAACATTGAAAGAAAGCCAAAACAATAAGCGGGCCTTATCGCACAATAGCATCTCAAATGGTTCGAAAAAAGCTAAACTGAATTCAGGCGAATCGACAAATCAAAATGGCGCACAAGACGACAAGTTAAAGGAATACTTGAACCTAATGAAGCCTAGACAACTTCAGCAAATGTGGGCTAATGACATGATTACTACGGCCGAGAACGAACAAGAGATTTCTATAACTCGCTCGCATGCCGGTGACGAAGAAGAAGAAGACTTAGAATACGAACAGCTACCTAGGCAAGAACCAAAATACGCCTCTGCATCTGCTCCAGAGGACGATGAACGAATGGTATCTCTCTCCCACTATGATATGATGCAGGATTCTCAAGCATCCAGTGCTGACAAAGGTGTTTCTGACGAAGATTTCAAGGACAGTGATGCTCAAGAGGTTGATTCTGAGAGCTTGGCTAAGGACAACTCAGTATCGGATCAAGAATGGCTCCGCATGCGTAGCCAACGAATAAGAGAAGGCGAAACGGCATCTGAAGCTCCAAACGAACCTGGCACGGTAACTTCATTGTCAGATATTCCTAAGCCGATGTCCGAACAGGAACGAACAATCACCAAAATATACGAAACGGGACGGCTTTTCCTTAGAAATCTGCCTTACAATGCTACAGAAGACGAATTTCGGGATCTCTTCAGTAGGTACGGTGAGTTAGAAGAAGTCCACCTTTCTGTTGATAAAAAAACAGGAAAATCAAAAGGATTTCTCTACGTTCAGTTCAGCAACTATAGCGACGCGGTATCAGCTTACGAAGGCGAAGATGGCAACTCTTTTCATGGACGCATTCTGCATGTTATTGCTGCCGATCCAAAAAAAAGCAATAACCGTCTAGATGTGTTTGATTTGAAGAACCTTCCACTGAAAAAGCAAAGAGAGCTCAAGAGAAAGGCGGACGCTGCAAAACAACAGTTCAGCTGGAACAGTTTGTATCTTAACAGTGACGCTGTAATGGACTCTGTAGCCAATCGCTTGGGCGTATCTAAATCAGAATTGATGAATCCAGATTCCGCTGAAAGTGCGGTGAAGCAAGCCATTGCCGAGACATCGATGATTAATAATATTAAGCAGTACTTTGAGTCAAAAGGAGTACATCTCGATAGCTTCAACAGCAAGGAAAGATCTGATCGTGTAATTTTGGTTAAGAATTTCCCGTTCAATACGAACGTTGAAGAAATTACTGGCATTTTTTCTGAGTATGGCGATTTGGAGAGAGTTCTTATGCCTCCAGACGGAGGAATTGCAATGGTAGTCTTCAGGACAGCGCCTGAAGCACGAGCTGCTTTTACAAAACTTGCATATCGGAGATTCAAAACGACTGTTTTGTATCTTGAAAAGGGCCCAAAAGGTTTATTCGAAGAGGAGAATGAACCAGCAGATGACGGAAAGGTGGCACAAGTGGCCAAGAATGCAAAACTATCCTCATCCGAAATACTTGGAGCAAGTGTGGATGAAGCTGATAATGGAGAGAGTCTTGCATATAGTGGTCCTACAGTTTCGGTGTTTGTGAAAAATCTTAGTTTTTCAACTACGTCTGAGAACCTTGTAAAAGCTTTTAAGCCACTTCAGGGGTTTGCAAGCGCAAAAATTCAGGTCAAGCCTGATTCAAAGCATCCAGGAAGTGTACTGAGCATGGGATTTGGTTTTGTTGAATTTCGCTCCAAGGAGTACGCGAACGTCGCTGTTGACGCCATGCAAGGACATGTTTTAGATGGTCATAGGCTGGAGCTCAAAATCTCACACAGGGGTCTGGATAACGACAGTAAATATCGAAATTCAGAAAAGCCAAAGACCAAAGTTATTGTCAAAAACATTCCATTTGAATCGAATCGAAAGGATATTCAGAAACTACTGGGCGCATTTGGCCAGCTTCGGTCCTTGCGAATGCCACAGAAGTTCGACAAATCCGCTCGCGGGTTTGCTTTTGCTGAGTTTCTCACCGCCAAAGAAGCTGAGAGTGCTATGAAAGCGCTCCACGGAACTCATTTGCTTGGTAGACGTCTTGTTATGGAATACGCCAAACAGGACGCTACGTCTGCTGAAGAAGAAATTGAGCGCATGGAAGCTAAAGTTCAGAAACAAGTTACTCAGGAAACTCTCAAAGGTCTGCGACTCGGAGGAAAGCGACGGGTTGATGTTGACGAGGAGGATGGAGAAGCAGAGTAATTATTATTTATGAATAAATGCATTGAGATAAGATATTGCAAGTATAAAGCCACAAGTTTACTTGGTATGTTTCACATTATAAGTCTGAATATAAATTGTTGCCGGTCTATCCAGATTGTTAACTTCCATCGATCGTAGTTGTGTTTTTCACAACTGCCGTATTGCAAGCGAGCGTCGCCAAACCATGAGCTCTTTGGCAAACCAAGGATTCTTCTTCAACAATGCTATAGGGATATTAAGGAGACCTGGATTTTTTTGTACAAATGGTAAATCAAGCTTGAGTTCATTCAGATCGTATCAGCATTGGATCAACCATACTAAAGCGAGGCAAAGTGCCACACTCTGGAGTACTGCGGTCAGAATCTCACACAGGAATGGCAGGCTTCCGACCAGACTTGGATTTCGCGGAATGGCGACACATAGAGATCTGGGCTATCGAGGCGGATACGGAGGCAACACTGGGCAGCAGTTTAAAAATCTGTGGAACATGTTCAAGATGCCCATTGCTTTCACTGGTGCAGTGATTCTAGCAAACAGCGTACTGTGCCCCTTCTTGTTTTCACTTCCTGGTTTCAAGTCGTTACAGCGAAGACCAGACTTGGTCGTGTATAGCATCGCTTTGGTAAATTTCGCTGGTTTCTTTGCCTGGAAGACTCGTGCAGGATCAAGGTTCATGTACAAGTATGGCCTGCTTCATAAGGATCAACAGTTTAGACTCAGCTCGATGCTTGGAAGCGCCTTTAGTCAGCAAGAGTTCTGGCATCTTGGTTTGAACATGTTCGCTTTGTACCAGTTTGGTCTACCAGTGGCGAGGTGGCTCGGCTCGGATTTGTTTTTACAGGCATATTTGGACTCGGCTGTCATTGCCAGCCTGGGATCGCTTTTATTCCCCGTGCTGGCTCGTAATTTCACCGGAATTCCGTCTCTGGGTGCAAGTGGTGCTATTTTCTCCATGTATGGTATCTTTTCTTTTCTTTCGCCCTCTTCGAAAGTGTTTCTCTTCTTCATTCCAATTCCATTGAACACCTGGCTTGTATTTCTGGCAAGTATATTATACAGTTGTGCGGGACTAATGATGCGGAAATCTGCATTTGACCATGCTGGTCACTTAGGAGGATGCATTGCCGGTCTTGGCTGGGGCTACTATCTTCAGGAGAGAATTCGCAGAGAACGAGCTAGGCGTCGATGGGAGTTTGAGCACAGGAGGCCATGGTAGACGGCCTCAAAAATTGTAGAGCATGGAGAATTGCCCATGTCGCAATAGGTTCGAGGTTGTTTGGCATTCTATAACGGAAATAGAACTGTAAACAGATGTAAATACTCAATGCGAAATAAAATGACAATGCACATTACAGAATATATAAATAATTATGTCTTATAGTATAATCTTATGCAAACACAGCATGCTATGCTGTGTTATGGTAGTATCTCAGTTCAGCTGATCTTCATGTCTTAAACTTTCGTGAAGCACATAGAAATCGCCGTTCCTTTCAGCTGCCAACTCAACCGGCTTCCAGCTACCAGGCTCCTGTGTTTCTGCTGCAGGTTTAATCTCCTTTGTAACCTTTTCAAGAGTAGCCTCGACTGGCCCTCCCGTCATACGGACCAAAGGTTCCAAACCTTCAGTATCTATTGCAGCTATATGCTCAACGAATGTCAGCTGACGCTCAAGTATACTCAGTAAATACTTCTCCTGAGCTTTATCATTCTTCACAGAGGGCAAGCCCGCTTGTTTAAGAAGCTTATTAAGAAGATCTGGTGTTGGAGCCGAGCTCAGAGCTTCAGCATCTGCCTTACTCGCAGGTTGATTTTCAGCGTGAAAAAGCTCTGACACAGCCCATGTTGGATTTTCCAGCAAAGCAGCAATTTGATTTCTTCCAGCGACTTTCTGCCTGAGAAAACGCGTGGAATTCATTAAGAATCTGAGTGGCAGTCTATCAAGTTTACAAAATTTACTTTCAATTTTCATCACGTGATCTACCTTTTGATCACATGATCGGCACCCACGTGCGTTTATCGCTGATTCTCATCAATTTGTTATTCTTCGAACCAGTAAAACCATCACAAGTGAAGCTTATCATGTCGACAGCTCCATTATTACATGCAGCACCAGGTATGTACTTACTCGCATGTTGTGCAGACTGTTTTCCAGTTGTTTTGTAAGCGTCTCGGCATTACTATAAGGTAGTTTGCTGAAGTGGTATAGTCTTTGGATCAAGCCCTTGTTATCTCTTCTACACTTACGGCAAGAGTTTTTGCTGTAAATAATTTCAGCTTATTTCTGCTCTTATGTCTGCCTCTGAGGTGCGTTTAATTTATTGTTACTCTTACTAACCTGTACAGGGAAGAGAATAGCATTGCCTACAAGGGTAGAGCCCAAAGTATTCTTCGCAAATGAACGAACTTTTCTTTCTTGGCTCAACTTCACTGTAATAATTGGAGGCCTTGCAGTCGGACTGCTGAATTTCGGAGATCAGGTTGCTCGAGTGTCTGCTGGCCTGTTCACTCTCATTGCAATGGCAACCATGGCATATGCACTCGTCACCTATCACTGGCGTGCTGCAGCTATTAGACGACGAGGCTCTGGGCCTTATGATGACCGATTTGGCCCTACAATGCTCTGTTTCTTTTTGCTGGCTGCAGTTATTGTAAATTTTGTACTGCGAATGAGAGCTTAGACTATAGTATTGCCTTGGTGAACTACAAAGTACACGTTTTCAAGAATGACGCTCTATAATTATATTAACGTAAATACACGATATGTCAATACATGATTTGCTAGCGGCTAGTATTACAGCGGGAAGAGAAGATACTTCAGAATGGATGTACAGCTAATGATCACGATGCCATTGCCATAGATCAGAGTGAAATTTGACTTTTTCAAATATAATATGAACCAAGCAAAAATCTAATGCAAAATCTGACATACTATTTGATATATGTCCTCATATTATTTCAAAAGCCAACGTTTCTTGATGTTCAATACTGAGCCTCATTAAAAAAAAATTTCAGCCTAACCAATTTTTTTTCTTCACAGTGCGATATGGCTCGAATCAAAAAGAAGAATGAGTCTGGAGCCGCTCGAAATTATATTACAAGGACTCAGGCAGTCAAGAAGCTGCAAATATCTCTAGCTGATTTCAGAAGACTGTGTATCTTCAAGGGCATTTATCCTCGAGAGCCTCGAAATAAGAAGAAGGCTAATAAGGGTTCCACAGCTCCTACCACCTTCTATTATACCAAAGATATTCAATATCTCTTGCATGAACCGGTCATCCAGAAATTCAGGGAGCATAAGATATTTGCTCGAAAGCTGTCCAAGGCCTTGGGTCGGGGCGACATTACTGGAGCAAAGAGGTTGGACGAGAACAAACCGCAGTATAAACTGGACCATATCATTAAAGAACGATACCCGACATTCTTTGATGCCCTTGGCGATCTTGATGATCCACTATGTATGCTTTTCTTATTTGCTGCTATGCCTGCGACAGACAAAATTACCCAAAAGGTGACCGAAGATGCTGATCGACTATGCAACCAATGGATGGCTTATATCGCACGGGAGGGTCTTTTGAAGAAAGTTTTCGTCAGCATCAAAGGTGTCTATTATCAGGCTGTAGTAAGAGGCCAAGAGATCATGTGGTTAGTGCCGTTCAAATTTCCTCAGAATATCCCCTCTGATATTGACTTCCGTATCATGCTGACTTTCTTGGAGTTTTATACAACCTTACTTGCATTCGTACTGTACCGATTGTATACTGAGGCCGGATTGGTCTATCCTCCTCCTATTAACAAGGAAAAGATCATGGGAGTGGGTGGAATTTCTGCATACATCTTGCAGTCAAAAGAAGCTGATGGGGCCTCGTTATTACCGGTTGCTGAATCCAAATCAGCTTCTGGGTCAAATCCTACTAAGCCTGTTCAATTGTCAGCAGCTCTTGATGCGGATAAGCAGACTGCTGCAGAACCAGACAATGACGAAGAAGAAGAAGATGTCCAAGAGCAAGATGGTCTGGACGAATTCGAAGCTATTCCTGCGACAGAAGCTGCTGTAAGTGACATTCTTGCACAGCCAAAGGCCAATCAGTTGCAGTCCAATCAACTTTTCAGCAATTTCGTATTCTTCATTGGCCGTGAAGTTTCCCTAGATATCTTAGAGTTCCTAATTTTGGCCTTTGGTGGAAAGTTCGTCTCTGAAAGCTCTTTGGACGAATTAGAAGAAGACGCCAAAGACATCGACTTATCCGGGATAACTCATCAGATATCTGATCGCCCTGCACTCTCGTCAAGAGTACCTGGACGCACGTACATTCAGCCTCAATGGGTGTTCGATTCCATAAATAAGGGTCGGCTGTTACCGGTCTCTGAATATGCAATTGGTGAGCCTCTCCCGCCGCATTTGAGTCCATGGGGCGACTCTGCCGGTTACAATCCTGAAGCTGTCCTGGAGGAAGATGAGGATGGTGGAGAGGAAGTTTCTGAAGAGGAAGATGCTGCAGACGTCAGCGAGGACGAACCAGATGAAGAAGAAGAGGAGGAGTTGGACGACGAAGATCGAGAAAACCTGGAGATGCAGAAAGAGTTGGAGCAAGAAGTGGCCGGACGCAAATTCTCGGAGCAGCCAGCTAAAAAGGTTAAGAACTCCAAAAAGAGAACTCCAGATGACATCGCTGCGGAGGAAGATAAGCAGTTAAAGAAAATGATGATGTCCAATAAGCAGAAGAAGCTCTACAATAAAATGCAATATGGACTTGAGAAGAAGCGGGCAAGAGAGGAAGAGTTGCGAAAGAAGCGCAGAAAGATAGAAGCTACAAAAGCCAAGCTTTCAAAGAGCCATAAAGCGTGAAAAATGTCATGTTTTTAATCAAACACACGTGAAAACTGTCATATTTTTAATCAATGATATTGATTCTTGTTTTGATAAATAGAACCCCATTAGATACCCCAGTCCCTCCAACTCCCATGCCATCACTCTTTATACGTTGAATTGAAACTTTTGCGTTCGGGAACAACTAGCTCAAACAAAGGCGCCATTTCCGCCTGGAGTCGCTCAAGCTGAGAGGTGGCATCGGCGACTCCGTCGAGGTCAGTGGTATTCTGGACATTAACGTAAGCTTTGACAATCCACTTTTTGGACGGATCCAATAAGACGTATTCAAAAGAGCTTGACTCTCCAGTGTTCGACATTTCAGTATCTTGGGCTTGATCATTGCCAGATGCTGTCTGGTATATGCTCTTAGAAACAAGAAGACGGAATATCCTCACCACAACGTCTTTGAAAACAAACTCGTAGCCTTGGATCCAGTATTCACTATCAAACTTGTACTGAAGTTCGTCAATGAAAGTAAACGGATTGCCTTGTTTGATTGTAGCAGAGTATTGGTTCTGCGACAAGAAGTTCAAACTGCTGGCCTCCGGGTACTCGTTAATATTCAAAGACCAAGACAACTTTTCAAGACTGCTTTTGGAATCTTCATAAGGACTTAAATGCTCTTCAGTTAGTCCAGCCGACTTCAGATTGGTAACCATGGAAATACGGTACTGCTCGATACGGTTGGTTTCGCCGGCTTTCAGCTGCGGCCTATATGCATATTTAGGAATCCACAAGATACAATGCTCGAGCACATGAAGCGGACTCATGCCAGCTACAGCAGCCAGGCTCTGTAAAGTGAGCTTAAGGTTGTTGTTTGGCAGAACCCCATAGAGAGCGAGCTGCTGGTGCATTGGCAGGGTAGGTTGGATCAAAACTGAGATTTCACCAGCCTTAAAAAGTAGCCTGATGAGCACTCTCAACCCTGTCACGAAAACCGCAGAGTTCTGTGGTGTCTGGGGTGCCCTTGCTATCACGATCGTTCTTCCTCTGGTGTCAAATGGTTTATATATTGCCTGCAACGAGCAGGGGTGCCCTGCCAGCTGGTCTTCGTTGGAGCCATATGTGACTCAAACGCGCACCGCCAACTTCATCTCCTGGAACGCTACAGCTGTTTATCTTGCTTGGTTCTTTTCACTGGTGTTTCTGGATATTATTGTTCCGGGAAAAGTCGTTTACGGGTCAACTTTGCGGGATGGATCTAAGCTCAAGTACAGATTTAACGGGACTCTGGTTACGACCATTCTCGTATCCGTACTCTGTTCTCGCGCTTATTACACAAATGGAGAGCTTCCTGAGCTGGTCTATGTGTACGATCATTTTCTGGAATTGCTCAATGCATCAATGGCTTGGAGTTTTCTGGTGGCTACTTATGTCTATGTTGCCAGTTTTCGACGCGAGAAAGAGCCGATTTTGGCGTTGGGTGGAAATACTGGAAACATCATTTTCGACTGGTTCATTGGCCGTGAGCTGAATCCTCGAATCGGAAGCTTTGATATCAAGTTGTTCTGTGAAATGAGACCAGGCTTGTTACTGTGGCTAATCATCAACTTTTCAATGGCACATCACCAGTGGTTAAAGTCGGGATACATAAGTGATTCGATGCTGCTGGTAGTTCTCTTCCAGGGGTATTACGTTATAGAAGGTACTATCTACGAAACCGGTCTTATTAATATGATGGATATAACCACTGACGGTTTCGGGTTTATGCTCTCGTTTGGCGACTTGACCTTAGTCCCTTTCACATATACTTTACAAGCCAGGTACCTCGCCTCACACCCAGTCGAATTGGGCGTGCGGCAGACTCTGAACATCTGCATTTTGTTCTTGGCCGGATTGATGATATTCCGTCTCTCTAACAATGAGAAGGCCGCGTTCAAACGTGGAGACTCTTCGGCAATGGACTTAAAATACATTGAAGACGGCCATGGGCATAAATTGATCATTTCTGGATGGTGGGGAGCTGCTAGGCACATTAATTATTGTGGAGACTGGATCATTGCCTGGGCATATTGCTTGCCGACACAGTTCTACACGCCAATTCCCTACTACTTTGTAATATTTTTCGCTGTTCTCTTAATTCATAGAGAGAGAAGAGATGAAGCAAAGTGTGCAGAAAAGTACAAGGATCTCTGGAGTGAGTATAAAAAGAAGGTGCCATATCGCATTATTCCAGGGATATATTAATAGCCATATGTATATAGAAACAGGCATAAACGTTGATATCGCTGCAGATGATATCTCTTTCTTTCGAAAGAAACTAATTTCACTCTTTCTGTGGCAAAATTCGGTCCATACGCCAAGAAAGAGTTGTAAGCTCTTCAATCCTGCTTCTTCTCCTTCGCTATCGAGTCATCGCCTTCCAAAAACGCCGTAACAACGTAACTTATTAGAACTACATTGGCAACCAAAGCAGCAGCTCCACCGGAATAGATCGCATTGTCAGAAAAGAAGTACTGAACAGAGAAGAAAGTTACAAGTGGTCCAAAAATCATGGCAGCCGTAAAGAAAATTAGCTTATTGATGACATGTCTACAGTTAATATTCATTGAAACATTCGGCCGGCTAGGCACTAAAGCTTGTATCTGATATGGCTCACATACTTTGGAATCTCCGGTCTCGACGACATTGCTGATAAGGTTGTGGTACAAAGTTCCAATTGTTGTACAGAAGCTGGGAACGACTTCTGTCAACTTAACAACCTTCGAAACATGCTAAATGGTACGTACAACCAATATGCTGATATGTATGCATACTAAGTGAATCAGCCCAGTAATTCTCGCAGTTCCGATCAGGTCAGAACGCGCAGAAGGAGGAGAGCTCGTGACTCGGAAGATGTTCAAAGACGTGATATCCTCCAGCCAGTATCGGCTAGGCTCTCGTCGCGCAGAATAAACCGAACTTGGCAGCAGATGAGTGATACTGCTATTGCAGACGTTATGGACTTGTTATCAGAAAGCGTCGAGCTGGTTGCAGAGCATATTGCCGACGAATCGAGGCAGAAGGAGTTTGAGAAGATGATCCAAGCCATCGTGACAGGGTGAGTCAAATGCGCGAAAAAGGAGTTATTTGGTGTCTAACCGTGATCCAGTCTTTCTGAACGTATGAGAAATGTTCCGATACCACCACGAGGCCGTGAAGGATTGTTCAATTATGAAATGAATGAGCAATACAAGGTCAATCTGGAGACGGTGCTTCTGCCATTGATGGAGCAAATCAGTCAGCTGGAAGGTCAGATTGCAAAGGAAGAACAGTAAGCATTATATTGTGGGAATTTTGTTTTCATTTACAATGTTCTAACCGTTATACAGGGAAATTGATGTTGATCGAGAATACCTCGATAAGATCAGAGAAGACTTTGCCCAGGCTGAGCAGTTCAACCCGAATTCGTTCAAATCAGTAAGTATCACACTTATAGTATAGCATTTTGCCTTATTTTTTTTGCTAACTTGAAGGCCGACAAACTTGTTTCTACCGTGCAATCTGTAAGACGCGATGTTGCTGATGGTCCCGAAGATGTGGGGTACGAAGAGTCTCTAGAAACCGACAAAGTAAGTTTAACCCTGCCATTTGGAAATGATCTTTTTAACATTAGAAATATGATGATCCGCGACTGGAATCTGCTGTGAGTGCTATAAAAGAGTACGCTGGCCGGCTGCAAAAGCATACTTCCAAGGTTCCTTCACTCCTGGACAGTATAGACAGCGTAATGGACTTAATAGGACCGGAGTGGCCAGAGCCTGTTTCAGCAGACGAGTCAGTTGAGAATGAATGAAATCATATGATAGTAATGAAGGACTGGCCTTTAGATTTCAAGATGCCTTCAAAGGCTGGCCGTTCTGCTGTTGAGCCAGTCCGTTCGAGGCAAGTTGATTAAAACTTCAACAATTACTACTTGAACAATTTCATGACTATATAGAACTACCCAGCCATATATAAACTAATTACACAGCGTACCTGGTCCATTATTCCCAAACATAGTTACATAGTTGCCGCTCAGAGTTCATGTACCAGTTCCTTTTTAGGTTTGTGAAAAAAAACACAAAGCAACGCGAAATTTCAGATCACTTAGGATATTTGCCCTCTGACTTGTCCCATCTCACATATTGAGGCTTTGATTGCACCACATCTCAAGAACCTCAGAGTCATCCCAGAGGATCTAGTGCATTTGTTTCATATAGCATAATCTCGAACTGGGATATTGCATTGGCTGTATAGTCTGATTGGCGGATTGATTGGCTCGCTGGCAGCGTTTGTATACGGCAATAAGACCACTGACTGCTCTATTTGATAAACCTGCTTATCGACAGCGTAGTTGTTTTGATAAGCTAACTTTTTGGAGAATTAGGGGCAATTCAGTTTTTTCTGCCGCTATTTTACGTTGTGAAGCTTTGTTTCAGGACCATTGCGACCTCCGGTTCACAGCGCTAAAGCTCCCGCAGTCCGAAAGCTTCATTTAGCTTTGACTTTATTTATCGGTACGGCTTTCTAAGCATCGCATATTCGCTTTCCAAACTCTGATTCGTATCTGGATCGGGTCGGATAATCTTTGTTTCTTTTTGCGGCCATCATGTCGAAGTCAAGACAGTCTTCCATTCAGCGCAATTTCAATCGGCGTGAGCTAGGTACGACTCGTCGTCCTTCTGGCCCGGACCGTTCTCGCGAGAATTCAGTAGCCGCTGGAGATAACAATGATCGTGCGTCGCCTGACCATCAAGGTAAAGACGCAACCGGGTATGGCTCTTTTAATGACAAGCTGCTGTTTCTCCTGTCGAAATCGGTTGGAACCGTTGCTGTCGTAACTGTATCCTCTGGTGCCTATTATCGTGGAATTTTCACATCTGCACAACCTCGCGGTGATCTAGGGGTCGTTCTGAGCCAGGTACACAAGGTTTCCGGTGCTCCAGGAGAAGAGAAGGACAAAGACGAGTTCTATGATCAGCTCGTCATACCTGCAAAAGAGTGTATGGACATATATTTTGAAAACACTTCTCTTACTCCGGATATCCCTGCCGGATTCCGAACGGATTCTGATATTTCGAGTAAGGTTGGACAAAATTACGAAAGGGAGCTAGAAAAATGGAAACCCGAAAATGACGAAGATACTTTTGGGGCACTGGAAAACACCTCAAATTCAGCGAAGTGGGATCAGTTTGCGGTAAATGAGCAAAAATTCGGTCTGCAGTCGACGTACGATGAACATTACTATACGGTTGCTATTGATAAGAGCCACCCGGACTATTTGAAGCGAGAGAAGGAAGCCGAGAGATTAGCTGCAGAAATTAACAACTCGTCTCATGGTGGTAATGTTCATTTGGCCGAAGAACGAGGTATCTCGATCGATGACAGTGGGCTCGACGAAGAAGACAAGTATTCTGGGGTGGATAGGGGATCAAAAGCTCCAGCCGGACGAGCAAGTACGGATAGCAATGTGAAAACATATACTCCTCCTCAATTCAGAGCTCCAACTGGTACCAAGGGCTCATCTGCTGCACCTTATGATCCAGCAATCATATCTTCTTCCTTGGCCTCTCATGATGGTAGTCTACTGCCGAAATCGAAGACGACATCACAAAGTCCGGAAAGTCCATCCAAAGAGGACGCAAAAGGTGAGCTTCTTGGTAACTTCCGTCAATTTGTGTCGGTAGAAGTTGAACGGCTCAACCAGAAGAAGCGGCAGCTTCAAAGAAAGCACAAGTCTGAGAGATTGGACGACTTCAAGAAGTTTTCCGAAGATTATAAGATCAATGCGCCGGTGCCTCCGGATTTGATTCCTTTGATGAATAAAGGAAAGGAAAAGGGTGAGCGTGAGCGTGATCAAGCTAGCGAGACCGAATCGGATGCAACTAGATCGGCTACAGCCAGCCCTATCAAAAGCCCCGTCCCAATTAAAGCTGATACTGCAGGGACCCCCGAAACAAAACCAAAACCAAAATTCAACTTCAGCGCTGCTGGATTCAAACCCAATGCGGCAGCTCGATCGTTTACGCCAAGCTTTAGAAGCTCGCCTGGAAAGACTGCTGCTCCCCCGATAAGGTCACCATTGGCTGCCCAGGTGAATGTACCACTATCTCCTCCAAAGCCTGCTCCAAGTCCGGAGCAATTTTTTATCAACAAAAAGGTTAATGCAAAGAACTGGGATGGTAAGCACAATCCGTTCCTGGATGCAAAATCAAAACATACAGGAGAGGAACCGTTTGTTATTGAACGAGCTTATACAACTCCTCCGACGTGGTTTTCTACTACCGAAGCTACCAATAGTGAAGTATTTTCAGCGAAGCATCGTATGTTCAATGCAGGTCCAGTGGGTGGTGGATTCCCAGGCTCGCCACGAGCTATGGGTGCGATGTTGCAACCTGCTTTAGCATTTGATGAACGAGGAAATCCTATCATGGCAGCTTCTACGTCACCGTTGCCATCGCAGATGCTGCCTGCAGTTATGCCTGGTTACGGTATGTATAATCCTCAGTACATGGCACAGGCACCTCAGCCTTTTGGGCAGCAGAGACCGTTCGTGCCTTATGGGCCCCCAGTGGGAGGTGGAGGAGGTTCGCCAAGGAACCAGCAAAGAGCGGTTTCTGGTACTTCAAATGGCCAATATCCTGTTCAAGCTGTACCGCAGGCTGGAGGTGATACTAGCAGGTAAAGATCGGCATGCTCGTGAAGCATTTTGGTATGCAACTGTACTGGCTTAGAAATTTCGCCCATTTTCTAGTGTTATTTCGGCTAGAACTGGATATGGTACGTTGAGCTATGGGGAGGGTTATGGATCAAATCCAGGGCGCAATCGGCGTAACTATTTGGCTGATATTGTCCAAAGCACCTTATCCAACAAGAAACAGCTGCTCAGTTGTGCTTACAGACGTGCATCGGTAGACTGTGTATAAATTTCGTGTTTTTACGTATTGGCTGGAGTTCGCCACGAAGGTGGAAGTAAACGAGCTTTGAAGTAGTTCGGTCGATCCTCGGCAACAACCAATACGCTGCGACCTGTCGCACTAATACACAGCCAAATGTACGTATGAACAGTATCATATAATATTAAATCTCTGCAAACTGCAAACTGCTCCAAACTGCTAATTTTATAGCGGGTTTTTTTCCCGCATTTTTATAACTGTTTTCCCCTTACCGCTAAACGGTCATCCAAATGGAGAAAAGCCCCTCATGTTTCGGCTAGATTAAAGTGGGATCAGTAGTTTAGCCAACTTAAACAACCAACAATATGAGCATGGCAGCAGTGGAAAAGCCGGGCTCTTATCTTAGACTAGATGAGCCGGTGGAATATAAGCCAACGCATAATCGTAATAGCGGTGCCAATAAGACTCTTAAAATCCAGTTTCCAGGGTCAATTCGGCCCCTCATTACCCAGCACCCGGGTTCAGACTATGACGGCCTGATAAGCCTTGCGAGTGAACATCTGGCTGAAAGAGAAAAAGCTCCGAACTGGGTGCCTAGTGAGGTTATGATAGTAGAAAAAGAGCGGTCGAAATCTTATGCTATATCCAGAGATCTGTGGGGATCTACAAACGATATCAGTAGTATCAAGGTGAGTCTTGAGCGCAAATACTTTACTGCCGAAGAACAAAAACGTCTTGTTTTTCTTATTACTGCACTAGGACTTTATTTATTAGGAGTAGTGTCGACCATCGTTTTAATCATTAGTGGTGTTCTTGACAAACCGTTGAGTAATGTTCTCAGAGTGCTATTTCTAGCTCTCGCTCCGTTTGTTATAATGGGGCTTTCTCATGCAATTGTTCTGGGTCGACAAAGTAGTAAAGCATAGATAGAGTGGTTTTAAACGTATGGGTATCCGGTATTTTACATGATTTATAATGGATTTGTGTGCGATTAGTTCCGATAAAACGCAAGGGATTGGCGTGCAGTTGTAAATCTACTGGTCAGATGTCGATATTTAAAAACAAAGCACTAGTTTTATCTTCGTACTCCGAAGTTCTAGTTGAATTTGGCAGATTGTTCAATTCGTGCTCTCCTCGTATAAATCTGCCATGGCTCGGCCGGCTGCTCGTCCGGAAAATATACATCCTCCTAAAAACGTTCCTTCCAGAGCATTATATCCGTGCATTCCACCACCACCAAATCCAGATACCTCACCGGCTGCGTAGAGTCCCTTGAGCGGCGTCCCGTCCGGTCGGAGCACATTTGCAGTCAAATCGGTTTCCAGACCACCTAAAGTCTTACGAGTAAGCAGACTCAACCGAATGGCGATAAGAGGACCATGTGCGGGATCAAGCAACTTGTGCGGTGTTGCAACGCGGCTCCATCGCTCGGGCCAGAACTTGCGAGCATTGTCAATGAGCATTAACTGAGCATCCTTCGTGTATGTGTCAGGTTGCAGATCACGTAGATAAACCTCGCGTTTTACCCTCTCCCTATCAAGAGGCGGTCCCCCATTTTTACGGCCCAAAGTGTCCATTTTGTCGATGAGAGTTTCCAGTGCGTCCTGAGGATTGCTGGTCTTGTGCTCTGAAACAACGAAATCTACACCCTTTTCCACAAAGGCCTGAACAGCGTCAGTACCCTTGGAACTGAAAAGCCTCTGTCTTATAACCTGTAGAATAGATTTGCCAGTGATATCGAGATTCTGTTCTGACCCCGATAGAGCCAGCTCCCTGGCAGCAATGGACTGCGTCAGTACAAACCATGAATAATCATATCCAGTCGAACATATGTGTTTCAACGTAGCCAGTGTATCACATCCGGGGGCCAGACGCGCGGGGAAACGAGTTCCTGTTGCATCAAGCCATAGTGATGACGGGCCTGGGATAATTCGTATTCCATGACCAGGCCAGATACTATTCCAATTCTGCAACCCTTCAGTGTAATGCCACATTCGATCGGGATTGACTATATTAGCACCGGCCGATTGCGAAATCTCAACCATACGCCCGTCTACGTATGAAGGGACACCAAGAACAAAGGATTTGGGGATCTTCGGGCCGAGTCGATCAACTGGCCAGAACTTCTTAACCAGTGTGACATTGCCGCCAATTCCGCCCGAGGAAACGAGAATCGCCGAGCCCTTTAATTCAAATTCTTCCAATTCTACACGCGAAGTAGCTACGCCTCGTTCTGTGTCGGTCGGTTCAAGGACGTGGCCCCGCACTCCAGATGCTACCCCATGTTCGTCCACAATTATATTGTCCACACGGTGTCTAAAGCGAAATTCAACTAAGCCTTTTGCAGCCGCCTTTCTCACAGGTACCTCAAACGCAGAAACAACTGCAGGGCCGGTGCCCCACGTGAGGTGGAACCTGGGAACCGAGTTGCCGTGACCTCCGGCTTCACCGCTTCCTCGTTCAGCCCAGCCAACAGTGGTGAATTTTACACCAAGACCTTTGATGTAAGTCTCAAATTCCTCAGACGCAAACTTTACAAAAGCTTCGGCCCAGCGACGAGGCCATGTATCTTCTTTTTCTCGATCAAATCCGGCCGAATTCAGCCAATCCTGTAAAGCCAATTCGTACGAATCTTTGACGCCATATCGGCGCTGGTTAGCTGAATTGACAACAAAGAGCCCTCCGAGAGACCAAAACGCCTGTCCGCCAAGGTTGGCTTCATTCTCCTGATCGACAATTACAACAGGAACGTTACGGTTTGTTAGTTCGAAAGCTGCAACGAGTCCTGCTAGCCCTCCCCCGACAATAATCACTGGATCCTTCGCCATTATCGATAATGCACAGTTGATAGAATGAGCTAGATATAGCAATGGTTGTGTTCTCTTCCGGAAGGCTAAGATGAATACCACGGTCAGCCAAGGCGCGGGGTGATGTTGCCAGTTGCAAGGAGAACGGCTGAGCGTCGATCTATGACTGTAGATGATTTTGCCCTAGTGGAATCCGGCATGAAGCAAAACTTTCTTGATATATCGGGGGACTATTTAGCTTATTCATAGTTGTGAAAGTAATAGCTAATGGGAAATGAAATTACAGTTGAACCGTTAACGATGCGTCGATGCAACGGTTGCGTACACCGATGGAACCATCGGACAAATTAACTACATCTAAAGCAATTTGATTATAAAAAAAAGTCTCATTTCTATATTACTGCCATTTATGGGCAATTGGTTAGAAATCAGGTTCTTTTATGAATATTTTTGAACTGTTTTGTTTTTGCATGTCTGTAAAATAGTCTACATATGTATACATTCGCTAGTAATATGGCCAACGGTAGAATCCAGAAAAAAATTCTTTTCACTTAAAATACGGTCATATTTCGCCAGATGCCTTCAATAGCACTGTAAAAGATTATTTTTCTACGCCGAAGGCATTCCGAGAGGTTGCACTGAAATATCGCTCCGCTTATCAATTGTAAATCGCTAATTAGTCGGCTTATTCCTAACTTTAGCCGTGCGTCTATGAGCTGATACATGTAGTAAGTTTTAAAAACTCCTCGGTAGACCAACCGAGCAGAAGAAAATAAACAGTCATAAATTAAATCATCAATGACGAGAGAACTCATATCCTATAATCAATTTCATCTCTTTCGGAATACTCAATCCATCACTTGACATGTTGCTGCTCATCGTCATGGTCAAGTCTCGGCCCCACTTTTTTAAGATGGGGCCGGCTTGCTTTCCCCTCACTTTCCAACCTCGCCTTCCAACTCACCTTTGTAGTTTACCATTCAACCATTAAGACCGTGAAAATAAGATGGTATCTCAAGCCGGCCTATCAGAGAAATTAGCAGGATCCACTGGATCCGACGGGGCTGTCAAGTTGCTTAAAGTAGACTTCACTCATGGTATTAAATCCACAGCCATTCGGCATCCTGGCCCTAATTATAACCACCTGGTCAATACGCTGAAAGATTATATAATTTCAGACAAGAGGTTCTCACACTGTGTCCCGCACAATATCACTATAGAGAAGGATGGCGAAGTTATTCCTGTTTCTAAGGAAGACTGGCCACATTTGGCTTCCAGCGTTACCCATATTAGAAGTGATGTCCGTCACGGATTCTTCGCTCAACCACCACACAATTACCCGGTGCTCATGATCGGACGCATGATAGCTTATATTATCGCCTTTGTGGTTTTGGGACGCCTGGCTTACTCTAGTTACCAAGTTGAAGATTTCAGAACTCTTGCTGGCTATGGAGCCGTTACTTTTGCACTCCTAGCTATGTTTGTTACAGCAGCTTGGGAGACAGGCTTGAACTTTTCTGACACTCGTGCTCAGTTGGTGAAATGAGCATTGAATTTTCGGGCAGTTTCTTTTATCTATATATATATAGTTCAGTAGTAAGGTTGGTGACTTGGCTTATTGCAGTAAACATAGCAGCTTAGATGCAGTTCATGATTCAAAACTAAAGATGAAATGCATACGATCATTGCCAAGAAAGTAGTTTCATTTCCCTAAGAGTTGTATAGTGGACCTAAATCTCAAGCGGGTCGGTGCTACTCATTTGTGATCTTGCAAAGTTCGTCCCGATCGTCCAACTTAACTGTAACACCAAGTATGATTGCAAAATGAGCTGGATCAAAGGCCCCAGGTGCGGCACTGATAACTGCAAGACCAGATATTGGAGAATAGTAGATGGCCAGACTGTATGCAGAAACGGTCACGTGAAGGAAGGCGATATCGAGATCGGAGAAGATGAAGACGAGTTTTTCGCAGCAACGGGTTCTCAGATCCGTACTTTGACTGTTCCAAGCCAAACGCCTGCTTCTCAACTTGCCTCCAATGAATCCCCTGTTCTCTATGGTAAAGAAAGTCTGGCCCTACTTATGCAAAGCCTGCAGTACCTGCTACGAAAACAGGTACAATGGTTGATGGATTCTCAAAAGCTACCTCAACAGTTCGAAAGTGTTGCCAAGTCGTTATGGACAATGGTGGCCAACGAATCTAGAGTTTTCGAACTGGCATCAAATTTCGAAGGTATTTCCTTGTCTGAGGTAGAAGATAATGCCATGTTGGACGATGACACAGAATTGGATAATATACAAACGCGTCGTCACAAAGTTTTACTGGATAAAGTAAGATTCATAAATACCATTGGAATATGCTACTTATCTGCTGTTTTATTGCGCATCCCTTTATATTTATATGACTTGAACATGTGGATCTATAGGTATCAGTTTCCTTACATGAAAGGCTATCAACTTTTACCCATGGATATGAGAAAAAGAATGTCTGGAATCAACACAGTATTGCTGAGTCCGCGGATACCTCCAACCATAGGTCAACTGCATGAAGCAGTTTATGAGTTGGCCAGAATGATGCATTCCACATACGGTCTAGCCTTTCCCGTTCTCAATTGGAAACCTCTATTGTTCAAAATCGTGCATGATTTATTTATGCCACCGGAGATATATATGGCAAGCGAAATCCTTCTCACTAGATTGGGATGCTCGCTTGAAGTACCGCGCCACAGACCATACCAGAGGAGAGATCTTCCGGAGGTCGCTATCATGTCCGTGGTCATTATTTGCATCAAGATATGCTATGGACTGGACACTAAAACAAGAGTTCCAAAAACGAACAAAGAGCGGACTGTCGCGGCTTACAGGTACGACTGGGATCTTTACGATGATATGTTGCGAAAAATTTGGCTTGAAGACGAAAGTTTCTCGGAAGCAGATGAGAGAGAGTCTGTGTTCTGGGACGACACAAAAATTAACCGATATTTAAGTTGGTGCGAAGCAAATATGGTAGAAGATGATAATGGTGCTACCGTTTCGCGAAAAAGAATGCTGGCAATGTTCCCGCTAGGCATATACAATAACAACGGAGAGATTACCGGAAGGCATGTAGACTATAATGAGCTGGAACCGGTATCAGACACTGTGGATGAGATCCTACATGTGCTTCAAGCTGATTCTGTACCAGTCGACCAAATTGAGCCGGATATTGAAGCGGATGAGCCAGGCTATAAATATCATTCGTTTCGAAGTCGATCAGAGGTGCCTGCTGTCCTTGACACCCTCTTTAAGACCGGGGCCAAACTAGCCGCGTGCAAAGTCAATACTTTACGACTCGTTGTTAATACTTTAGAGATAAGATGCCGAAGAATATTTATTGGCGTTAATGGAGGAATTGGACAGTACAAAAACGCCGAGCTGCTGAATCGACGTCGACGAGAATTAGCGCGCGAGCGAAGCCAAAGCCCATTTGAACGAGAACTTCTGGAGTGAGCGGTTCGTGCTGTAAGGTGTAAGAGCAAGTTGTAGTGTATACGCAGAAGTTTATAAACGACAACATTAATAATATTATATCTAAGCATAAGATTCTATACACTCATTTTCATAGCAATCTTACTCTGGGGTTTGTAATTTTCCACAATAAAGTCCTCGTACTTGAAATCGTCTATATCGGTGATATTACGTGCAAATTTAAGCGTCGGAAACTGTCCAGGAACACGATCCATTTGCTGCTTGAGAGCATCAACGTGATCGGCATATACATGAGCATCACCCATAGTATGAATAAAATCACCAGGTTGTATACCACAGACCTGGGCAAGCATGCTAGTGAGAAGAGCATACGATGCAATATTAAAGGGAACTCCAAGACCCATATCACACGATCTCTGATACAGCTGGCAAGACAACTCCTTGTTGCCGTTTTTAAAGCTGACATAAAATTGCGCAAATACGTGACACGGTGGAAGGGCCATCTTTTGCATATCAGCCGGGTTCCAAGCCGATAGAATGATTCGACGATCATATGGGTTTGTTTTGATCTGCTTAATGATTTCAGCCAGCTGATCCACACCTTGGCCCGTGTAATCTGAATCACACGTATCGTACTTGGCTCCAAAATGCCTCCACTGGAAACCGTACACAGGCCCCAAATCACCTTCGCGTCGATGGGTCAGTCCGCGATCGTCGAGGAACTGTCTCGAACCATTGCCATCCCAAATACGCACGCCCTTTTCGGACAACTTGTTGGAATCTGTGCATCCCTGAATGAACCACAAGAGTTCCTCAAGTACACCTTTGAAATAAACGCGTTTCGTGGTGAGCAGCGGCAGCTGTCCGTCACGCAGGCTAAACCGCAACTGAGGCGGAGCGAATATGCTATAAGTACCGGTTCCAGTGCGGTCTTTCCTCAACTCACCGTGTTCTATGATTTCCTTGCAAAGGTCCAAATAGCTTTGTTCTTCCTTATTTACTTGTTCAGGCACGGTCATTGTTTTGCAATAAATTGAATGGGATCAAAATCTCGCGTGGCTGCAAAATAACAAAACGACCATCTGGAGCCGTTTTGCCTAAATTATTTTCGTCGAAGTAGGACCACAACGCAACGTATGCTTGGTAGCGCCGGCCCATTTAGATATTTGAAGCATGCTAAAATGCTCGACATAGTTTCTTACTTGGAAAATGTTTAGCGGGGTAACTACCCCGCAAAAAATGTTGCTTCCCCCCACGTCTTCATCACTTCAAGTTGCAACCGCCATATTGGGTGAGTTTTTGATCGCCTGATGATGCGGCTAATTTACTCTCGTGCATATTACCGGGAAAATTGCCCGCGCTTGTCGGAAAGGAGCCTCCGATGTCTACCCCGCATCTCCAGATTTGTGTGTTCTGGCCGTGCCTAATGTTGCAAAGATTGTTGACACAATCATATGCCATAGTATATAAGAAAGATGGGGGACCGGTCTAGGAGGTGCTAACTGCTCAAATGTTGGCTCAATTGACCCAGGCTATAATACTTCTTTTCTCAAGTGCTTTTGCTATTGGCTGGTACAATTATGGTACTCCAGGCAACCAGACCGGTTCCGTGTATCCGTGCTTAGCCAATTGTACCTCCTCGTACGACGAATGCAACCAGGTTTGTGGTTACAGTAATGTTAGCACCACTATTATCTATAACGTCCAGGAAAAATATCAACGGTTTAAAGGATTTGGAACATCTTTAGCTTGGTTTGCCTACGTACAGGGAAATTCCTCTAATCCTTATCGAGACCAACTAGCTGATCTTATGTTTAGTCCTATTTCTGGACTCGGACTAAATGCTGGTAGATTCCTCATAGAGGGTGGTGAGAATCCCGAGCTGGATTTCATTCAATTCCGAGACCAAATCCCCAGCTACGAGCCCTTACCGGGAAAATGGGATTGGAATGCTGATCCTTCTCAATTGTGGTTTGCTCAGGCAGCAGCTCTCAGAGGTGCTCAATATTTCGAGGGGTTTACTAATTCACCACCGTATTGGATGACGATATCCAATTCCTCCACGGGAAATAAAAACGGTAATAAGGATAACCTTAATGCGTCTTATTATGATGATTTCATCCAGTATATGGTTGAGGCGGCCGATCATCTGACGCGCAACTGGGGGATAGATTTGTACTCCCTGGAGCTCTTTAATGAACCCGCCTCTAGCTGGTGGACCTATGGTGGTGGACAAGAAGGGTGCCATGTCTCTCTGGAGCAGCAGGAAGCTCTTCTTCCTAAGCTATCTTCTGCTTTGAAAGAAAAAGGATTGAGCCAAGTGCGTATTGCTGCCTCGGATGACAACTCGATTGACGAAGCTGTATCAACAGTGGAGGGCCTCGCATCAGCTGGTATTTTGGATGATGTTGCTAAGATCAACACACATACCTACGGAGGCTCAGAAAGAGCGCAATTGCTGAATTTGTCTAAGCAATATCAGAAGGAGTTGTGGGCATCTGAATATGGAGATTCAGATACCACTGGTCTCGAGACGGCATCAAGAATTATAGTTGATATTCAGCAGTTGAAACCATCAGTATGGTGTTACTGGCAAATAACTGATACTACAGGATCTGGGTGGGGTCCGGTTGAGGCTGAATTGAACACTCCTGGAGCTTTTGCTTTCAACCTGACCTCCAAGTACTATGTATTCAGACAATTCACCAGCTACCTACGGCCCGGAGTCACATTCATTGACTCGGGAAATAACCAGACATTAACGGCAGTCGATAACTTTGGAGGCATTTCTGTTGTATCCATCAATTTCGGCGATAACGTCATTCCTTTGAATGGCCGACATGTAGTAAGCGCTCATATTACAGTACCGTGGGCTAATGTATATTACAAGGATGTCACTGCGGAATATCTATTTGCGCGGGACAATCTGAAGTTCACTTTGCCTGTAGGCGGAGTAATTTCTTTTAATCTTCAGTACTGAGTGCGGCTGAGGGGCAAGATGAGATGTGCCCGCAAAGTGCTTTGCATGCCAGATATACCAAGTGCAGAAGTGAATGACACTAAATAGGTCTTTCAATGAACATTTTATTCAATTTATGTACTTACCTTTTATTTTCCAAACGGCACCGCAATTCTGGTTCCTGGTGTGCACCGGCCGTGGGCGGATATAACCGCCCGCGGCATCCCTTCCAATTATATAAGCAACCTTCTTTGTTTCTCAACAACTCTATCCGAGCCAATCTTTTAACTTTCTAATGTCAACTTCTCTACGGCCTGACGAGGAACAGCAGCTGCCGGCCGATTCGGCCGATGAAACAACAGCGTTGTTGCCTTCTGGCCCGAAAGCAGAGAAGCGACTTACCTTTTGGCAGACGCTGAAGCACACTGCTCTGGGCCGGGCCATGCTGGCTGTCATGAGCATATTTCTAGTTCTAGTTCTCTTCACCGGTATAATGGGTCCACATGATTTGAAGGACCAGATTTCTACAGTTCCTGAGGTTTCTTTGACTTCTTTTGGCGTCGACAGGCTTACAGACGATGGTCTAAATATCGTGGTTGGCGGAATGGTAACCGCCAACTATTCGAATATCAACGGCACTTTACGGAGGGGAATTGCCCGGAAAATCGGCGGTTGGCTGAAAACAGTAGATGTGGAGAATGCCACTTTAGATATCTTTTTTGAAGATGAGAATTGGAGTGATGGTCCTCCCGATGATAGTTCGACAAATAGCTCTAGAACGGTTCGAGCTACTATCCCCCCCATGGCTGTCGACATTCGACAAGGCCAGAATACTACGTTCGAGATTATCACTACATTGAGTGACTTCGGATCGGCCGATGTGATTGAGCAAATAGTCAACAGGCTGATTCATGGCGAACAGGTCCGGTTCATTGGCGCGAGCAACATAACCGTGGTTAAATACGGCATACGGATAGGCCCCATTCCTCTCTATATCGAGGCCGCTATAAATGAAGAAGAAGATGAAGACGGTGACGACGATGATGACGAGGCTGGCGGTGGTATGCTGTACAATATCAGTGATATCAATGTGCGGACTTCTCCGAGGAAAACGCTAGCCATGGATCTGTCAGTGGCAATAGAGAATACCTATGGAATTTGGGGAGTTCTACCTCCCATTTCTTGGCTTATCAGAATCGATGGCTGCAACAAAGAGAAAGTTTCACTAGCTCAAGGGCAGACGAGCCTCATAGACGCCAAAGCTGACGAACCTATAAATGTGGGGATGAATGTTGAAATTGACGAACTATCTTCCGAGCTGCTCTCCCCATGTACGAGTGATAGTAAGGGTCCATTCAACAAGTTTATCGAGAACTATCTCAATGGATTCTCAAACCTGATACAGATTGGTGGTAGCAGCAATAAGGATTCAAAAATGCCAATGTGGTTTTCCAATTTAATGGATGCACTGGAGATACAGTTAAGCTTTTCAAGTTCTGGGAGTCAGAGTGATATTATTCAAAATGTACGTTTTGAACAGTTTCAGCTGAAAACACCCTGGAGAAGCAATCCTTTTTTTGGTCCACCGAACGAGCCACCCAGAGTTAGTGCCATTGTCAGTGCGGAGGCAAAACCTCCTTCGAACATCCATATCGACCAAGAGATGCTAATGGGTGTGACAAATGCCAAGGGTGACTGTCAGGTATTTTCTGAAGGACGTCCTTTTGCTGAGATCAATCTGAAGGAATGGATACCGTGTTCTACCGTGCACAATCCCAATGATCCCACTGGTTTTATAGTTCAGTTTGTTCTGGATGATATTCCTCTGAATATTACTGATAACTCTGTTTTCACAGAGGTGATGAGAACTGTCCTGGTCAGCGGTGAAGCTCCAGCTCGATTTGAAGCTAAAGTTGATGCAGAAATCCAGTCACCTGTAGGAGCGTTTATTTTACGAGATATTCCTGCTCAGGGGGATACTATTTTGAAACCGACTGGAAGTTGAGTACTACTTTTTGCCACTTTCTCGTCTATTTATTTAATTTTTATTTGCTTCAGGAATAACAACGGAAGAATAATATATTACATAGTGCTGAATATCAATAGTTGCTTTCAGTTGGCTAAGCGCTGCTAACTTTTCCTTTCTCCGGAATGAATATTCTGAAATCTTCGCCAGGGACTCTGTTGCCGAGAACGAAATATGGCAAGAACTGGGCTTTCCCACCGTCTTGAAGCTTCAGGTCCAGAGCAACCACTGTGGCTGAATCGATGGTAACAATTTCTTCCTCAAAATGCGCATGTTCATTAATGGTGACTTCGCTCAAGGGTGCAGAACTGCTGGATGATTCCAATCCGTATACAAAAGGGCCGCGCTCAACCACCAGAGTACCCCTTGTGGACTTGACCAAATGATCTGGGCGCAGAACCTTGGGCTTTATTTGGTAAGTTAGCGTGACTTTTTCAGAAGCCCATTGTTTTGCTGGAAACCACATGTACCCGTCCTTGATTGTTCCATCCTCGGATGAGCATGAGAACTCCAAACCCCTTTCGTGAAGAAAGGGAAGATAGATAGCTACCTCCTTTTTTGTTTTGGTAGTGATATCCAATTCCAGGTGTCCCTCAAAAGGATACTTGGACCGAATAGTTGCAGTTACGTCTTTGGAAGCATAATTGGCGCCTATCCACAGGTGGACTGCGAACAAATCATCTGTTTCTGCAAAAGCATAGAAGTCCAGGCTGTTTAAAACACGGGCCAAATTTGGTGGGCAGCAGCTGCACTCAAACCAGGTGCTCCTTTCGTGATTACAGCCCACAACTGGCTGGTCATAGTAGAAGCTGGTGCCATCAATAGAAACACCACCAATACAGTCGTTATAAAGAGCTCGCTCCATTACCTTGGGGATCTCGGGGTCGATCTTACGTCTGAGGATCTGCCTTCCCCAGAATAAAATTCCCAAAGAAGCACAGGTCTCGGCATAGCACTCGAGCGGTAGCTCGTATGGTTTGCCAAATCCCTCCCAGGAGCCTTCAGATCCTATGCCACCGTGAACGTACAACTGTGTGTCGACCATATTTCGCCAAAGACGGTCGACTGCCTCGTTTAGAGCGGGATCCTTGTTAAAATTGGCCAATCCCTGGACTCCTGCTAGCAGATATACTACTCGAACACTATGGCCGGTGACAATTTGGGCCTCTCTGATCGGCACATCTGCCTGCATATACCAGTAGCAAGGAGGATCTGGCCAATAGTGCTCCTGTTTAACAGGGTCATATCCTACGTATTTCATAGGGTCAAGTCCAAGCTTCTTCGCTTCATCGTTGTAAAACTTTGTGCCGTGCTGCCCTCGCTCGTTAACAAAGTACTCGAGTAAATCCAAGTAACGCTTTTCAAATCTGATCTCCAACAGACGTGCTAGAGCCAATTCGACCTCAGGATGACCTGGATACCCGTGAAGTTGATACTTTCCCGGGCCAAATACGAAACAGGCATAGTCCACATAGCGGCACATGATATTCAGGAACTTGTCGGAACCCGTAAGTAACTTGTGAGCTACTGCAGACTCCAAAAGATGGCCAAGGCAGTAAAGCTCATGGGTCAAGGCAACTTTTTTCCATCTCATCTGAGGCTCAACTACAGTGAAATGGATGTTGATATAGCCATCAGGTTGCTGAGCTTTGCCAATCATATCGATTGCGTCTTCCAGCCAACCCCAAAAGGTTTCAGAAAGCTCCGATTTTTCCATATCTCGGAGTGCATAGCATACACTTTCGACGACTTTGGCAATGTCGCTATCCCAGAAAATATGCGGTTCATTGGGGTCGCCTTTCTTCCAAGTCAACCTCATAGCATCCCATCTTCCCGTCTCCTTCATCTGGCTATACATAGCCGGTAGAGTGCTGGTTCGAGTAACCGCAATCCGCTTACTCCAGAAATCGCTTTCAATAATAGGAGACATGCGTAATGTTAAGTTTGGAAGTTTCGGAATTATATGCTTATATAGGGGCCAACTGTTGGCTCAGATGTAGCACAACGATCTGCTTCACAGATAAGCAAGATCAGCTTGAAAGACGAACAGCAAACAAGATTTAGCGATATCCAGAGTCACGTTATTTGTGGAACTACCTTGTAACGGATTCTTTAAGTATCATATGGCGTTGTTTCGCACATGTACAAATCTGCAGCGGTTTTGCCTGGCAATCTTGCCGTCGAAATGTCGCTTGACTTGATCAAAACGTGGTATTGATAAGGCTGGCTATATTGGAAAAATAGAAGACAAAATAGGAAATAAATTGTTAAGAGGAACGATATGAATATAGGAGTGCCTGGTTTAAAATATAAGGATATACTATCAAATAATTCTGATTAACTTTGAGGACAATATATGCTTGACATCTGGATTAAAGTTTAGGCACGATTCTAAACTATGATATAACTCAACAGCGGGGAGTGATAAAAAACCAGGCATAAATTCAAAACAAGTAATTACCAACCTACTGGCATTGTGATAATAGTCAAATTATCGTCATACGTATACTTCAAGAAGATTCCAAATTCCTAACTCTACATTTATCCCCTGAATTTAGCCTGGAGGTAAATTGCTTGCATCTGCCTCGGCAACATCTTCAGCTTCCTTTTCTAAATTGTCAGGAGTCCCATTATCCAAAGGAGTTCTCACGAGTGCAGTCATACCAGATCGAGCAAGCTCTAATATTCCGAATGGTTGGAGCAGATGAATCATGGCCGTTACTCGTTCTGGCTTGGCACACAATTCCACTATGCAATTTCGATCAGAAATATCGCACACATTACCGCCAAACTGTTTCACTAAGCTCGTGATCGCATCCAAATGTTCATGCTTATGTCGCAAAGCTTCAGAAGACGCGATATTTTTAGGATGATAGTCTTTGACCGTAAACTCATCAGGAGCGGCTGCAGAATTCCCTTTATCACCGGCAGCAACCTTATGAGCATGGGCATGATGTGTCAAAAGCTCCTCAAAATATTCAGGCCCAAGAAGCGATACTTTTGCAAGGAGCAGTTCTCGTCTGACCAGTGGAGCATGTGTATAGTCCAAAACCGCCCATACAGGAACCAAATCCTCTATTTGACGTCGAGCCTGCTCAATGACGCCATCTGCACCTTCGAGAACGATCGTCATTCGTGACAGATCTTTGACTTCGGTGTTGCAAACCACTAGAGAATCAATGTTGAATCCTCTAGCAGCTAAAGTTCCAGAAACTCGATGCAAAACACCCGGTTCGTTCTGCACCAAGCAATTCAGTACATGGCTCTTCGCTTTTGATGGCTTGACTACAGGAGTTTCATATAATATCGAGGAAATTGCAGCGTTGGTGGACCAGTTTGGCGTATCGATAGTTGGAAGCGGAGGCTGCTTGGTTGCTCGATGTAGCACCTTGTATGCAATAGCAGACGTTGAAGAGTGGGCTCTGGGGATCCTTAAATGCTTTGACACACTGCCGATTAATCCGGCCTTACGTGCCGATAATATAGAGGACATGCCGAGCTGATGTTGGTAGGTGAAGAAAAGATTGGCGGTGACTGATTTTAATGTGGAGCATGGGCAAAGAAGTAGGGTAAGGATAGACTTAAGGGGTTCGTTCTGCGCCAGCATGAGCCGGTGGCCCTGTTTTTTTTAGGAAATTTTTTAGAGAGACAAATATGAAAAGCATTATTTTCTAAATCAGCAGTAAATTACATTGTCGGTAGTTTAGGCGTGGTGTTGAGGTACTTTACGCGAGCGGAGGATTGGAAAACTTGCACGTGACTGAAAAATTCTTCGGCAAACAATATAGAAATACAGTACCTGCGTCTGATCCGAAGCTTATTGACATTATATATAGCAGTGGAGGCTGCCATTATATATGATATCACGACAGAAAAGCCCTTCGATTTGGATCTAGGTGGTCGAGTTGATATATGAGTCACTCTGCCATCCCCACCTCGAGTCGAATACGTCTAGGTACCTTCATAGCCTATGGAACAAAAGCCTATATACTACAAATCAAACAGGATATGGAATCCCTCCTAAAGCTTTAGCCATCTTCTGTTGTGAATTCATAACAGTCAGTACAGTACAAGTTATATATCTCATACTTTATATCGGTTACACCACTGGCCCAGTTTATCCGATCCACTGATCTGGCTCAAGACCAGGCAATTTATTAAGTACAGCTTAAATAATGCGCGAAAATCCACGAAAAGCTTCTGCACGTTAACAGTTATACCATTGATGTCGTTTGTCACTAAGGCACCACCAAATTTTTCAAACCCCCATCTCACCAATGCTCTATTTAATAGGCCTGGGCTTGTCGCATGAAACAGACATCACTGTTAGAGGACTGGAGATTGTTAAAAAATGCAAGCGAGTCTATCTAGAAGGATATACCAGCATTTTGATGGCTGCTAACAAGGAGTCGTTGGAGAATTTCTATGGACGGGAAGTCATTCTGGCAGATCGAGAAATGGTCGAACTGCAATCGGACGACATTTTAGACGGTGCCCAGAATGATGATATCGCATTTCTGGTTGTCGGTGATCCTTTCGGTGCTACTACTCATACAGATCTGGTGATACGTGCCCGTGAGCTTGGAATCAAATACTCCACGGTCCACAATGCATCGGTCATGAATGCAGTAGGAGCATGCGGCCTGCAGTTGTACAACTTTGGGCAAACTGTTTCAATAGTATTTTTCACCGACAATTGGCGTCCAGACAGCTTTTATAATAAGATTCTCGAGAATCGCAAGCTGGGACTGCATACGTTATTGCTGCTGGATATAAAAGTCAAAGAGCAGTCATTAGAAAATATGGCCCGAGGACGATTAATATACGAGCCACCTCGATATATGTCAATCAATTGCTGTGCCGAGCAGCTTCTAGAAGTGGAGGAAAAAAGAAAAGAGAGATGCTATGGCCCGGACACACCATGTGTAGCTGTGTCCAGACTTGGTGCACCAACACAAGCTATTAAAGCAGGCACTCTTGCCGAAATGGTTGATTATGAATGTGGTGACCCTTTACATTCGCTAGTGATCCTTGGAAGTAAAGTCCATGAACTAGAAACTGAGTTTTTGCTGGAGTTCTGTGATGACCAAGACAAGTTCAAGAACATGGTGAAGAGCGACATTGAAAATTTCAAGTTTACCTGACGAGTATGAGTCGCTTTCTTCATAAAATATTAGTGATTCTGAAATGACTCTACAGCTGCCTTCTTAAAATGCTTCTGTGAGCTGTCTGGCCCGATGCCTCAAATCTTCAGAATCCTTGCAATAGTCGCAAGCTCTATTGCACCAGTCTGTATTAGGAACAGCAGGGGTCTTCTCCCCAAAGCACTTTGCTAAATATAAATGCCGGCACTGGTCAGTTGACTCGCAGTATTCTATGAGCTTTGAGAAGCCAGCTTTGATAGGCTCAGATTCTTCATTAACAGGGCCGCCGTCACCCGCATGTAGTCTTGCAAGCCTTATACAGTCTTCTCGAGAATAATATAAAATACATCTGGCGGCTTTGTTATCTCTACCGGCCCTCCCACAAGCTTGATAGTACGACTGTATGTCGTTTGGCATATCGTAATGAATTACAAATCTGCAGTCAGCCTTGTCGATGCCCATGCCAAATGCAATTGTTGCTACTATGACCTGGTAGTCTTCATGATTGTCCGCCCATCCCTTTAAAACTCTGGACTTCTTTGAGTTTCCGATTTCGCTATGGAAAGGGTGTGCCCTTATTCCTGATTTGCGAAGACTATCAGCAATAAACTCCGTTGCATGTTTTCTTCTACAATATATTATACCGGAACCGCTCGACTGGGAGCTATTTCTTGCTCTGCGATCTCGATAATCTTCCAAAAATTTAACAATGTCATTTAGGATATGCGACTGCTCGAGAAATCGTACCTCATAATGCAAATTCGACCGATTGACGGACATGGCGAAGGTCTTCAGTCGCGGGCCCGTGAGTCCAAGGATTTTCCGTATTCTCAGAGCGACAGCCGGAGGTGCAGTTGCTGTTAAAGCAGTAATAGGGACATGCGGATATCTTTTTTTGAAATAGGCCAGCTCTTTATATTGTCCTCTGAAATCGTGCCAGTCAACACAGCAATGGGCTTCATCAATCACGATACGGTTGAGCTCGTTGTTTTTCACCAACCGTGCAATGACCTTACGGAATGCCTCGGTAGCACATAGTTCGGGTGACACGTAAAGAAGACGCGTTCGTGGATGGCCGCGTATGAGATCATCCAGGATCTTCCTTCTGTCGATCAAAGGAATCCCACTGTTTAGCGTAGCAGCCTGTATACCATAGCGTAATAACGAAGACACCTGTGCATCCATAAGCGCCAAAAGGGGCGAAATTACTAATGTGCATCCGTGTTCAGCTGCAACTGCCGGCAATTGAAATGTCAATGATTTGCCATGCCCGGTGGGCATTAGTACGAAGACATCATAACCATCCAGTACTGCGCGTATGACATCTTCTTGATGTCCGCGAAATTCCGCCTTGTGAAAAACAGTCTTCAAAGTGAAGTGTATATCGGTGATTGTGCGCAGCTTGGATCGTTTATGTAGATTCATATCATAACTAATAGTTGGATGGAGTAAACAATGTATCACTATGTGCGTACATATATCGAAGGAAACAAATGCCGCAAAAACTGACAGAAACCCAAAATAACAAATTAAAGTAAACAAGGGCCCTGAAAATTACTATTTCTTTTATACATATTTATGCATTTACATGTAAGCTTGCATCTGCTTGTACCCCTTCTTTGACATTTAAGCACCATCAGATTCTCGGTACCAAACTTCCTATATAGTCAGGATTACATTCTGATCTCGAGGACTAAGAAGACAAAGTCTTCCGGCAACACAAAGCTATAGTAAAAGCACAGTGTCGTGGCATTGTCCTCTGGCTTTTGATCTGAAGAAGGGAAAAAATGCTGATGATTTTCGTTTGACTTCAGACGAGGGAGGGTAAGCATAACATCTGCCATCTGAACCAATTTCAGATAACCGTGCTATTGCGAAGAAGATTACAGACGTAGCTTTGCTGCTTTCCTGATGTCAAAAGTATCTGTATTGTAATATATCTCGCGATAGTTTGTTGCATTGTACTACCATGACACGCATAAAGCATGTTCGGTTTCTATCACCGTTTAAAATAGCCCTGGTCGGTATATGCATATTGTACTGTGAAGATGTTATCAGTATCGAATCCAAAATAGAATGCATGACTGAGGTTTTGGGGTTTATCGACGGAGATGCCTCTGGCAGTCCAAACATTGGCATTGAAGTACTACAGGGCACTCTAGAGAGCTTAAAACACATATTCGGGAAATTCACCTGTAAAACCTCAAAGACAGTTTACCAGGAGCTTCTGGATATGCTATGGTTGAATGTTCAGTCAATAGACGATTTTCACGCATTTCTCAGGCAGATCAATAACTATCTCGAAGACCCTCTCGTTAATTCGGATTCTGACGAACAGGCATCATTTGCTTTCAAGGTATCAAATGGATCAGTGATCGGCACATTTTTTCGAAAATGCTACCTGGAGTATGATCGGTTGGCTTTCGATGAAGCAGCGGGCCTGTGGAATGCTTTTAGGGCATTCAGATCAACCGACACAAACTATTTCAGTTCTGAGCATAGTGAATTAGGTTTATTGGGACAGCTTGAAAAGAAACCTGTGCCTGTAAAGGTCATTCCAGATGAAACACTCGCCTCTTTGTTGGATCACCATGCCGAACAGATTCAAAATGGGGGTTACTCGTTACCGCAGAGCGTCAAGACCTTATTACAGAAGCTCTCAGCTGAGCAGGAAGATGCAAATTCAAATGAACTACCTGCATCGGTATACTATGCCAAATATATTGATGCGTGCCATGATAAAGATATTGAACAGGCTTTAGAGAACTTGCATCATTTCTACGATACCTCACACACTGAACAGCAGCAGTCTCGTTACCAGCATGCACTTTTTTCGATGGCTGTCATGTACGAGGAATTCAATTGCCCAGCAGCAGCAATTAAAGCGGCCGAAGAGGCCATCTCAGTTGCGCGACAAGCAGCCGACCATCATTTCTTGACGGAACTCATGTCATGGCTGTATGCTTATCTCGAGAAGCACCCTCAATATACCCAACCATCGCTACCTTCAACTGATCAAATGGCTCAGTTTTTACGAACTAAATCATGGGAAACTTCTGATGCTCTCGACTCTATTGCCTGCCAAAGTGACGCAATGAAAATGCTGCTTGAGGGGACTCATTCATTATCTTCAATTTTTGAGATTCTGACTAAAGGTATCTATATCGATTTGCAATCTGAAAAGCAAGCTCTCAGATCAAGCTATTATTTATGCCAGTCTATGATCTGGAGCCGCTGTGGTATCTCTGCATTGGCCAGTATGTACTTGCAGATGAGCTTGCCAGATAGACCAACGGATACTAACTCGTATGTCTTTTTCTATGGCAACATTTATCTAGCACGGTCACTTTTCTCACAGGGGAAGATGTTGGAGGCAAACTCCGTTCTCCGACGTCTCAGAGATTCATCGAAGGAAAGTACCGTATTGATGAACATTTTCAAACAGAATACCATGCTGATCAAGGCTGGTATGTATATAAACCAGCAGAAGTTCACTCAGGCCAGAGAATTATTGGATAGGCTGCAGATTATGAGTGATGAACTGGATCTGGACCTGAGATGGAATGTCAAACTAGAGCGTATCCAACTTGATCTAGCCCTAGGGAATTTTGAATCTGTTTGCAAAGAGTCTTTGAAATCGGCACAGCAGGTCATCGACCTTCGAGGGGATGTCATGTACAACCTCAGGTTCCTCATACTAGATATTAGGGCTTTAATACGGTCTCGATATCCTTCTCGTGCATATTCTTTGGTTATAAAGTGCTTTCTCATAGCACAGAGAGCATCATTGATATCCATCTGCCACGAACTTTTGGTTTTGTTGGCACGTATATCGTGCGAAAATGGAGAATACCAGAACGCAATTGACCTTATAGATCGGCTGCTACCAGGACTGTTGGAGTCCGAGATCGGTCTTATTATAGCAGAAGCCTATGAAGTTGTAACTGATGCTGCAATGGGTTTAGCACAGAGCGCATCAGAGCTCGAGAAAAGTTGTACTCGTATGAAGTATTACCTTTCTAAGGCTATGCTGTATTATCAAAAATGCATGGATACAGCCAAAATCATCGAAATACGGGCAAAATGGACTGCCCTTGCTAGAATGACCAACGACGAAGAGGAAATGACTTTGAGTTTAACTGCCATGAACGAATATCTTTGTACACAACGAAACATGAAATTAAGCGGCATGGTCGGAGTTTCTAATGACGACCACTGGAGCGTGAGAGCGGTATGAAGCAGTTGACGATAACTTTGACTTCCAGACCATTGGCTGATACTCCACCACCGCTGACAACCGAGGTACGCATAAGCTCGGTCATTTTTGACGCATTTCCTTGCATTTGTTTTATTGTTGCAGGGCTCCTGATGGTCATCTCGCGCAGCTTTGAGTCCATAGCTGCAGCAATATCTCGCCAGTAACTAGAAATTAGCGATTGTATATCCAGCTCATTACGAATAATGAACGATAGAGTAATAGTATCTTTAGTGCTTCCGCTTTTGCTGTCCCCAGAGTCTTTGTGGTCTGTGGAATCGGTGACCTTGGCCGAGCTGAGTATCACCTCAAGAGCATTGATTGAACGAGCTTTGCTACGTGAATCATTTGCCGCGCCTTCAAACTCCAACATTGATGCAGAAAGGGCTTTCGTGAGCTTCATCACAGCAAAGTTCACAGCTGATTTCAAGTAAGAAGATATCGACTGAGTCAATTCTTTCGGTTCAAGCGCATATAGCGCACGACAGGCATAACTGCATAGATTCTTGTCAGTAGAAAGAGAAAATCCTCGGATTCTGGCAAGACACTGTGTCCGTATCGTATTTATATACTCGTCGATGATGCTGGAATGCTCACGGACGACTTGTATGCTTTTCAATCCGGGGCTTTTGTCGATGAGAACCTGGAGCTGCCGAATATTCAAAACAGCTTGGTACACCGATTCTGGCTGGCTTGATTCAACCAATGCATTAACCTGGCGTGCCAAGTATAAGTACCATGCCAGAGTACGCAATAAACTGCTCGTAAGGTGCAGTCGGCGAAGAGCGGTGTGCATCTTCTGCGATCGTTCATAGGGAACTATGACGTCCCGGTTGAGTTTTGCGTATGAAGCATTTACACTATCGAGGGACTCCTTAATTGGCGATAAAACATTACGAGCTAGTTCCGTCTGAGTTGCATGTTTGAGAAGCTCCTGATGATGTTCCTTGGATATGGTTTCAATTTGTTTGTCGACGTCCTGGAGATCATACCGTAATCGTTTCTCCGGGGTGTCCAGATCAACGTCGGTATCCGTCTGGGAATTGGTTGCCAGAACCAGATTGTTGGCAAATTTCACTGCTGAAAACCCAGACTCCAAGTATACGTCGTAGTCCAGGTATTCAGTGTTGTCTTCCATGGTGCTGGTTGACGTGGTTGAAGATGGGAGGATGGTTAGGCGAAACAGAAATAATGTCGGAATATTAACAAACTATACAGAATTGATGGCTCGCAATAATGAGTAGCTTTTTCTTAATTTTTGTTTCTTCTCGTTTGAATGATCTTACGGCCACCTTGGAATTGTGTGGTAATGGTGGTATGGGATGCCGCCCCAAAGTGGTTGGTACCTGAATGCGGTTTTAGTAAACAAAATATTGCTCTAAAAAGATCTTTAAAAAGAACCGTGAACTTCACTCTACCATCTGTGAAGGCTCCCTACTACCGGACTCTGAACTGTGCTGTATAATTGCTCTATTGTATCACGGATTGCTCAGTATTTTGCAATAGTTCCCCACGTGGATAGCAGACAATGCTCAGCCTCCGCCAAAATCGCCGAACCGTTCTATCGGCTAACCGTTCCGCTACGGGGTCGGGCGTTCGGGTTGGGCCGATCCATGATCGCATGACATATCGTATGACTCTCATTCGCGGTTATCATCGGTACTACGCGCGCCTCTCTATCACAATGCGCCTAGATCATTGCCTATTTGAGCCGTATTTTACCGTATTTAGAATGTCTACTTTTGAACAGATTCAATCAAACGAAAACCAAGACATCTGAAACCTGGGCTCTGCTTATACGATGCTGAATGGATTTCTGGTCGACCGAATGATAATATTCACAACAGATCTGAATTGCAGCCAAGTTGATGGAGTCAAGTTGTGGCATCATGGCGGTGACGTACGCCCAAGGATAAACTGCCCAATTTGAGTTCAGGCGATCGTAAAAAATCTAGAACGCCGAAAGAACCAACTTGTTTCAATGAGGGAATTTGTAGTACATCATGGGAAGCTTAAACTTCTTGCTCGAATAATCATTAATATATATAAATAAAACCCTTTTTTTTCTCAATTCCAATTGCCATCATTAATATCGATCTCGTGTCATTCTGGCCAATGTAGTGCTTCCCACTCAATAGGCTTGGCACGTCGCACTTAGCGATCCATGTTAGTCCCTGGATTTCGCTTTTCTTGCCCCGTGCCGAGATGGTTCTAAAAACATGCCTGGTTAGATTTTACAAAAACACAAGAATTATCTTATATAATATTATACAAAATGAATAGAAGAGATGTGCACTTAGAATGATCATAAGTACGATAGCTGATTAAACTAGCGGCTTCCAGCATTGCGCCGCATGCGTAGCCGAACCTTAACTCGGAAATATCTACAACCGTGCCAAGCCCCGAGGAAGCCCGACGGGACCCGCAAAATAATGTCTATAAGAGCTGGAAAAGAGATTCGGAATTCATGTCTCATTTGGTGCTCGCGCATCTTACTCTGTTGAAGAATCACCGCACCTTTTCTTTTTGCCAACATAAGCCATGGTCAAACCCTTATCTCTTGCGGCCAGTGCTGCTCTTATTGTAGCAGCTGCTGCGAGCTCCAAGATAAATCGCAATGCTGAACCTGTTCCTTTAACGTTTAATCGAAAGGCTCGTAGCTTGCCTTCCCGTAGCAAGCTGGTCAAACGGGCCTCCGGCTATAGCACTCTAGGTCTCGACAATGAGCTCAGCCACTATGAAATTGAGCTGGAAGTCGGCTCTCCTTCTCAGAAGGTCCAGTTTGAAATCGATACCGGCTCTAGTGACTTGTGGGTCATGGCTGAATCAAACCCCTATTGCGGAACGTCGGAGGATTCTGTCAATTGCACAGGATACACCTTTGACTACAAGAAGAGCTCGTCCTTTGGCTTCAACGGATCTGAGATGAACTTTTATATCAAGTACGTTGACCAAACATTTGCTGCCGGTAGATGGGCCCATGATACTGTCAAGGTCGGTGGCTACACGTTGGACTCTGCTTCTCTTGCTGTCGCCTTGGAATCGAACTTGACTTTTAATGTTTTTGGAATTGGGTTTCCCGGCAATGAAGCAACAGAGGATATTCTCATTGAGCCCTCGGCCACAACTGGAATTCCCTATCGCGCCACTTCCACCGCTGGACTCGAAGATGAGGATCATACTGATTCATACTCATATATAAACGTGCCGCAGCAGCTTTACCAGAATGGCGATATTTCTGCTTATGCCTATTCGTTGTATTTGAATGACATTGATGCCGAAACAGGCACGCTTCTGTTAGGCGGTGTTGATCATAAGAAGTACAGTGGCTCTCTGTCGACAGTTCCACTGGTTAACATTGACGAGGAAATATCAGATACACCTATCCAATTCAATGTTGTACTCAATAGCTTGAGTCTAGTTGATCACGAGGGCAAAAGCAGCGAAATTGTTTCTGGAAATATTCCTGTTCTGTTGGATTCAGGTACCAC